>ML685793.1:2058259-2205030 GCA_007922175.1 Pelusios castaneus | reverse complement strand
ATCTACTGCACCATTAAAAATTATCTGTACATATATGATTTCTTCAGACATACATAGAAGTGTTTGGGAGGCTGGATTACAGACATGATTTTGGGCTTTATGATTTTTTACCTCTTTTGAGCAAAGATGCATTGTGTTCTGAGAGAGAGTGCGAGTACATAGTCATAAGACAAGTACACAGTCATAGGTTTAAGGCCAGAAGAGACCACAGGCTCATCTACCATGAATGTAGCTGACAGTACTTCCATGGTAAAGACGAAAGCCACACAGCAGTATTATTCTGACAATTTATCATCATGACTTGTGAGATATTTCGAGAACAGTTTCCTTAAGTTCTAAAACCATCTTCTGATTCCCAGTCAAACTAAAGATGCTTTACACTACTCTGGTGGTGTAAAGAGGCATTTAGAGTGTATATTAATTACATTTTCCACTAATTTTAAGGTTCCTTTATACTACCAAGAGAGTGTAAAATGCCTTTTATGAAAATGAGAATCAGGCCTTTGTATTGATCCCTTCATGAAGCATCTGAAATGCTGGCATAGCAAATACCTCAGGCATTGCACTGACACAAAAAGATGTTTTCTCCCTCTTTCTTGATCCTTTTTCCTTTTTAACCTCACCCATTATACCTGAGCCAAGGGTAGTGTGTGGGTTCACTGAATATTATGAGCACTATATTAGTAAGCTATGGTAGTATGTACAGTATAGTAGAGCAAAGCGTCTGTTGTGTTGTCTAGGCTATAATAAACTGATACCTAATCTTCACGTGCATGGAATTGTGTCTGAATATGCAGTTTTCTGGGCATCTGTTGCTCTGATAATCTGGACTTTAGTGGGGATATTTTTACTTCTAGACATGAAACAGTTATACTTCAGATACTTGTACATATCCTCAACCATGCCCACTTTTCCCCTCCATAAAATAGCCACATTAAAAAACTTTCAAAAAAGCATTCCTTCAGATCCAGGCAGGGAAATTGTTCCTGCAACTCCCAAATCTGTTGTTTCATATGGTTAAGCCTCTGCACCCCATATCCTCCTCCTGCTTTCCTGGGTGCCCATCTAGAGTAACCCTTCCCGCTCAGTAAAGATTGAGGGATTAGCAGTCTCCTAGGAAAGCCCTGTCCAATTTGCCTCAACTGAATGGATGGATGGGATTACATTCCATGAGCTTTATGGATGGATGGGATTACATTTGGGGAAATAGGTGAATCCTTAGGGTGCCATCATGCCAATAAAGAACTCCCATGCTGAAAAGAAATCATTTTTATAAGTCTGATATTTGTGTCAGTAGATTAGAAAGATAGATGTATTATTAATGTGCTTTGTATTTTAGAGTGCAGACACAATGTAGGGTTGGGTGTGTCTAAATAGGAGGAAATTAGAGTGAAAATTAATTACAGATGAAAATAAACACAATATTCTACAAAAGTCAATTTTTTGAAAATAAAGAGGTCTCTCATTTATTTCTTCTTCAGATGAACATCAATTAGCTTCTGAGCATTCCCAAATTATGAATCAATAGAATAACAATATTCACACATTTTACATTGTCAGTACATAAATATTTCTGTTCTGATCCTTTGTATTTATGTACTTATATTCTGTTTTTTCCAGATTTGCTTGGTTTGATGGATATACATGCTCTATGTTTCTTTCATTACACGAGAGAAGCATTAATCTGTATTGTCATCAGGATGGGGAGGTACATAGTTCACACAGTACATGTGCATCCACTTTCATATTTACTCACAATGAAGCATCTATGGTACCATTTGTTTTTTACTGTCAAATTGCAGATGTGGATGGTATATCTTCATCTTGGAGCCTTAAGCTTTATCTTTTGGATTATCTACATCCCAGCATTTTTTACCCAAAACCAGACAATCAATATGTCACATAGAGTAAGTAAATGTACACACTGGAAAGTTCAAAAATTCAAAAACTGTCTTATTTGCTGCTGCTTTGACAGGTCTTAACTGCCTATTCTTCCTCTATTCTACTGAGTGTCACTTTGATCATTGTAGTTTCTGTGATACCCATGGCTATATGCTACAGGAAGTCCTTAGTTTTTTTGAATCAGTGATGAGATCACCAAAAAATAAAATAAAATAAAATCCCAAAGTCTGATATTGACCATTCAAGTGACCCAAAAAAATCAGGAGCAAAATTTTCTCTAGTACATATGGGGTAATTCTGAGGAATTCCATTGAGATAAATGGTTTTCTAATATGTTTGGTTTCTTGTACAGGATAGAGAATAGTTATATATCTACCTACAAGAGATTACATAGAGAGATTTATGTGTATTTTATATATGTGTGGAGGGAGGGGTAACCAGAGGTCACACTTCTGTTTTGAAAGATATTGCCAGTTAGAAAGATATTCTCTATACTTAAAATAAGAAACACTGGCAAAAGTAATATCTCTCAAAATAGAAGAAGCTTTTTAATGTGCCCATTCTCTCTCTCTCTCTCTCTCTCTCTCTCTCTCTCTCTCTCTCTCTCTTTGTGTGTAAGTAAGTAAAATGTATGGGTGTGTGTTTATGCTTCTGTCCCTTTTTAGGATTGCTACACAAACAGTACATTCATTAAGAAAAATATTTGGAAGAAGAAGCCAAACAAAAAACCAACACATAATTTTAATTATAGCATAAAAATGTTACTTAAAACAATTAAAAACAAGCAGAAACTTTCTTTTAGGTAACTGTTAGTGTTGGGTATCACTGGAGTTGCACAGAAAATGAAGGCGGAAAATAAATAGGCATAAAAAGCTACTTAGGGACACTGAAGAATACATATTTAATAGTTTTGATAAAGGCTTGAGGTCTAAAGGAAACGCAACCACAATATTGGAAAAAAACCTTACATGAAGTAGTAAAACTGAATGAGAAATTGATGCTTTATTTATTACACTGCAATAATCTTAATAATATGCTTGAAGATAAATGGTTAGGCATTCTTTCAGGAAAAAAAGCATAGCAGAATGTTGCATTTGACATAGTGATTATTGATAGTGATGATAAAGTTCAAAACATCGAACAGTGAAAACCCCAGAAGCAATACTAAAAATGGTGGAGTGGAAGTGGAAAATTATGTGAAATGTTAGGGATGTTTCATTTCAGTACCTCTGCCTCATTATACTATCAGCAAAATGTAAAATACATAGACTAGATAAATGTCTCATTAGGTCTTTCACTGCTCACTCTGGGTGCTTGGTGGTGTGCTTGAGTAATGAAAAATGGAGAAGCACTTTTATCACATGGTGGTGGCAAAATATAGCAATTTGACAAAAGTGTTTTTTTTAACTTGCTCTGTAGAATAGTATGGTATGGAAACAAATAGTATGGTATAGTATAACATACATTAAAAAGGGTGATCCATTAAAATATCTGATACATTTCAAACATGGTTGCACAATACTAAGCCAGAATCTGTGCTGTTTCCCAAGTGGAAATGAGGCTTAATGTGCTCTTCTTATATCTTCTGAACAAAGTTTGCTTAGAGTATAGTAAGAATTATCAAGCCCAGGTATATAGACTTAGATGCCTAAAACCATATTTAAACCAAAATAAAAGTGATCTATTTGCCAAGATGTTAAGAAGCTAAAGCTCCCATTGAACTCAAAGGATTTGGTAGATGTTCTGCACATCTGAAAATCAGGCTATTATTTAGGTGCCTGGTTGTGGGTTTAGAAGCCTACCTTTTGCACAGAGACACAGCTATGTACTGGGTCATATCTTTAAGGAACTATGGGAAAAGGTTTCCTTTCAATTGCAATACAGATCTCATTAAAGATGTGATTCCAACAGTGTGAAAGCAAATGGTTATTTTCATAGCTTTCAGGGTACCTTGCAGGTACTTACTTTTATACCTGTCACCTGTTGATGTTTGATTTAAGTATATAAAGCTGGCTGTAGAGAATGAGATGCTCCGAATCAAATTTGACAATTATATACTGATATAAACCTGTTCTGGACTGATGACAAAAAAAAGCAAGATATCCATATATTAAAAATACTACACATGTAACACTTCTTCTGTTAGTTATACAAGTGTCACTGTTAATATTATCTTCTGAGATGCTGAAGGAACTTTTATACAACATGCTGTGGGAATTTGCAGAAACATTAATAAATTCAACATTGGCCTAAGGCGGAAACTCATTCTGTAGAAAGCCATCTTCAGATCACAATGGGCATAAGTTAGAATGAGGAAAGTAGGAGTGAGAGATAATATAAGGTGTTAGAATTATGAATAGGCTAGGAATGGAAATCAGTTACTCCCACTATTGAGATGCAACATAGTTTATTCTTTTGGGAATGAAATAATAATTAGAATTAGACAGATTTTAAATAATGATAGCTTAAGTGCCAAATTTTCACAGTAGAAGGAGGGAGGGAGGAATCAACACAAGGTATGACTATTGTAGACTGGTACAATAGATTTAATGAGCCACTGAGTTCTATAAAAATTAATTCCTGGAAGTATGATTCTTCATTATAGAAATATAGTGGTTGCAGTTTTCACAGAACAATATTTCTAAGAAGATGGTTGCTTTAATAGGGATTACAATTTGCAGTATTGCTAGGCATTGAAATAATTCAGGATTTTCAATCTACTTCACTGTAAATACTGCTACTTCTGCTAATAAGCTCTTTTCTAAAGCTTTTTATCTATAGTACTTTTCAGCAAAATACAAGGGCAAGTTATATCTCTCTTTTCTCATTATATCCAAGTTCACTTTAAGTAGGTTATACTGTATCTTGTAATGTCCACTCTTAAGAGTACAGTTAGTATGGTGTATTCAATTCCAGATTCAAGCAGTCATGACTGGTTTTGATCAGTTTATACAGTGGTTGGAAATATTCAAGGTGAAGAATGTGGGGTAAGTGTTTTTTTTTTGTTGTTTTTTTTTTGGACAAGCTCTAGCTAAGGTCCAGATAAAAAATGTGCAGGTTTTTATCTACCTCTGTAAGAAGCTCAAACAAAACTCAAGATCTTAACATACTTTAAAAAAAAAGAAAAAAAAAGTGGAGTGTTACAAATCCATTCTGGAATTTTGCAGCATTGGGCCCAATTTTACCAGGGGTAGAATTTTAAATGTTACTAACGGGAAAAAGAGTTGAAAGTAATAGTAATTATTTAAAATTGCAGAGATCCAGAATAATTTCACTTCAGTGTGCAGAAAGTCCAATGTGGCCACTATTTAAAGGTCAGCTAATGCCCAAAATTATCACAAAGTGGTACTGAATAGGGGCATTTTAGCAACCATCCAGGTGTCCAAGCCAGTGCCAATTATGGGATGGACTATCAATTATGCTGCTGTTAGCCAATTCCAGATCTTTTGCAGGAATTTAGCATAACTAGGGAAACTAGGTGTGTTGGGGAGGGAGAGGGGATGAGCGGGTATACGGTGAATATGTGAAGTGAGCCTTGCTTTGTATTCTCTCTCTGACTATGCTGGGGAAAATATCTGTGAGCAGGAAGTCTGTATACATTTTAGAATTGTCAGCATGGGGAAATTTAACTATCAGACTACTTAAGACAGACTTTTTTTTTTTTTTGTGTGACATGTCTCTATAACTCCTGCTTTTGTCCTTTGATTGATTTGTTTGGTCAGCTATGTAATATTCTTTTCATTGGCATGTGTCTATAAACTTTGGTGTATAAAAGGGAGATAGAGAGTCTACCTCAGGTGGATCGTTTTGTAGACATTGCGAAGATCTCCAGGCACAGATGGAAGGACTGGCCATCCAGAAATCTGTGACTGATTCATCTGAAGGCTGCCTCAGACTTGTGGGGTAAATATCAAGTATTGAGGTACTCTAACCACATATTGTATTTGTATGTGCTTAATAAGTTAATTACTAATACGTAATGACTTCCGGTACAGGTAATTACAATGGGAGTTGCTTGAGACCAAAAAAGTAAAGCTTTACATTAAGAGCACATGGTTTTCACTTGTCTGTGCCAGCTATATAGCAGGCGGTGCTATTGCATTTCCTTTTGTCTATTTCCTGATATCAACTCATAGAGACTAAAAGTTATTGGGTTGAGGAACCCTGGGTAACAGTACAATCCTGGAGTCTTGACATTCCACCTATCTGGAAGGTTATTCTCTGTTCTGCAAATTGAATTTCATTGAACAGCACCCCTTCCCTCCACCCCAATCCCAAAAGTGAATTTTTAAGGCTTCAGGTCTGTATTTGAAATACCATAGTGGTATCCTGAACCTAGTATGACAAATCTCAGTAACATCTCATACTGTGTAGCAGCTGTTAATAAATGTTGATGTTCAGTCGTGAGCACTGTATCAAACTCACCAGGTTGCTACACACATAATATCAATAATTACAGTCTTCAAGTTTAAAGACAGGATAAATTTATAACTCTTGAACCCACATCAGGATACAGTATTGCCCATTTGTTCCAGTTTTCTAAATTTTCAGCTTCTTAAGTGCTTCCATCCTGCCAACTGCTTTCAAAACCAAGCCCTGCATGCTTTATGCCCTCCATTTTCAAACAAAGAATACTCAATGAGTGATTTCTATTGGAGCCACCATCCTTTTTCAAGTCCTCTCTTTCAGCTCACGCTGTTTCTCCCACCCTCAAACTTAATGGATAATGTTTTTTAATTCAACTGTGCTTACATTTTTAGTCATCTGGAAATGTGAGTTAATATCCAAACCATTTTAATGTAATGTAACCCTATAAAATTGTTATACTGGTAATGACCTCAAACCAGTTTAAATTCTTACTAATTCAAAGCAAAACTATTCTGCAACACCATCTAGTGATGTTGAGATGCACATTCATTAGAAATATACACTTCTAGAGCTGTTGCGGTAGCTATCTTAAATAATTATATTTTGAATTATATATACAGGTTATTATTCAATATTACTGGAGTGATACATTGCTTGTTTTGGAAAAAAATACATTGAAAGGAAATAAAAATAAACTGTATATGCTGCCCTGCAGAAAGTGGCAAGAGAGCACCATTTTAATTTGCAACTTTATAGGAATAGCCATCTAATCTATATTTTAAACAGTTTAAAGCAGTGCTTAATTTGTGCTCAGGCTTGGCACCTCCAGGCTCGGCCGTTTATAGCATTGGCACTTCTGGGCTTGCTGTATCAGTTAAGAATGAAAAAAAATTGCTTCAGCTCCAGCACCCCTTTCACAACAAATTAAGCACTTGTTCGAAGGGTATTTTTTGTTTTTTCTCTGACACATAAACACACTATGTTTCTCTGAAACATGGGTTTTGTATATCCCCTTTACATATTGTTCTCAATCTCATTCTCAATCTCGTTCTCAATCTGAATAATATACATGAGTGGGGGGAAAGCATTGTTTTTAAAGGCATTCCAATTTGTAAATCTTAATAAATTAGAAATGCAAAGATGAATAAAATGTATTTGAAAAGCATATTATAATGACAATAAATTTTCATTTATACAGGTATATATTGAATAAAAAAATCTCCTCCAGCAAAAATATTGCTGATAGTTTTCTTGAGGAAGGTAAGTTTTAGGGGCTTAAACGAGTTGGTAATGTCGCATGAACAGATTAATGGAGACCAAATTACTGGAGTTAATACACTGCACCAAAAAAAAAAACACTACCAAAGATAAATTACTAGCTAGCAGTAATAGGTTAGTTTTGTTTATGCTGTAGCCTCTCTATGACATTTTTATCATCTGCTGCTTCCAGAGTAGTAGAAGGACTTGTATAAAATTTAAACTTTATTTTACTGTGCCTTTCCAATGCAATTTTTTCAATAATGTTAAATATATTCAGATATATATTCAATATAAATATATTCAGAAACCAAAATCACACTTCTTTCAGTAGCAGAATTTAAATGTATATATTTTAAAATAATTTTAAAAATACTGGTCTTTTTAAAATTTCACTGGCTTACTATATCGATCTGTCTACACAGTAAAGGTTTTAAGGGTGGGAAAGTTAATCTCTGACCTCAAAGGTTCTTGTAGGTAATCCTGTTTCAGCCCAGAGTAATATCACTCAGTTCAGTTGGTATCACTTACTTTATGCCCATTTAATCTTTGGTTGCTCTGCTGAGACTGCCAACAAAAATTCTATCTTTAATCTCTAGCTAAAAATAACAAACTTCCTTTACAAAGATATGCAACAGACACCCTTCTGCTGCTGTAGCCTATTATATTGCATTTTGCTCCATGCACTACTGTTCTTCGAGCCACAAAATAACTTTTTACAATCCCTTTAAATGAAAAATAATATCTAGTCTTTTGAAACAAAAAAATACTTGAGAGAGAAAAATATCCAATACTTGTTCATTAGCATTACTTATGTAACTAAAACATCACTAGGACTTGTGACCCACTTCGTCAATTATTCTCCAGTTTCCATGCCAGTTGGCACACACTCTTGCTACATGTATGTTTGCATATGTGTGTGGTGGGAGGGAGGATGTTTGTGGTATGGAGGAAAACTGAGAGACTGTATTACTACAGAAGAGGAAGGCGTCTATATAGTGGGATTTAATAGAAGAGAACTAATGGCATATTTCAACTCTTCTCTGTGCTGAAAAATCTTATTGTCCTAGGATGTCATAAGATCCTGATTGTGCAACTTTTGTATGGTTGGACATGCTCCATGAGGGCACAGTAGTCCATCTATGTACAAGAAATTGCAGGATCAGGGTCTAATCTATTTATAAACTATTTTTCATAACTGGTGTGTTTTGCAACGCTATTTTGTATATATGGCGGTAGAAACATATAGTAATATTTAAAGTTGCTAGAGGATTTCACTTGTGGTCTAGTCCTCTGCTTTCACTTGCTCTTCACCTTCTAAAACACTGTCTTTTTATTTTTCTGTTCTTGATCTGTCCCTGAAGGCAAAAAATGGAGGTAATTTTATTAATTATTATTATTACTGTCTGAATTACAGTAGTGACTAGAGTTCACCCTGGAAATTTGGTCCCACTGTGCTAAGCACTGGGAAAACACATGGGAAGAGCCAGTCCCTGTCCCAAAGAGTTGACAGTCTAACTGTGTTTAACTGATTTGGGGTTATTCAGTATGTACGTGAGAAATGCAAAACTCTGAGAGTTCCAGTTCCATTTGAAATTAGTTCTCAGTGAGGTATAGGAAGTTTAATAACATAGAAAAATATTAGATGTGACTTAAAAATGAATTATGAATTCATAAATTAACATTCTGAGTAGCATGGGGCAAATGAGAAAGGAAACAGACATCTGGCAGTTTTGACCAGATGGCTGCAAATTTATTTAACGCATTCAAAAGGCAACCCAGGGAGGATTATTTCTGAGGATAACCTGTCTGCGCAGAATCAAAGCTGGGGAGGCTGCTCCTTGGCTTCCCCATGTCCTTCCCCCTCAATACTCTCTTGTAGAGCCCCTCAGACTCTTTAGGGCATGACACACCCACTTAAACCAAGGCCTATGTGAGCTCTTCTATTCCAGGAACTGCTAGGCCTGAAATTCAGGGCATGTTGCTACGCAGCAGCTACCATTGAGCCTCACAGAAGTACTCAGGAATTCGTTTTCAGGTGAAGTTAATGCCCAGTTTTGAAGCAGGGTGCACAACCTAAACCCTTGATACCTTCAAACCCTGTAACGCCTTGTTACTGGCCGTCCTTTTATGAAGGGGAAATCAGCATTTCCAATGCCAAGTTTTACTGCCGAAAGCCATGAATCTATAAACATGTAACTGTCCTAAGCCTATTCCTTACCTTGACAACAACTCTAGCCCTGCCAAATTCAAACAATCTATCACTACATCTCAACATCTGAGAACAAACCAAGAGATTAAATGCACTCATGCAATTATACAACAATATTTACTCACCTTCCAGCACCACTCAGAGAATGTCCCAGCATCCAGAGTCTATCCAAATCATGCCATATTACTTGGAAAGATCATAATAGAGGTGGAAGGTGGGATTACTGGAACAGAAGGAAAGCTAAAAAGGGCATGTAATTCCATTTATAGATTGCTTTGGCGCACAGGCAGCCACCGCAAGTACCTGTTACAGGTGATAGTAATTTTCCAATGAGTGAGATGTCCTTGTAAGAGAAATGCAGAGCATTCAGCACCTTGTACCACGCTATCCTATTAGAGGTGTACAGATTATTCAAAATGAAGTTCTAAATGCTCAAACCTGAATATTTTCACATTTCATTGCAAAACAAAAAATTGGTCTGGTTTTCACAAAATGTTCAAGCTGAAATTGGCTCATTTCAAGAAAAAAATTATTTTTACTGTGAAAAGGTGAAATTTCATGATTTTGCAGTCAGATTACTTTTTCTTTAAGGTTCATCAGACACTATTTGTAGCCATTCTCCCAACTTTTATTAGGGTGATTTAAAGGGAACTCTGTTTCCTTTGGAAGAGAAAGGTATTTCTGTGGGAGACCAGAGCTTGGTCCTATATAAAGAAAATGTTCAGATATAAACTGTTAGTTTAGCTTCATAAACTGATCGTACGATGTGCTGGTGATTGATGGTAGAAAGGCTTAATAAGAGTGGCAATATAAACAGCTCAGAAAGATTATGAGGTTGCTGAGAAGATAAAATTATGAAGTTAGAAATGACTTTCTGAAGTACTTTTGAACTTAAGCTATCCTTTCCAGGTGGTTAGTATAGTGTCAGTACAGTTTATTGCCTTGGAGAAGCAGAGTTGAAAAAGCAAAATGTGAAATTTGTATCTATTTAAAAACAGATATTTGAGGAATTCTGCTGCTCCAGACAGTCTTTCAGAACTGATACATCATTTAGAAAACATATTTTGTAGGCAAATAGGTCAGTTAAACTAAACAGCACTAGGTTCCAAAGGGGTAGCTGTGTTAGGCCTTGTACATACGATCACTTTATCGCGCATTAACAATCATTACCGCGTGATACCAACAACAGCGTACATACGTGCAATAGGGCTGTTGTGCGTTAACTGCCTTGTTGTAGCGCAATACAAAAACCATCTCAACGAGGCTGGTAGCAGTTAACGCGGAACAGCTGTTGCGCCTTTCCACTCGTGTGTACGCTTACCGCACAATGATTGGCCTCTGGAAGTGTCCCAGCATTCCAAAGTCGTCCTCTCTGGTCTTCCCCCACCCGCTCTGTGGCCGTGACGAAACAGTCCCCACCCTGATCAGATTCCCGGGATTTTTGAATTTCTCGTCTGTTTCACTTCCTGTTCTCTTCCTCGTGGAGTGGAGTGCAGCTCCGATCATCAGTAGCAATGGCGGCCCGTCGTGGAAGACGTGCACCCCTTTGGAGCACGGCAGAGGTGCTGGACCTGATCAGCATCTGGGGAGAGTCCGCTGTGCAGGCGCAGCTACGCGGCAGCAGGCGAAATTATGATACATTTGGCATAATTTCTCGGGCCATGTCAGAGAGAGGTTATGATAGAGACACTGTGCAGTGCAGATCAAAGGAGAAGAAGCTAAGAATAACCTATCACCGAGCGAAGGAGGCAAACTGCCATTCGGGATCAGCGCCTGCTACATGCAGGTACTATAAGGAGATAGAAGCCATCCTCAGTGGGGACCCCACAACCACTGCAAAGAGTCCCGTGGACACATTGGCCCCCCCTCATCCAGTGAATGCCAGACCCGAGCAGTCTGAAGACATGATCGATGAGGAGGCGGAGATGGAGGATGACCTGGAGGAAAGCGCAACAGCGTGTAGCCAGGAGCTCTTCTGCACCCCCGCTGAGACCTCCACCCAAGACATGAATTGCAGCGTGTCATCTGAGGCGGTAGAGGGGGGTTCCAGTAAGTTTCTCTTTCGTGCAGCTATGGCTCCTGCTAAAATATCATTGTCCGGGGTGGGGGTGCTTGCTGTCTCAGTCCGCACTGTGCACGCTCTTTACTCTGCATTCATTAGAAGTGCATCAACACAAGCAGTGATTGTCAAAAAATCATCTGTATTTAGGTCAGTAAAGGTTTCCTCGATGTACCTCCAGAGCCTACTACTCAGGTTAGATGGGAGAGCGTTTGTGTCTACGCTCCCAAAGACAGATACTCTGCCTCGCCAGCTGCAAAGCACAGCCCTGGGAACCATGGCAGCACACAGTGCAGCAGCATACGGTCCTGGCTTGCAACCGGTGGCATGTAGGATATGTATTCTAGCTGGCAGGGGCACTCTGAGGAGAGAGATATCGGGTTCCATCTGTGTGCCCTGTGCAGAATGTTAGCCCCCAGTAAGCTTTCTATTAGGACATACCTTGTCTGCTTCAGCGGAGCATAGGATGTTGACTGCCCTGCACCTTCCAGTGGAATGTGCTACTGGAAGGTTACATTGGTTATCTAGGCTCTGTGTTAACAACAGCTTTATTATTATTATTTTTTTTACATTCGACCTTCACAAGGCCAGTGTCTACCCCAGCTGACCGCATGAGAAACATTCAGCGGCGTGCTTGAAGAAACAGGGAGGATATGTTTCAGGACCTGCTAAAAACAGCACAGGAATCCGTGAGGGAGAATCGAGCCTGGAGAGAGGAATCCCAACAGAGGAGGCAGAAACACAGGGACGAACTGATAAGCGTGATGAAGGAGCAAACAGAACTGCTCAAGAGCATGATTGCTTTGCAGACCCAGGCGATTAATGTACGGGCTCCACTCCATACAGTTCAGCTGTGTCTGCCTCCCACACCCCGTAGTCCTTCAAAGAATTTCTTTGAAGGCCACCCGCCCCCCTGGTATACTGCAACATCCAGTCCCCCTCCAGAGCTACTTTTTAGAGATCCGCAGCTACACCCACCTGTAACCACCCCCTTTAGGTTTTAATAAAAACAGTGACAAATAATTTGAAGAGTGGCTTTATTTGTACATATTGAAAATCTCTTAAGGTGCACCTGATGCGTCCTGGAAGTTAGCTAGGGGAGGGCATCATTGAAATGGTCCCTGAGTGCCTCCCTTATGCCAGCAGCTTCTCCTTGGGGCCCCCCTAATACTCCTAGTGGCTGGCTGTTCATATGCTTCCTTGAGGCGCTGTGCCTCTATAGCCCACCCCGGGGAAAACTTTTCTCCCCTACTTTCACAAATGTTATGAAAGACACAGCACGACGCAATCACAGCAGGGATGTTGTCCTCCGCCAAGTCCAGCCTCCCATACAAACATCGCCAGCGCCCTTTTAAACGGCCGAAGGCACACTCCACAGTCATTCTGCAGTGGCTCAATCTGTAATTGAACCGCTCCTTGCTGCGATCTAGGTTCCCGGTGTACAGCTTCATGAGCCATGGCATCAGTGGGTATGCTGGGTCTCCGAGGATGATTATGGGCATCTCCACATCCCCCACTGTAATTTTTTGATCAGGGAAGAAGGTGCCCCCTTGCAGCTTCCGGTACAGACCAGTGTTCCTGAAAATGCGGGCATCATGCACCTTTCCCGACCACCCAGCCTTGATGTCTGTAAAATGCCCCTTGTGATCCACGAGTGCTTGCAGCACCATGGTCTGGAGCCAAAATAGGGATGTGTGTGCCGTCTGTGGCTCCCCCACAGTTAGGGAATCCCATGGCAGAAAAGCCGTCCACAATCTCTCGAACATTGCCCAAGGTCATCGTCCTCAGAATGCGATTGATGGCTCATCCGACGGTGGACCTCCCGACTCCAAACTGGTTTGCAACCGACTGGTAGCAGTCAGGAGTTGCCATCTTCCAGACAGCAATCGCAACACGCTTCTCCATGGTTAGGGCTGACCTCATGTTGGTGTCTTTACGTCGCAGGGCAGGGGCCAACTCTGAACACAGTTCCAGAAAGGTTGCTTTCCGCATTCAAAAGTTCTGTACCCACTGCTCGTCATCCCACAGCTGCATGACAATGTGATCCCACCACTCGGTGCTCGTCTCTTGCGACCAGAAACGGCGTTGCACCGTGTGCAGATGAGCACGAGTGCATCGATCAGCCCCTGCTTCTCAGCGTCCTCATTTGCCTCGGAGCTCATTGTGTACTGAGCAACCAGCTGAGATGTATTTAGAATGCTGAAGGCGACAGTGGAGATCAGAGCAGGATCCATGCTGTCGCTGTTGTGATTGCTCGCAAGTAGTGCGTCACTGCACTGTTGAAAATAGGTGCGAGTTTTTATTGGCAATGAGGAAGATGCAAGGGGAACATGGTGCACCACGGGAAACTGAGAGTTTACCCATGGCGCTTTGCGTTCCTTTCCTTCATCCCATGATTCCAAGCGCAGATTGAGGGAAAATTGAACTGTGGGATAGGTGCCCAGAATTCATTGCGCTACACCGCGATATTGCAAAGAATTCTGTTGCGTTACAAGGAGCGACGTGTGTATGCGCTATCCCGCAATAAAGGTCACATGTTTTTTATAGCGCGATTGCCATGTTGCGCTTTAATCTGATCGTGTGTACATAGCCTTAGTCTAGGTCAACAAAACAAACAAGGAGTCCTGTGGCACTTTTAAAGACTAAGAAATGTATTTATTGCATGAGCTTTGGTGGGAGAAAATCCTACTTCGTCAGACTCTTTGAAGATGGAGAAACAGCACCAAGTTATATTTTGTAAAGTTAATATTGGGCATCTCCCACTGGAATACCAAACCAGTTCAGTGAAAAGAAATGAAACATGAATCTTCATCCAGGACCTTAACCCAATATTTTTTGAGGTTCAGAAATGCTGGATAGTTATTTTTTGCCCATTATTTTTTATTTTGTGCCTCTATGTTTGTGGATTCCAATCTGAAGCAGGAAGGCCAGCTATTTCAGACGGAGTATGTTCTCATGGTAGTTCCAGTACAAGCAGCAGCAGCAATTTTTTCATTAAATGCCCATTCCAGTGCTAATATTCAAGAGCTCCAGGTATTTTGGATACACATCCAAACTTTCAGCTGCTTATCTGAACTCCCAAACCATCTGAGGTTCATCTATTGTTTCTTTCTTAATTAACAGTGGGTGTCTTCTTCGACCAAAAATATCTTTGCCAGTTTTACTGGAATTCTCTCTTATCTCCCTAGGTGTATATGCCTTGACTCCCAGACAGTGGAGGTTTTTTTTCTGATGCACATCTGATATCTGAGATTGTTATTCATCCCTTTAGAAAATGAAATGAAGTAGCTTTACCCTTCTTCACCCTCATACTTCAGTCTACAGTAAGTAAGCATCTCTACTCTTATATAGTCCCAGAGAACCAAGAAAACTATTTTAGAAATTGGGGACACAATCAGCAATTTTGGGGCTTTCAGAGAAGACTTTTTTAATTTTGAGGGGACTGTGTGCCTAAAAACAACCTCAGTAAGCACCCTAATTCAAATAGAGATATTTGATATTTGCACAACTCTGGTAAAATGAATTTTAAGAACTTCCTTAGTGGTGTTACATGTAAATTTGATGCTAAGGTCAATAATATCAATGTCATTAGAACACTCTTGAAGACAGAGTGTCTCTAAATTGTTTCCCAATGGTGCAATATAAATTAGATGAAAATGCATTATTGAATATTGCACTAAGGTATTAGAAAGCAGGTCCACAAGATAAAAATGTGTTTTCATGTCTATTTTCCAGCAAATGTAACTACCTTTCTTTACTACTACTTTGCATTTTAGGAACAGCAATGCACCCACTTCATTAACAGGATTAAAGATAGATTTTCTGTTAGTTTCTTCTTAGGTTTCTTATGCATCGTAGGCCCTCAGTTACTATTTAGCTGTTGTTTCGTGCTTTTCCAATAAGATGTCAGCACAAAGCATTATTTAAGAAGATATGGACTTTTAACAAAATCTTGGGTACATACCTAGCTTTCACAAGGGCTAGGAATTCAAACTCAGGTCTGGAGCCACGATTGATCCCTCTACACTACTGGTGATGAATACATAAATAATTATTATCTTAATGTATCTCTATAACTGGGCTAAACCAAATGCCCAAATCTAAACATCTTCACCTTAAAATTTTAGGAAATTTTTTGTATGAAGTGTTGTTGTCATCATGTTGGTCCCAGGATATTAGAGAGACAATTTGGGTGAGGTAATATCTTTTACTTCTGCTGATGAGAGAGACAAGTTTTCAAGTTTACACAAAGCTGAAGAAGAGCAAGAACTTACAGAAAGAGTGAAAATCGTTCTGAAACTGCACCGTGGATTTGCTCGTTACACATCATATTGTAACGGACACCGTAGTTTAGGCTAAAGAGAGAAGCAATCCAAGGCTAACATAATTAACAGGATGAATATAATTTTTCCCTGCGATTATCCTGAAAGAGAAGTGTTCATGTATACAAAGATGAAATAGGCTGAATGAGTGGAAAATACGAATTAATTCAGTGGAAGGTCTGGTCTGAAGTATGGAACATTTTTCTATTGGAAAGGGAGAGCTGGACTGGTAACTTGGTGACATGGGGTAGGCTACAGAAACATTAGTAATGCAATGGTGGGGAACTACAGCACCATGACTGTTCATCTGCAAAGAACATCTCTAAATATTGCTTAGGATGAAAACTGAATACGCAAAATGGCTGTCTTTGCATAAAAATAATTTAATAATTTGAGGTAGCGTTGAAATGGGAGCAATGAATGTCTTGTGAATTACTGTAAATTGTCATTTGAGGCAGAAACTTAAGCTTGGTTACTGTGACATGGAGCTTCCTGTTCAACTTCTAATAAAAGTAATGACTGTTTGAAACTACATCCTGCACAAAGGTCCACAAGAAGTATAAAATGTATGTCCTGTTTTCCTATCTTCCACCCTTTCCTTCTCCTTTCCCCAAAATCTCATATTTGTAGTTCTCTTAGATTAAATGGTTCTCCAGCAGTTCTTTGGAAGGCAGCTAGCATCCCAAAAAGATTCAGCACCATCATGAGATGTTGAATACATAGTTAAAATGGATATCAGATTTCCTGAAATGAACTTCTCTATGTATATATACATTGACTTGGAAAGGGGAAAAAAAGTTTGGTTGGCATATGTGCCAAGTAACAGCATTATATTAAGTGCACATTAGTTAAACATAGTTTAAGATGCTTGAAATGTTCATTAAATCTTAAACTCATTATTTACCTAATTAACCCCCCCTCCCAAACCTTGGTTCTAATAAGCATATTAATATTTGTGAATGGTCTGCCTTTCATACACATTGTCATACTAACTATTTAGTATCTGTATCTATTATTCAGTGAGTTCTTCCCTATACAAAATAGCTATATGAGAAAAATTTAAAAGACCTTTTACAGAGGTATTGCTACCATGGGGAAAAATTCAGTGAGTTCAGCAGATTTTCCTTCTGCATGAAAACCTGTACAAATTACTATTTTAAATGGGTTCACAGTCTTCCTTCTCTGGTCTCTCTCATACATATTATATGTATGTATTTTGAGTTTCGAAAATTAGCCCATCCTCTGCTCTGGGTACATGCACAAATATTATCAAAACAGCAATACTTAGATCTATGTACAAAAAGACCCAGATCTTCCTGACTCCTTTCACAGAGTTCTACCACTATTACTACCTCATTTCTCCTCTCCACATACAGTAACTGATACGGCCTCTGACAAACTGAGCTAGAAAGCCATCTCTGTACTTTGGAAGCCCTCACTAAAAATATTCTGCTGCCAGCTTCCACCTGAGTAAACCAGCAGTTGTTAAATTGAGGTGATCTTCAGGTGATCATAGATGCAACAGAGTATAGTGATAGTCACTGAAGTAACTAGGACACAAGCCGTCTATATTGGTGTAAAAAAACCAACAGCCAGGAACAAACACAGACTCAGCCCCTGAGTTTAAATAGTTGCTTGAGGAAAACCAATTCCAGAATAATGCATTGGATTAACTAATGAGACCCTGGCTTTCCAGCACAAATACAATTCAGTTTACATTAGTTTTGGTGTGAAGGACAGTTTGTATAATTTCAGGATGGAAAATAATAGCTAGCTACGTGTTTGGCAATTGAAATAATGAACTTTGAACAAACAGCATGTCCATAAAACTAGTTCTATATAAGTGGCTTCACATTAGTTGAACATTTTTGCCTTCTTCTCTAGCACAGAGCATGGCTCACGTATCGGTGAATTCTCTGTATCTTAAAGCCATTACATCATGATTTAAGGAGGTAAATAACTCAGTCATAGGTTAATGGCTTATTGCTGGAGTGAGTGGGTGAGGTTTTGTGGCCTGCATTGTGCAGGAGGTCAGACTAGATGATCATTCTGTTCCCTTCTGACCTTAGAGTCTATGGCTATGTCTACACTTACTAAAGTTAGTTCAAATGAGTTAATTTTAGTTAGTTCGAATTAACTTAATTCGAACTAGAAAAATTTAGTTCGAACTAAGCAAGTGCCATTCATGGCACTTGCTTAGTTCGAATTAGTGAATTGCATGGAGTTCAATGGGCTGGTTAGTTTGAACTAAGCAATTAGTTCAAACTAACATGGCCACATTGGTTAATTTGAACTAACTAGTTCGAATTAACCCTTAGTTCGAATAGCATATTCAAATTTATTAGTTCAAATTAAGGAAGCCCTTAATTCAAACTAATTAAAGCCTAGTGTAGCCATGGCTTTAGTTAGTTCAAATTAAGCTTCCTTAATTTGAACTAACTTGCCAGTGTAGACATAGCATATGAGTCTATTGACCATGTGCTGGAGGTGTGAGATCAGTAAGTGCCTCCCTTTGCCAAAATCTTAAATCTTAAATCTACTTATCAATCAGCTGGAGATTCATAATAATATCCTTGCTGAAATCCATTAACAACTGGGAGATTCAACTGTAAGCTTGATGATTTTCAAAATATATTCAAACGTTTAGTTGGACATTTTATTGGTAATGTTCAGTGTGTGTGAAATGATAAGGGAGGCAGGAAGGAAGTCACTGATATGCATAATAAAGATGGATTAGGATTAATCAAAACAATATCTTTTTACAACATATTGTGGAGTGGTGCCTGCTGATTTAACACCAATGACACACAGAGTACCATGCTTCACCTTATCCAAATGCAAGATTTGTCAATATCAGGTAATAAAAGGGAAATGCAGAGAAACACAAAAATATACCAAGATGTAATTCTACTTGTTATATTCTTTATTATGCTGTCTTCTTTAATGTGTTGTGTCTAAGATGCCATCAGGAAAGAATCCATTGTGAATAAGCTTTCAAATTTAATTGGACTATACTGTTTAATAAATCCCAACTTTAATAAATAAATAGAAATGTCTCTGTGTGACTCAAAAATAGGACAATCTGGCAGCTCTGAAAGCCATTTCATTGAATTCAACTGGACAAAAATACCCTATTCTTAAAGCACTTTATTATTTAAAGGATAAATAATTATAATTCTTGACATGGAAATGGTTAAAATCCAGTTTGGGCTGTAGTATGAAGTTTATAAAAATTCTCTTTTCTAACCAAGATGGCTTATTTCTGCAGAATTTGAACTTGTTTAAATCACTGCCAGGCTCTGAGGGCTAAAATCTGATCTATGTTGAAGCGACTGTAAACCTATCATTTAAAATTTCCAGGTTCTATAAATCTTCTTTTAAACATATTATTGCTATTTCATCAACTAGGAATGTCAAAATAGCCACTAGTTTTGGAGGTGCTGCAAAATACAAATAATAATTCTTCAGTTCCTACATTATTTTGTGCTCTCATGATGGCTGTTTAACAGCAGATAACTGATTAACCTTATGCCTAAACTGTGTTAATTATTAGTCTATGATACTAGTAACAATAATTTTCCATGACAAGTACATGCATGTGTTGCTGTCCAGCCACTCTTCTGTCTTAAATTCTGCTCCTTTTAAAACAGTGCAGAAAAGAAATCAGTTTACCGAATGGAAAATAGTAGTAACACTTCAATTTTTCTGTGAGGACACAGGTGCTTGGAGCTGGGTGAAATTTTTCTGTGAACCTTTTTTTTGATGAAAAAAGGAATTGGTCACACCTCATATATAACTTTTGTTCATTTATGTAGATTTTTACCAAAGTGTTTGGTAAAAAAATAAAATTAAAAAAAAATGGAAAAGGTTTGTTTTGATGATTTTTAAATTAAATATTTCAATATTTAATTCAAAATAATATTTTGTTTAGAAATTTCATCTAATTTTTTTTCAAATTTGAAATATTAAAATGCTCAAAATCAGAGCAAAACATTTTATTCAACATGAAATTAGTCATTTTAAAATTTGTGATTTGCCCAAATGCAGTTATATCTTAGGCAATGGATCGTGTGGTGTGATTTATGCCATCATGTGCCAGAAATGCCCCTCTGCCTTATATATTGGACAAACAGGACAGTCTCCACGCAAAAGAATAAATGGACACAAATCTGACATCAGAAATTGCAACACTAAAAAGCCAATAGGGGAACACTTCAATCTCTTGGCTCACTTCATTGGCGACTTGCTAATAGCTGTGCTGAAACAGATGAATAACAAATCACAGCTTCAAAGAGAAACTGTGGAACTCAAATTTATATGCAAATTTGACTCAGTTGCCTTGGGGTTAAACAGGGACTATGGATTTTTCTCTCATTACAACAGGTGATTTTACCTCACCTTCCTATATGTGCTATTCCCCAGTATTTGAATCCTAACATCTGTTTTGATTTGCTCTTACAGGGTGACCCGATCTTATGTCATACACTTCCCTGCATTTAATTTTCTGCTATTCTGTAAATTTCACATCTTCAAAGCGTCTGACGAAGTGGGATTTTCTCCCACGCAAGCTCATGCGATAAATAAATCTGTTAGTCTTTAAAAGTGCCACAGGACTCTGTTTGTTTTTCTGCAATAGACTAACACAGCTACCCCTTTGTAACATAATTGACCAAAACACAGATGGAGAATTTCTTTGTTGTTAGAAGAAAACTATGTAAAAAGGACTTTTTCCAAATAAAACTTTAAGTTCATACAATCTTCTTTTTCTGTTGGAAAAATCAGCCAATGGATTAGGCACCAAATCTGGAATGAATTCCAAGTATTGATATCTACACCTGTACAGACCTTCACTGACTCCAGTTCTGGCTCTCTGTGGGCACTAGGAATTACTAGCGTGTAGCTCCTGGAAAGGTCAGAATATTCGTGTACCAGGTTTCTAAAATACAAGAGAAAACTTGCAAATGTTGCAAGAGGAAAGCAAGTACAGAATGTTATTTTTTCCCCTCTATGCTCTGATTTACCTTCATGTTCAGTAAAAAGTTGTACCTACTATAATGCAACCTTTGTGTACAATGATATGCTTTTTCAGTTTCTCTGGCAAAATTCAGTAAACTCCTACATCATTCTTCTCAGTCATGTAGTTTGTATAATTTTCAGAACAGAGCAGCCCTGCAGCAAAACCTTTGATTAATTATTAAAACATTCTGAGAATTGCTTTATCCATCCAAAGAGTGAAATAAGCACCACAGAATTCTGTTATTAACATATAAATGCAAACAAAACAAAAGTCCTGATACAGATATTTTGTGCAAAATAATTGTTTCCTTATTTTAACAAGTCAGATAAAATAGAAACATATCAACTTTGATGCACTTCAGTTCACACTGTTATGCAGTCACCAATATTCCTATAAATAAATTCTTAATACCATACTGAAGGTGTAATGAAGAAAACAATAAACAAATATGTTGTTAGGGAAAACAAACATGCATATCCCAACCAGAGGATCAGAGACAGTAACATACTACCTTAGGATACATATGTACATCAAGATGTACAGAGGTGACACATTTTTCAAATAAACATAGACAAACAGGAGAATTTGATGGATAGGAACAAAATGATAATGAAAGAAAAATAACACTGTGGGAAAGTTACGAGAACTGGATATATTCAGGGTAGAGAAAAAGCACACTGAAGGGACACATGATAATACTCTAAAAATATAAAGGGATGTTTTAAACAGGACAGGAATCATTTATCCTTGCTAGTCAATGAAAACAGAACAGGAAGGAATGGTCTTAAGTTTCACCAGGGAAAATATTGGCAGAGAAAACTTTATAAAAACAGCTGACTCATTGAGTAATCTGACGAAGGAGGTCAAGACATTTTCATAATTGGAGCTGTTCAGGGCTAACTGCATCACCATCTATTACAAATGGTTATAGAATATGAATATGGGTGAGGCTGAGCAGAAACAATTATGATATACCAGTACAAGAAGCTTGGTAACAAAAGAGGAATTAGAATTAGTGGCATATGAAGTAAAACCAGATATTATAGAGATAATGAAAACATTGTGGAATAGTAATTATCACTGGAGAAAAATAAAGGTAAAAAAGAGTTTGGCTCAAAATCACTTTGGAGAAGAAAGGTAACAAAAGTTCCACAGGAATAGTGCTTGGGGGTCTGCGACAGTCACCTAGGATCTGATTTGGATATGGATAAAGACTTTAAGGTTTTTAATGAAATAACTACTATTCGGAATTGTGTGATGATGGGAAACTTTAATTTCCCAGGTATTGATTGGAGGACAAATGATACTAATAAAGGTAGGATTGCAGACCAAACTGGATCAGCAAGTGTCTCAAACAAGGTAGTGAAAGAAGAAGCCTACAAGGACTGGAAGATGGAAGGGTTCAGTCAGGAAAATTACATCTTGAACATCAGAACGGGTAGGGGGAAAGTGGGAATGACAGAGGAGAAAAAAGCTTTATTGATTGATAACAGTTTGAGTCACCAGTGTGAAGTGGCTGTGAAAAAAGCTAATGCAAGCCTAGGATGCATTAGGGGAAGTATTTCCAGAGATAGGCAAATATTGTTGCCATTACACAAGACACTGGTGAGACCTTATCTGGAATGCTGTGTACAATTCTGGTCTCCTATGTAGAAGAAAGATGAATTGAAACTGTAATAGATCAGAGGTGAGAGTATGATATAAGAGGATAGGATGAGGCTCTGTGGCCTGTGATGTGCAGGAGGTCAGAGTAGATGATCACAATGTTCCTTTTTGGCCTTAAAGTCTATGATGCTATGATGTGGGAGGATGGACAAAATGATCTAATAGTAGATGAGTTCCAACTCTGATTTTTCTAGGATTTTTGTTTAATCATTTCATACATTTCTGAAAAAAGGAAGTCCTAGTCTTGAAAATAATCGCACTATCTACTATGTAAAAGAGTTGGTCATCAGCATATAATTGCATATTTTTGTGGAACCAGGAGGATATTAGGAAAAGGAACATTAGCACATTGAGACTATGGAGCAATGTCGCCTGTCCCAGCTTGTGGGGGCACATAGCTAATAACAGTCAATTATTCTGTCCAAATGTAACTGTGTTCACTTAAGTAGACTATAAACCACTATTTGAAGCATGGAACATACTGGGAAGTGTTTCTCAACAGCCTATTTCTTTTGTAAGAAATTGGAAGTTGATTGGGTTTTATTTTATTTAGTGAAGTGGGAAGGTACTCAGCTTGCAATGGTGCTGGCTAGAGGTTTCCTTAGGTTAACAGTGGGAATCTAAGTGATTTGTGTTATGTTGTCCAGGCCAGGGATGGTTGGGAAGGAAATTCTTGGTGTTGATGCAGGAAGAGATAAAAATGAAATGGGGATTTGTGGTAGACTTCTGTGAACAAAAATGCCCTTGCAAACTTAGCAAGGCCCACAATAAAATCAAGAGAAATAGGAAGTTTTCAGTGATTGTACTACTTGTTGAATTAACTGAAAGGGCAATCCTATTTGAGGAAAGCAGGGCACCATATCCCTTGGGGAAGTTAAAAAGAGGCTCATATGTAACAGAATTGCTGACATGTGCCCTGATGCTGTTCAGATTCTCTTGCTGTGAGGGGACAATTTGAAAGCCTTGCCATGAACCCCCACAAGAACGTCCATGGAGGTTAACACAGTTCTCTGAGACAAGGAATAAAAGTCATGAATAAAAGGAACAGAAATGGACAGTGGAAAACACATAGATAATATAATTACTTCCTGAGAGAAGGAAGAGGTGGAGGGAAAAGCCATGTTAATCTGTTTTATTAAGAACTATCATTATTATTAGTAGTAATCCTCTCACTTCAAGAAATTTGCTTCTCTTCTTTGTAAAAGAGACTGTAACAAAGAATCAGATTGGGCCATGAAATCAAAAGTCATAACAACAGACACATTAAACAAATCTATTTAATCATTGGTCTGATTACTAAAAAATCATGACCACTGTAGAAATATAAATAAGTGAACTAGACAGTGCTACTATATTTAAATTTACATTTCCCAGAATAAAGGACCTACAAAATCTATGCATTGCATTGTGATAATGGATTGTATGAGATGAGATGTTGCTGCTGTTTTACTGTAAAGGTATGAGAATGAAAGCTATAGGCCACTCTTTTTGCAATTTTGGTATAAACACACATTTCTATAGCTAGTACTTGCTTTTGTTTTATTTGTAATAAAAGGCAATGCTGACCCTACACTTTTCTTTTTGCCCTTTGATGAACAGTAACAACTAAATCCATGGTAGGGGAATTTTGACATACTCAAAATAGTGTGTCAAAGTAAAGGACATACTAGTAGCCTGTCAAGGATTTATTTATTTATTTATTTAGGTTCTAAAAGGTCCAAAAGAACTCCCAGCCTCTTCAACTTTGTCTTTCTGATTTCTGTAAGAGTTAGGCGCCACTGGAAAATATGTCTCTCCATAAGTAGATGTTATCCTTTGACCTCTGTCATCTTCTCCTCCTCCTCCTCCTATACTGAAATACTGCCACAATGCAAAAGAATCAGACCAGCTTTTCATGTGCTGTGAAAAGATACACAACTGCCCTTCAAACAGTGGGTGGTTAAATACAGCAAATGACTGAATTTCAGGGCCTGGGTCTGCAGTCTTTTAAGGGCAGTTTTCGCTTATAGTAGTCTACAGGTGTAATGTAGTTGACTTTTATATATCATCTTAGCTTTGCCTGTTTGCTTAACTTGTCCTTTTTGAATCCATACCTCATCTGTAAAAGACTTAGGAGCTGAACAATATGAAACAAGGCTACAATACTTTTCAGTGATCTGAAGTGATTGTGAAAGCCAAGGTGTAGATTTCTATTGCTTCAGACTTATGACTTAGCTCATCATTTTGTAGATCCAAACAATTTGATTTAAATAAAAAATGTATTGCTAGTCTATTTTTGTGTCAAATGTTTCTATTTATTTAACCAATATTAACCATGCTCATATATATATTTATTGAGTCTGGTACTTTTAAAGCAGTCTAAGGCTATATCTACACTTGCTAAAATTAGTTCGAATTAGTTAGTTCAAACTAACTAATTCGAACTAATTTTAGTTAGTTCGAATTAGCTTAATTTGAACTAGCATGGCCACACTGGAATGTTAGTTCGAACTAAGCAAGCACTTGCTTAGTTCGAATTAGTGATCCCCATTCATTTCAATGGCCGGTTAATTCGAACTAAGAAATTAGTTCGAATTAACATGGCCACATTGGTTAATTCGAACTAGTTAGTTCGAATTAACCCCTTACTTCTAATACCCTATTCGAAGTTGTTATTTTGAATTAAGGAAGCCCTTAATTTGAACTAACTAAAGCCTAGTGTAGCCATGGCTTTAGTTAGATCAAATTAAGCCTCCTTAATTCGAACTAACTTGCCAGTGTAGACATAGCCTAAGGTATTAGGCTCTGACATCTGCCCTTCACCCCCCCCTCTCCTCCCCAATTGAAATTCTGTGGGATTTAGGCCTACCTCCCTTTGGATTTTTCAGACACATAACTTTAAAATGTTTCCTTAGTTTTCCTTTTTGCATAAACAGAAAATATTGCTGGGGTAATTCAATGAATCCATCTTTTCATATAAACATTTTTGCAGAGTGGTAGGATTTCATACCACATGCATCTGTCTGTCTTCAATGGATAGTGTCAAACATGCTTCAGGTAAAATGTACCATAAGTAAAACTTACAAAGGAATTTTCTTTAGGAAAAAGAAAGGAAATTTTGCCATTTGCACCAAGTGTTTGGTATTTGTCATTCATTATCATTTTTGTTATTAAATAAAAATGGCTTATTTAATAAAGAGGCTGTAACTCTGAGTTTAATTACCACTAAGCTTTATTTATGAACTTGGGAGGGAGTTGTGAGTGGCTGAATGAGAACATTCCATTACTTGTGTGGATGACTTTATTAACAACTGATCACTTAATTCAAACTCACAAACAGACAAAGACAAATGCATACATAGCATCTGAAATTCTCTCTCTCTCTCTCTTTCTCTCTCTCTCTCTCTCTAAAATAGACCTGTCCTCTTTGAATTCTCTGTGTGGGTGAAATCAAAGTGCAGAACAAACACTGTTTTGATATGGCTTTGAAGATGATAACAGCTTCTAACAGAGAAAAAGGAGGCTTTGGGTTTGTAAGAAAGTGATGATTGACATGACATACAGTCCAAGAAAAGTTTACTTTTTAATGAGCCTACCGTAAAAACCTCTCCAAGAGTGCTTTCTTCTGTATAAAACATTCTGGCTACAGGAAATTTTAATCCTTTATTGCAGTCATTCATAAAGTGTCACCCCTTCTTTTAAGCAAAAACATCTTTTAAACCAAATGAGTACACTTCAGGATCAAGATCCCTACAGGAGGAATTATAGTTTGCCTAAGGATTTTTTTTGTCCCTAGCACAAAGTTTTCTAGTAAATTTCTATAATGCGTTTCTCGGGTGGCAAAACTTAGTTATAGATTCTATCTAGTAATTATTGAGATAATGTGGGAGATGGGATGGGAGCTAAGTCAAAATTTGACCATTTCTGAAAAACTCTTGATAATTAAATCTGAGGCTTTTTTATAGCTTTGTGTAATTGCAAACTTTAATATTTATCTGTGGAATTACAAATTAAGCTCATTGAAACAAATTCTGCATATTCAAAATGCCATATACACTCATATTATGGGGAGATATTTGAGAAAACTAGCAGTTCATATGCTCATATTTTAAAGGAATTCTGTATACATATTCTCTGCTTTATGAACTTCAGAGCTAATTTGGTTCAAGAGAAATTGATCTAAATAAGGATGCTGCCCTGATAGCATTTTATTCAAAATATATAAAAATAATTTTGCTAAGAATTATGCTTTTTTTTTTCTGTTTCTATAGGAAAAGTTTCAGAACCATTTTCTGTGGTAACCAACCATTTAGCTAACTTGTAGAATAGGTGAATCAACTGGTGTCTGCAGTTTTCCACTGGTAAAAATTCTAAATGCTTCAAGTTTGCATAAAGCGGATGGGGGACTCAAGTTGCAAATGTCTGTGACTTAACCAGGTCCCAGTAAAGTCAAGGGCCATCTTTCAACTGGAGTTTATCCTATCCCTACATTAACTATAGAATTAATCTCCACTTTTTTGACGAAGAATCCAAAATGGTGATGATGTAAAACATAAGAGAGTTTGATAAACTCTTTGTTTAAACACCTCTGGTGGTTTATTACACAACTTCATTTTTACCTGGAAAGTTCAGTAGGTGAAAATCTCTTTGCTGTGGATTTTAGGCTTAAGAATATGAACATGGCTCCTTCATTGCCTTGAAAACTGGGAACACAGGAAGCTTCATGATTCATCATACAATGGACCTTTCAGCTGCAAGAACTCCTTACCCACACATTGTGTGATGGTTCAGGGACAGTGCATACATAAAAAACTGTAAGTATTTTGTGAACTGGGCCTATTGTTTGGCTTTGTATTTTAGACAGAATTATAATGTAGTGATCTGGGCACAGAAGTGGGAGGTGGGATCATTTCATTTCTAAACTTGGATCTGACTTAGTGTCCTTGGACAAGTCACTAAACTTCTCTGCCTCATTTTCTTCATTTGTTTAAGGGTATAATGATGCTTTGTTACCTACCCAAAGGATCCGTTGCTTTATGGATTTAATTGATAGCTATATATATGTTATATAAGAAAAGTTATATGTAGTGCTATTAGGCTTTTCAGGAACGGAAACAATAAATTTAAAATTGAAAGTAGACGTCTAGGTTCTGACATTCATTCTCCATCATGTTACACCTGTAGGTTCATGTATGTGGCATGAACTATTTCACAGCTCTCTTAAACACGAATTGTGACGTAGTTACTATCCTAATGCAAGACAGCACTAGCCTCTTAGTTTTATTGATTTATTTTAATGTAGGGAAGATTTCTGCTCATATCACGAGTCCTAAGCAGCTTATTCCTTTATATGCAAAAGCATGATATTCCTCATTTGTGATGCACAAACCATTTAGAACATTGCCAGCCAAGCTATGTCTCTGGGGTTTAATCTCTTCCTATGGTAGAAAATTCACAGGTGGAGTCAGGTTTGTTGTCTTTCATGACAAAATGCATAGATCTCTTGGTGATCTTTTTAGAGCTGGAACATTCATTAAGCGTCTATACTGCTGTCTGGTATACAGCAGTGTCTGAAGTCTCTGATAAGGTGTCAAAGATATTGTGAATTTCCTCTCCAGCATATCTCACATTCTGACAATGTCTGAGGAGAATAGAATGTCTTTAACTACTAGCTCTCTGTATCTTTTTTTTTTAATCCCCATTTGAATCCTGGAAAGGAAAAAGTGGCTTCATAATTTTGCCACACAGTAATGTTCCCTTCATATTGGTGAAGCTTGTTTTTTATTTGTGGGGGGGAGGGGATTGTTTTTGTTTTTTATTCTCAGTATTTCCTTTTATTTCAATGGTTCTTTTTTAGCTTCTATACTTAAATGGATTTTTACTCCCTTTGAAATATGCAACTGCAATTGGCACTGAGAAATGTACTTGCATGATAAAGGGCAGGATGGATAGAGCAGTTGGAACAGACAAAACTGTTTGAATTTTTGACTCACAAGTACAATTTTTGGTCTTTCTTTGGCTCCCTTTTTATTGTACATTTATTCCCCTATTATGCAATGGGATACATGCAAACATGCACTTTACCTTTTGCATGGATTCTACTGATTTCAGTGTGACTCTGCACAGGCTCCATGGCAGGATTGGGGCCTTTTAAAGCACAAATTCATTCTAATATGTGACTAGTCTAATGATCTGTCCCTGTGAGGAGAGTAAGGATATATTGTTTCCAGGTATAGTAAGATAAATAGGATTGGGTTGCCTAATGAATTAACAGGAGATTTTTGTGGGCAAGGAGCCCCATTATTCCTGTTTGTAATGAATGCTGGAATTTTCTCAGTAGTCATTTCTATCCAGATGGGCTTTCAGTTCTGGAACAAGCCAACCTTCGTGATCTGAAATAGCTCTGGTTTGCTGACCATCAAGGCTTGCTACAAGGGACGTCTATTGGCATTAATTGCTGTAGAGGGCAGGTTTTGAATGGGAAGGTTGATGAGAGGTTGGAAGTTGTTTGTTCTCTGACTGCCTAATTTTATTTTTCCTTGGAATTTCTGGCAGTGACATTTAGATCTCTGAGATAGGCACCTCTTCTTAGTTCTAAATAAAATAAATCATACCATTTAATTTACTATATCTCTCATGTGTTTCCTTTCCATCTCTTTTTTTCTGACCATGTCTTCCATTCTATTGTTTCAGTTTTGTCAGGGTTAGCTCTTTTTTTCTGTTCACAAACTAGCAGCAAATTGGCAAGGATTTTCCTGAAGCTGTTCATTGTTTGTAATTGTTCAAGTGTTTTAACATGAACATATTTGAGCCTGTCAGGATGGGTGTGATTTTTCTCAATAAGTGTTGGTTAGTATGTTTGATGCTTTGAATTCTGTATTTTGATTTGTGTTGAGCCACTTGGTGGGTTTACTGCTTGCAGATTGTCTGTACTTAAATCTATAAACAGGAGGCCTGTTTGAACAGGTCAGTGGGCTTTGATTGTTTCAGAGAGGAAAGAAGAAGCATGTGGTAGAAAGAGAGAAGAAATGATAGGAACAGAGAATTGTAGAAAGCTTTGGAGTTCAGAGCATAGAAAAAGTTGTGGGACTCTCTGGGGCAAAGATATTTAGGAGAAACTTGAACAGATAACAACTATTTTAAAAGAAGAAGTCTCATTCCTGTTCACATTTCAGGAGTTGATTTCAATAGGGACAGAGCCAAGCTCTTAAAGAGCGTAGCAGGAGAAGGGATGTAGCTCTGAAAGAAAAAATGACAAAACCAGAATGGGAAGCCAGAGATTATGAAAGAACAGGGACACAGAATGGGAGGAACCTGAAAAGAAGTGTAAGGTGTAAGGAGATGGAGTTCTAGCGACATTGTGAGAAAGAACAAAAGCTCCTAAAAACGGAGCATAAGGCTAAAGAACAGCAGAAATAGATTCAACTCTACAAACAAGGAGTCCTGTGGCACTTTTAAAGACTGACATTTATGTTTTCACATTTTGTTAGTCTTTAAAAGTGCCACAGGACTCCTTGCTTGTTTTGCTGACCTAGACTAACATGGATACCCCTTTGGAACTTGTCAAAGATTTAGCTCTGGATCTGTGTGAGTACCTGAAATGTTTGCATGTTAAAAGTCTATTTAGAACATTATCTGAATTTACTGTCACAGTGGTCCGCAAACTGTAGGCTACAGAGGAAATTTGAAGGGGGGTACAGCAGTGCTCAGGCCAGCTCTCACAGGAGGCAGAGAGGGAATGCCACTCAGTCCCAGTCTGTGACTGGAGAAAGTTGGGCACCACTTTTCTAGAATATTGTAGAGTTTGTCTTTGAGCCCCTGTCTTGTTATGACTCCTTGTCTTTTTCATTAGCAGTTTCAGCAACATAGGGTGTGTATTTTTCCAAGTGCTGCTTTTTTTTTTTATATTGTAAATTGCAGGTATAATTATTGTAAAATCTGGTTTAATCTAATCCAACCACACTCCTTCCAAAAGGGCTGAACTATAACAAAGCTTATGTTAGGAGAATAAATATTATTGTTTATTATTTGATATTTATGATGTGGTAGCACCTAAAGGTCACAACCAAGTTACATCTCAATATTGCTCTGAAGGAGAGACAATATTGAGGGACTTCAATCCCAAAGCAGGTACTGGAGCTACGAAGCATTCTCCCAACAGTGACAGAGTCAGTTTCCTTCCTCACTGCATCACCCAGAATTGGAGGTAGAAGTAAGGAATACCAACCAACAAATGAGAGCCTCAAAAAGACCTAACCCTGGGTCTACACATATGGTCAGTAGCCCACTACCACTGCAGCAACAGGCACCAGTGGGCAAAGATGGAGAGGACACACTGCAGTGCAGGACAAGATCCAGTTTTGCTGAGGCAAAAACACCAAACACTGATACAAATTCTGTGGGTTTGACTCTTCCCCTCAAGAGTTATATCTGCAGTCCATTCCTTCCTCCTATCTTGGAGTGTAAAAGAAATCAGGCCCCCTGATTTTCTTTTTATTTTCAATGAAAAGAAGATGGGTAGAGCCCTAACTCCTGGCACACATTGTCACTGCACATATGTGTGTGTGTATGTGTGTGTGAGAGAGAGAGAGAGACTGTGTAACAGCTAACAGACTCAGTCCTCTGCACTTCTCCCAGAAAATTCCGTATATAGACCTGATCCCCATCAATGCAATCCCTCTGTATTCAGCATGAGCAAATAGATGTATCTCACAGCATACCCTAAAATTCAATAGACTATGACTTGTTTCAGTGCACTCTACACATCTGGAAATGGTAAATATTTTAGTTTTTATCAATGAATTAGGTCTTTATTAATCCTTTGTTAATGTTCTCTGACAATCTCTTCCTTTTTTTTTTTTTTGAAGTTTCCTGCCTTCACTTTTTTGAAGTATAATTTGCCATGAATCAAAATCCAAAGCAATATTGTACAACATTTTTGTAGAGCTAGCGCTCAGCCAGAAAATTCATACCCAGATTTGAACACCCCTCCCCTCCACATACAATGAACTCAGTCCAAACTGTAATTATTTGGATGTTATTGGTAGTAGAATCTTGTTAATTTGTGCTGGCAGATACTTCGTGAATTACCTGATGTTTTGAATTAATGGGCAGTTGAACAAATGCTTATTATTATTTGTTTGTTTAGCATATTGGTGTGTATGGCAGTTTTCAAGCTAAAAACGGTCCAGTCTATGCACAGAGAAGCTTACATTGTGTAACAAGTCCACCAACACAAACACAGTCAGTAAGCATTCCTTCATTTATTTGCCAAGCATATTTTAGTTTAATTATTTGTAACTGTTCCTCATCTATGAATAAATGTGTTCCGTAGTAGGTTTTGTAGAAGTAATGACGTTTTAGTAATATGTGACCTCACTAGAAACCTCTGCTATTAAGCTTTTCCTGAGAAGTGGGGAGAAACAACCGGGATTTGTGTAAGTATGACCTATGTGAAGTCCAGAGCAAGTTTGATTTAGCAAGTTTCTTATACATCTGAAAAGAATAGGGCCCATATCCTTTACTAGTGTAATTTGGAGTAGATTCATTCACATCAGCATGGCAGTTTTCATTAGTGGAATATCTGGTTGTGGGTTCGTTTTTTATGCTTATCCACCTTACCCACCAGGACCAGCAACATGCTACATTGTGGAATGGAGTCTAAACATTGATAATAAAGGGTTTGGCAGAGACAGTGTTGCGTTTTGATGATATATGCATCATAGTTCCAGCCCAGAAGAGCCTATTGTTCTGGGACCCTGAAATGATATGTCTGTTCGAAGGCCACCATATAGCTATTATCTGAGAATATGTAAAGTGTATTCAGTCAGTAAAGCATGAAATATTACATGACGTGAGGCAGAGTTCTTACAGTTAGATATTGTTGGGTGTGTTCTGTGTCCATCTTGATTTTCCTTCTGAAAAACAGTACTCCACAGTGTCCTGGGAAGGTTTTGAGTTAGATTAACTTTGTGTATAGAACCCAAAACCAAATTTTCTGGGTTCATATACACTGATAGCTGTTATGAATTTAACCAAATATTCTACTGTTCTTCAGATCTTGAGGCTTTACTCCACCTAAAAGTGAAACAATTAGCAGTAATGGGGATCAGATGTCTCAAGGGATAGGTAATGGCTACAATGCACTACACCGGTGTGTCACTGATTCTATTCTAGGTCAAATGGAGAGCAATCAAAAGTTGTTACCATCTGATGCTTGTGTGCTGTACTATGCACAATAACTTGGTGGTTTGTGCAAGAGTTCTAAATCCTTCATTTCCCATAGTGCTGAATGCAGAGAAACCATATGAATCTGGGAGTCTCCAAGGCAGTGCAGGAGGGATGATTTAACCCTTAGCATGTGATGTTTTTGAGATCTTGAAACTGAAGGTTCTCGTTAAAGTCTCAATTGCACATTCGTGCACTATTCTACAGTAAGAAAGGCTAGAAAACTCTGAATTGTTTAGCTTGAAATTCTTTTAGCACACTGAGTTTCAGTTACAAGTATGTCTCAAATATTCTCCTGCTTGATGTGATTTAAAGTGGATTAACACGCATAGTCACTGCACCTTTATAATGAATTAATATTCACACATTTGTCTCCCACAGATAGATCCATAATTTGAGTACAGTTTGTTTGGGCCTCCACAGACTGGAACCACAGGTTAAGGGAAATACTAAAGCAAGCTCAGACACCTTGTTGAATTTAGATAAGCAATACACAAAAGATATTTAACAATTTCCCGATCTTGGTGGAAACCAAAACAAACATATGTAACAGTTTGCAAGAGAAATACCTGACATGCTGTGCCAAATCAAGGCATAATATTTCACTTGTACATAATATGATGTTTATTCATCCATCATTCTGAGACGAGTATTATATACTGTATTGTTTAAAATGGACAGAAATATTAAACTATATTTTTGACTGGAACTTGATTGTAGGTCGTTATGATGCAGATTCAGAACACATATAATGTTCATGAGAGGATATGTGTACTGTTTCCTTATATCTGAAGCAGGAAGATGGCTCCTGGGATGGATTATGGTCTGAAATGCTACAGTGAGGCAGCTGGAGACAGTGGGAGAATAATTTTAAAGAACAAAAGTGTTTTCTTTATTCTAATGAAGTTTCTTGTTCAGTGTTAGAAAAAAGTGACACTTACTATGGTTCTTTTCTTCAGAGCACAGGACATGCAGAACTGCAGCTCTGGGTCAAATAAATAGAGCAAAATAATTGAGGGATTGTGGCCACATTGTACTCCAGGAAGACTACTACAGTGCAGAGACTACATGAGTTAATACTTCAGATTTTCTATTGCGAGAGATGCTGGAATCCTGCAACCCCAACTCTCCAGGAATAGCAAGGGATAGGTCCTCAAAATCAGTAGATTTGTGAGAGTTTGTGGGTATCTTGTGTCTTCATACCGACTCCTGATCCATACCAGTCAGCTGACAATGTCTAGGCCTGTGGTTCCCAACCTTTCTGAGTGAGAGGCTTACTGGTGATAGATAAAACATGCCCAACCCCCTTTCCACTCCCTCATAAGCCAGATACATGCATAACCCCTAAAAACACCTATACTGATGATAATAATAACATTAAATCACATAGTAAATTACTATTATCTGAGTAAGAAACTAAGCTTTCCCTGGTGCAGCCACAACAGCATGCCACACGTGGCCCCAGCTTTTTCCATCCCTCATGGACTGCGGATAATGGAGGCAGGCTCTGGTGGGTTGGCTGGGGCTGCTCCAAGCCCCCACCGGCATGGCACTACTCCTTTCCAGCTGGGCACCTGACCAGTGCGAGATTGGGAGTGGGGCTGCTCTTCTGCTCCAGTCAGCACAGAGCTAAAGGCTGCTGCTTAACCCAGCATGGAGTTTGGGGAGGCTATATGCAGGGCCGGACCAACCCTATGGGTGAACTAGGCAGTTGCCTAGGGTGCCAGGCTTTAAGGGGCACCGAATTAGATGGAAGAGAATTTTTTACATATGTTATCTCTTATAACGTGGGGGAGGAGGGGTGCCAAAATCATAGTTTGCCTAGGATGCCAAAAACCCTTAGGCTGGCCCTGGCTAAATGATCTCAATATTACTGAAGCCTCATGGCCTCCCTGGAATCTTTGGCACCCCCCATTGAGGTCCCACTCCCCAGGTTGGGAATCACTGGTCTAGGCAGTGGGCATGCTGAGACTATAATTTATGAAGCTCGTCAGAATTGCTTGTCTGTTTACCTTTTCCACCTCACCCACACACCCTTCATTTACTTATTTTATTTACCTGTTGTTGCCTGGTCCTATATTTAGATTTTAAACTCTTTGGGGCAGGAACTATCTTATTACATGTATGTACAGTGCCTAACACCATGGGGCTGGTTGTTATCTCTAAATACTTGTGATGGGGCAGAGAGGCCACATATCAGCAGAGAAGGGGTTAAGGGGTCCAGCTCTGGGGTCCAGCTTGCTCTATCCTACTATTCTTGCAGCCAGTGCCTGTCCTGGAGGGGGGAATAAAAGGAGAGAGCCTGGCTCAGTTCAGAGGTCACTGTACAGGAAGGAGGAACAGAGCTTTGCTTGTAGAGTTGTGGAGACAGGTCTGCTAGCTGGAGCAGACATGGGTAGAACAGCTGGACCCCTAAGGGGCAACCAATGCTCAAATCACATAGTATTTAGGAACGATGCCTGAAAGAAAGGGCAGAAGGTTCCCCCTTACCTGGAAGACTGGGATGGCACAATATTGAGTTACGTTTACTTTGGGTGGTTTTTTTGTTGTTGTTGGGTTTTTTGCAGAATGTTTTGGGGTGGCGACCTTCAACTTCACCCAGAAGGTGTAAAACAGAAGGGACAAATAACTGATGGGCCAGAGCCTGCCTTGGTGGACACCAGATATAAAGACTTTTTTCCCCCATGGGAAGACACATGGTTGTGTTGGAGTGCTGGTCTTGCAACACCATTAGGGTGCTACTGCAAAACAAATAATAAGTAATGATGCTCCTAGTTGGCACCTTCTGGATCTTTAGCAGCATGGCTTATGCAGAACTGTGGAGCTGGAGTCTCCTCTCTCTAATCAAAATTCCTGAAACCCCCTATCGGGGGAACATTCTCATCTAGAGAGAGAAAGTGAGTTGAGCTGAATGAGCGGCCAGGGTTGTTGTTAGGTTATTTGCAGTGTTTCCTCAGGGTAACAGATGTGTAGAGACGTTCTCCCTTTTGCCCAGGGCTGACTGGCCAGGAAGGAGGAATAGAGCTTTGTTTGCTATTTGAAGCAGCCATGGGGGTAGAAGAACAGCTATGAATGAGCAATGTTTGAATCAGGGACTATTTAGGACCCAGGCCCGAAGGAAGGGGCAGAAGATTGCTATCCCCTGGATTAATGGGGATGGCCCAATATTGACTTACATTTGTATGTTTAAACCACAACAGTGCACCTATGGAGGGACTTCTGCTGAGTGAGGAGAGGAGACATATGCCGTAGAACAGTGGTTCCTAACCTGTGGCCTGGGGGCCAAAAGTGGTGTGCAAAGTCTTTCAAAGTGGCCTGCCATTCCCCTCCTACTGACTGCTGAAGGGATCTGCCACTTAAGGACCCAGGCAGAGTTCATTGCCACGGGGCTACAAGACTGGTGCAGGCTCCTTGCTGCAGCCAAGATGATGAGACAGGAGATCAGCACTCTCCTGTAGCAGGGAGTATGGCAAAGTGCTCCCTAGGTGCTGTGGTCCCTGCCGGAGCCAGAGGGAGTGAAGCACTGATCTTCCATCCCGTCTGCAGATTGGATCCACTGCTCACCTACTAGGGGAGGAAGGGAAGCTGTTGGTGGAGCAGGTAGACCCCCATGCTTATGGAGGCGCAAAACTTTAAAAATCAGTGCTTTCTGGTTTGGCCTGCACTTAGTAGGTCACCCACTATGAACTAGCTGGCTTCCGGGCCATGTATTTCAATGTGTAGTGACAGTCACTCATCTACTCTAGTGCTTTGTCTGAGAGTGTGTGACATAATGTGAGTAATTTGTAGGTATAAAATAATGAATGTAAAAATGAGCATAGTCACATCAAAATGTTTACCTTATATATGTAATGATTTGTAGTCCTTAATGTTGTGTATGTCCATACATTTTTTATGGGTTGATAGATTGGCGGCCCTTCAGGGTTGTAAAAATGATATTTCAGCCATCAAGCTGAAAAGGTTGGAAACCATTGCTGTCGAAGAAGCACTCCCCTTTCCTGCTAAGCTGGGATCCAGTCCATTTTTGTTCCTTCTACCACAGTATGGCTCTAAATGTGCTTGTCCCAGGAAAAGTATAAATTAGACTCAGAAAGCCCAATACATGGGCCCAGCTAAGCTGTGCTTATATAGGGCCTGGTGTGGAGGGCAATAGTGACTGTACACAATCTTTATATTTCTTTTGATCCAGGGAATGTCTGCAAACTGTTCTGACAAATGCAGAAGTTAGAGCAGCCTCTGGGCTGTTTTGACCTGACCCTGGCTGCAATGACTCCCAAATGACAATTCTAAAAGCTGGAGACTTCTGGAGCACAGCAATGCTGTGGCCACGTCCGTGGGACCATCTGGGTCCAAGAAAGCAAGCAGACAGGCCCAGTAGTCCCTTAAGGCTACATATAAGGGGTGACCTCTTTCTCTTGGAGCCTTTCATCCAGCTCCTATGACCTTGCTCCTTCCTGTCCCATGCTTCCTCCTCCTTGTTGGCTTCTGCTATGCCTGTATGTTTCTTTATTTAATCCCCTCCTGGTCACCTGTTCTTTTCTGTTCCCACTGCTCTTTCCTTCCTCTCTTCCTTCAGCTAAACTGGATTTCCAAGGCTTGACCTGCTTTTTAGCATAACTTTTTATAAGATGTAAGTACTGTCAATAATCTTAAATAGTTCTAATTGTATCTGTCAAGGTGTAAATGATACAAGACCTGTCAGCAATGGTTGATCCATTTTCATACAGGCATTCATAATACAACTTCATTATATCAATGAGAATTAATTAAAATGAAAAATGAAGGTCAAGTTATATTTATTCCTTCTCATATATAATCTTTAGTAATCTTGAACCAATTTTTGTGTATTATAAGTATAGTTATGTGTAAAAGCGTAGGTATGAATGGAGAGGGTCAGATTTGGGGTGTGAAGAACAGCTTTTAGTAGAGAGGTAAGACCAGAAGAAAGAGCAGAAAAACAAGAGTACTCTGCAGAGGAGGATGAGGACAAGTGCAAAGAATGTTTTCTGATAATCAAAGTGCAGTTACTGGAGATCAATGATGAAGAGGTTGGAAAAGTGTTACTGAAGGCTAACCACCTCCTCACTAATCTCTCACTTTGCTTAGATTACCAGACATCGTACTGCCTCATCATCTGGGCTTTTGCTTTCTCTCTGATGTAGTTCCATGTAAGAGATCCAGCATCTCCCATTCTGTGCATCTTTTTTTTCCCCCTCCTCACTGTCTGATGGCTCTTGAGCCTGCTATGCTGCCATGGGAACCTGCATGAGACAGTAGGCTCCCATTACATTTATTCCCTTTCATCCCTTTTTGAAAATGAATTAAATGTGTTGTGGTGAGGTTGGCATGAAAATGTGTCCTGACTCTGAAGACTTGAAATTTGCAATTTTTAATGTTCAGATGAGAGTCTCTAAGCCAAAAATATGTAGCTATGAAGATTGACAGCCAGAAAACCTGTATATTCAAAAGCTGTGAGTTCATAAATATTTACACATTTGCATGATCACTACTGGAAGTAATTCTCATTTGCCAATTAGAAATAAGTTGAGACTGAAATAGCTGAACTACTGGAGAATTCATGGAGTACCACAAACATTATAGATTAACAAGATCTGTTACTAACAGCTTATCTAGCCCAGCTCCCATGCCAATGTGAGTTTGTTTCCTGTGGTATATTTTCTAGTGCTAATACTTTGTCCAATCTTATATTACCAAGGACATCTTAAGGAAGATACTCTGTAAAGCAGTGGCTTTCAAATTATTGGTTGGGAGCCAGTACTGGGTCACAGGCCATCAGGTACTGGGTATGGGGTCACAGCTCTCTCTGCTGCCACCACCAAAAGACTGGAATGCATTGCTTAAAAGATGTAATTGTTGGGTCACGGGTATAAATGATTTTTTTCAACTGGGTCCCGAGGAAAAAAGTTTGAAAACCACTGCTGTAAAGAATGGCAAGAGGCTGCAGCCTTGTTTATTGGACAAAAAAAGAAACAGTCAACACAGCAAACAAAGAATTGTCTTGCAGAAAGGGCAGACTCAGCTAATCTCTGCACTATAGGATGCTCCTTGTATTACTTTATAATCATGAAATTATATCCTGTGCGTACTGTAGTGTTTCAGTCTGGCCAGTTCATGGACCAGCTTGGTTATATCACTAACCAAGGCTGTTCTGCTGGTTTACAACTGAGACCAGGAAACACTCCTTTCACAATGAATACTACAATTTCTAACAGCCAAGCCTCATCTGCCAGTCTCTAATAATGGGTTTCCTCATCGTGAGACATTATATTACCTTCATTTACTAGACTGAAAGACCACCTCCCCAATCTAGTAGCCTTGCAAATTTCCCATTCAAGTATTATCCTGTCAAAAATCACAACTGTGAATTTAATAAATTATCTGCTCAATTTCAATTTAGTGATACAGGAAAAATAATCACAATATATTGATAACATTCAACAAATATTTAAATAGTTTACACAACCAACTGGAAGAGCCAATTCCTCAGCTTTGGTGTATGGACATGCTAGTGGGAGTCTCACTGGAAGTAGTGAGGAAATGAAAGGACTTCCATTTCCCTAGAACTTACCTTTAAGAGGGAATCTGATCAGCCCTTCCAACCAATCTTGTGCTCTGAAGGCATTCAGTCACACATTCCAATGAATCAATGGCTGGCTGAAAGGGAATGTAGGCCCAGTCCACTCATACAATCCAGATAGGAGCACCTTGATCACCATCACTTGGATTAAGGCATGACCAACAGCTGGAGTAAGAGTTGCCAATTCTCACTAATTCTCTTCCCTGACTGTGGCACAATCTAACAGATCTCCATGAGGGGTATTTTATTATTTCTTTTCTTAGTTTTTAGATATGTAACAATAATAAATCCTCTCCATCCTTTTGATTATTGTTTTTTAATATGTAGAGATGGCTATTATTATGGCCAGCCCTTTAGTTATCAATTGGCCAAGATATTTTTTATTTATATGTAGTTCTTTTAATTTTTACTCCTAAAGTTATCTCCTCTAGCTTCCTAAATATCTTTGTTCTTTTGTGAAGATCCTTTAGTTTTCCTCCATATCTCCAAGTGAAATTAGGTAGCATACTTTATGTAGAGCATATTCATACATGGGTTAGGTATTCTTTATCTTATACAAACTAACAAAAAAGATACTGCTGGTGTGGAGCCACTTGGATCCCATTAACATTCAGCACAAGTGCCATAATAAGAAGGAAAATTCTGATGCTTGAAGAAATATAAGGAGAGGAGAAGGTCAGCAATAAACTCTGGTGCAAAAGACAGAGGGAGTGGCTAATATTGCCCTCTCACCTTTTATTTATGCAAACGTCTTTTCAGTGCTCCAGCTGCATTAGGTGGAGGTTACTTTATACATGGTGCTCCCTAAAATATTTTCAGTATTTCAGTCATCATGCAGGAAGTCATTGACGTACAAGTCCTGGAAAGCACTTCAGTCTGTAGCAGGAATCTGTAGCATCTTGTTGAAATTTGCATTATGTCATTTTACATGTGGTTATGTCTTGTTGTGTTGAGTGATGCAACGTAACCCAATATAACCCCACTTGATATTATGCAACAAAAATGTCTTTTATGCCATTCACTGAAGAGAATTGAACTGTGAAAAGTAGATATTTTGATCCTGGAATGGCTCTTTAATGTGGTATCTTGGAGCAGATACTTATGTCTAATTAGTAAACTGTACAAATATAACAGGACTTTGACTAACACAATATGAATTTTCAACTGTATATGTATGTCTTTTGGAGCCCTGCCATTTCTCAAGATAGTCAGTTTATTCTGAATAGTAAAATAGTGAGTTTTTCTGTTTTACCTTCTTTAATTTGTCTGGCTTGAGAATTATAATAAAATTATCTAACCAAAAATCTTACACTGGATTAATGAGTTTTAAAAATTAAGACAATATTAAAATTAAGCCAGTAAATTAATCTCAGTGTCTGCACTGAACTTACAAAAGGCTTACATACAACTTGTGTGCCTGGGAAACTTTGTTATATGAAGGAGATACCAACACTCGCTGATTTGTTTGTTTCACTTCATTTCAAATCAGATATTGAAAATAACGATCACACACTGGTGTGGTGATCTACGTGATTTTCCTTTAAATTTGAGGCATCATGTTATGGTTTGCAAATCAGTTTCTGTGATGTATTAATACTCCCTCTATTTTTGTAATGTTTCTACAGCTGATTCCTTATAAGAATAAATTGGATACTTACAAGAGTCTTGCACAACTGACTTGGTTTCAGCTCTTTGTTCTCCCAGAATTATAGATTTTTCAGTTTCATTAGGGCACTATGGGTTATTAAATCAGTTAGCAATCAAGTTTAGCAAAGTAGACTGCTTAATCATCTAGAATTTCACACGTGTCAATCTGCCTGTTCCCTTATGGGCCAGTTTTAGAAGCCTGACTCAAGCTCTCACCTCTGCATTCAGTGGAAATAGGCATCTGAGTTAGGTAGCTTTCAGTTAAGTAGGATTTCAGGGTGAGCTAATGGTGAGAAAGGAAGGCGGCCTATAGTTTACCCTTAAGTAGAGATGGCCTGAACAAAAACTTCACAGCCAAATACCCTCTAAAATGTTGGGAAAAGCCTGTAACTGAACTTTGATGCCCTGGAATGTGGGAGAATGAGAATATGTAATGAGGTACATTCCTGAAATGTAAAGCCTGATAAAAACAGATACCTACAAAACTCCTCCAAATAAAGACAATTAAGGCTTAAAGAGAACAAATATTTCCTGAGGCAGTGAACTGAGGCTCAGGAGATCTGAGTTTGTCTCTTAGCTCCTCTATAAGCCTCTTGTGTGACCTTGGACACATCAGTTCCTCAGCTATACAATGAAGATAATAATGCTTCCCTATCTCACAAGACAAACAAGGAGTCCTGTGGCACTTTTAAAGACTCTGTGGCACTTTTAAAGTCTAATAAATTTATTTGTTAGTCTTTAAAAATGCCACAGAGACATTAAAAGTGCCACAGGACTCCTTGTTTGTTTTGCTGAATTAGACTAACATGGCTACCCCTTTGGAACTTATCTCACAAGGATATACTTACTATACATATATGAGATGCTCAGATAGTGTGGTGATGAGCACTGGAAAGAAAGACTATAAATAAATTAAAATTAGAGAAATATCTAGTTATAAGAGACAACTCAATGTGAACCTTACCTGTAGTAACTGGCATTGAGTTGCTATGGTGATTGGTGGAACTTCTAGAAATACCTTTGATAGATTATAGACAGATTTGTATATGTATTGACACTATTAGAGTACAGCAAATGTTAAAAAGTCACCATTTACTCACAACTTGTACTCAGTGTTAGGGAATATATTGCATGCATAATGAAATTGGATGTGCACAAGTCCATGGGGCCGGATGAACTGCATCCGAGGGTGCTGAGGGAGTTGGGGGAAGTGATTGCAGAGCCGCTGGCCATTATCTTTGAGAACTCACGGTGAACGGGGGTGGTCCCAGAGGATTGGAAAAAGGCAAATATAGTACCTATCTTTAAGAAAGGGAAAAAGGAGGATCCGGGGAACTACAGACCGGTCAGCCTCACCTCAATCCCTGGGAAAATCATGGAGCAGGTCCTCAAGGAATCCATCCTGAAACACTTGGAGGAAAATAGAGTGATCAGGAACAGTCAACATGGATTCACCAAGGGCAAATCATGCCTGACCAACCTGATTTCCTTCTATGATGAGATGACTGGATTTGTGGATGTGGGAAGAGCCGTTGACGTGGTATACCTTGACTTTAGCAAGGCTTTTGATACGGTTTCCCACAGCATTCTCATCGGCAAGTTAAGGAAGTATGGGTTGGACGAGTGGACCGTAAGGTGGATCGAAAACTGGTTAAATCAACGGGCTCAGCGGGTAGGAATCAATGACTCAATGTCTGGTTGGCAACTGGTAACGAGTGGAGTGCCCCAGGGGTCGGTCCTGGGGCTGGTTCTATTCAACATCTTCATTAATGATCTTGATGATGGAACAGACTGCGTGCTTAGTAAGTTTGCGGATGACACCAAGTTGGGGGGAGGGCGGCTGGGGCACATGACTTATGAGGAGAGACTGAAGGAACTAGGCTTATTTAGTCTACAGAAGAGAAGACTGAGGGGAGATTTGATAGCAACCTTCAACTACTTGAAGGGTTGTTCGAAAGAGGAGGGAGCTAGGCTGTTCTCGAGGTTAACAGAGGACAGAACAAGGAGCAATGGTTTCAAATTACAGCTGGGGAGGTCAAGGTTGGATATTAGGAAAAACTTTCTCACTAGGAGGGTGGTGAAGCATTGGAATGGGCTATCTAGGGAGGTGGTAGAATCTCCATCTTTGGAGATTTTTAAGGCTCGGTTAGACAAAACCCTGGCTGGGATAATTTAGGGGGAGTGGTCCTGCTTTTTAGCAGGGGGTTGGACTAGATGACCTTGTGAGGTCCCTTCCAACCCTATTATTCTATGATGCTATGATTCTATGTTGACAACCACTGTAAATATTCAGATATTTCAAATAACCATTTAGCATTATAGGAAGAGACTCTTTGATAATTCTGTCTCTACAGTCATCTGATTTCTAATGATGGTACACTGAAAGAATAGCAAATCTAAGATAACCAGTGTTCTGATTAACACACATTTTACTTTTAGAAAAACTCTTCAAGCATATAGATGCTGAGATGGCCACTTTATTTACAGGTATAAAAAAAATAACCAGTTGATTAAGAAAACTTATTTTACTTTATTTTGATTTATAAACTACCAACAAACCAGCTCCAAACATAAGAACATTAATAAATTGGTAGTCTCTATGTCCCTCATCCCAGAATCTTTACAAATGTTCATGCAAAGAGATGGCAGCACATACAATAGGGTAATAAAATTGGACTATGATAAACCAAAGAGAGAAAAAAAAATCACAGTTGAGGGCCTTCACAAAAATGTCTAGTTGGCTGCCCCTTACCTCGGGTATCAAAGAGAATCTAGCTCAAGTGCCTCTGCTATCAGAAAGTGCAGCAGTATCATCTGGGGAGTGAGGATACTAAAGCATTTAGGGTTTGTGGCTAAAACAAACATCTGAGATAGAACCTGGAAACTTACAGGCAAACATCTGAGCCTATGATCTATAAAGTCCTGTAATAAAGTCCAGAAGTGTCTTTGGTCTCTTGATTTTACATGTAAAGACTTCTATACATGAGTTTTCATGCAGTATGTACTACAATCTTAGTAGCCAAAGAGAGAATGCAAACTAATATTTCAAATTCAACTAAAGTTTCTAAAAAAACATAAAGAGGGACACAAATGTAATTTTGCATGCATTGCTACATCACTTCAGTAGTAACAGTGAAGGTTAGTCAGTCAGCCTGTCCTTAAAGTGGCTTATATTTTAATATATACTTTGACAAGACTGCTTTAAAAATAAACATATCCACAATGTGTACACACAACTAATGTTTATCCTGAAATACTCTGAGATTAACTAAGTGACACTGAAATATGTTCTATCTTTGAACACTGCAGTGAAAACTTTGATTTGCAGTGTGTAGTATTTAACAGAGCAAGCATCATAAGCCTACAAGAAGAACTGCAGCTGGTTTCATTTGCAGTATGAGAGCCGATTAATTTGTGCTATAGCCATGAAAGCCCATAAATAAATAATGCACAGACCCTTTCCCCCTCCAACAGCCTCCTTGATTTACCAAATTATACATGCTGTTGAAGGGAATTTTCACCTGAACCCTAAGCAAGTTTGAATAAAAAACCCTTTGTTTTATAAACTCAAATCTTTTTCTAAAGCCCCACAGAATCATTCCTTGGATTGTGTTCCTACTTTTCAAGAGCCTCTGCTTATCATAGTTAGCTGAACAATTTATCAAATATGCAGACTGTAAAAATAATAGTTATTGTAGCAAATTTAATTTCATTCTAAGAATAATTTACAAAGTTTCAATAAAGCACTGAGAAGATTTTTTGTTTTGTTTTGGTAAGAACAAAAATCAGTATGGATTACAATGAACTTTTTCAGAGCATTTGTATAGAGTTTATTTCTTATTATGAAACCGTAGGGTATCAGTGGATCTACCTTAGGAATTTTGATCATACAGCCATCTTCGCTAAAGCAATATACAGACTTTTATCATTTAAATTCATTGAAGTTTTAAGTGGCTTTAAAGATTCTTAAATTAAACTGTGGACCTAATGGGACAAGAAAAGAACTGAAAGATTTTAAGAGCAAGCAGTAGTTATTTTGTTCATGTACTGAAAATGAACAGTACTATTGCAGTAAGATAAAGGGGTCTAATTAGAACTGATAGGATCTAATCGTGGTTTCAAATCCTAGACTAATATAGGATTATAAAAATGCTGTACATAAAAGTAGTCAAATATATATTGTTGAATCACCATTTCTCGTAGATAAAACAATATATGGGGATATTAGTGAGCTTTAAAATGAGAAAAGCACAACATTCTTACTGATATGTAGGCTCAGCTGAAATGAAATTTTTGCATATATGTCAACTGATTTGGATTGAAATTTTTGTTTACAATGCTCTATAAAATGAACATGACAATTCAAAACCATGGGATTGGTCTGGGTTTATACTGGTCCCTGTTTTCTGCCTAAACTAATAAAAATAAAAGAAGTAATTTAATAATTCACTTATTTCAAAAGCTTCCTAACCTTGGCAATCTCTTCGGGGTTGGCACTATATGGGTACCAAAATCACATCAGAATAATGACCTTTATTAGTTTTAGGTACTCTTAATTATTAAGAAAATCTCCTTTCCTTTCCTTTCCTTTCCTTTCCTTTCCTTTCCTTTCCAACTATGGCAATAAATCCTCCCTCGTGAGATTTTTTCCCCTTCTCCATAAAATGGCATAGCTACTGTAATCCAGTCTGAAGTTGGAGCTATATTTGCTCCACATGCCATACATTTAGACATTAGTAAATTGAAGTTGAGTTCATGTGTGTAACCCTTGTTTGCCTTCATGCGAGAAATGTTAACAAGAAATATCTATCTTGCTAACACACACTTCATCATTTATAAGTTTATTCCAAGGTATTAACTCCTTGAGTGCCCCATCCGCTGGCATCCCAGGGCCTCAATAATTGTTTTCTTTTTTGACAGTTGAAAATATGGATATGAAGAATATGTTCAGAAACCTACGAGGAAGCCTCATGCAGTGAGTTCTGAAAAGGACTTAACAAGTTACAGTCACAAACTAGAAAGCAAAAGATATTGAGGAGAAAAATAAATAAAGCAGCAGTTCTAGCCAGAAGGTGCGTACTGTAGCTGCATTACTCATTGCATGCCAAAAATCATTTGCTATGAAATCTTGTTAAAACTAGAAATATTGTATAGTGAGATTTGTAATTATTGTCAGTATCTCTGCCACCTGTGTAGCTCTATATATACATAGGAATGTCCATGTATATATTTGTGTTTTTGCAATATATACGAATTGTGGTTAAAAGCTTTATTGTTTCTATTATCTTGTTTATACCTGGAGTAAAAATAGAGTGACATTAGTCTATAATTAAAAATTAATTCTGAATTTCTACATGTTTAATACTTTTTTTAAAAAATGAAGTGCTTTAATTGAACCTTTGTATTTTCATTTAGAGCAGGAAAAGCACTGTCGAGCACAACACAGCAAAACAAAGCTACTGCAAGGTACCTAATACACTCAAGAAAAATTATTCCCAGTCTTCCTGAACTGGTCTTGTTGCTCTTCTAAAAATAAATAAATAAAATAAAGAGGAACCTCTTTACTAGAAATGCCACTTAACTTGATTTATAATGTGAAGTGTTAATTGAACTGAATCGTAAAAATATCATGTGTTAACGGTATACTGTATGTCCTATTATCCTGTAGTCTTTTTTCACTTGGCTAGAAATATTGGTACAATTTAAAATACCACTAACCACCACTAAAAATCAGATGCACTTTATCTAGCCCTGTTTTAGTGTCTAAAAAAAGTTTTTCTTTCAAATGGTCCCTAGTACATGGAAGGAAAAGAACCCTCTGTTATTTTTTTCCCCCAAAATGATGACTGCCAGAACATAGCAAGCAATGTTTTAAGGGAGAAAATCCTGGCTGTAAATGTGCACAATATTCCACATTATATACATGTCATTTCTGAGTACTGTTGGAACGATGCAGTGTCAAATCTGTATGACAGATTGAGGTGAAAGCTGGGAAGAGAGAGCCTGTGAAGAAACAGCCTTGACTGAGTCAGGCACCCTATAGAATTTATCCTGCAGGCTATAAGTAACCAGTTTCATCACATAAAAGGAGGAAAGGAATAGGGATAATTGTCTACTAATTTAACTATCTCAGTTGGTCATACTATTATTTAAATTATATTTAAGTGTAACAATGCCATCTAGTGATGAAAATCAAAATGGTGCTTTCAAGGACATCACATGGGAGCTGGATGCCCAGCTGCAGTTAAGCGCTTCACTGTTAAAAAAGCTATTCCACATAATATTTTGATGGCGAATCAGCTGTAGTATCTGGAATATGAAATAAACAAGCACAAAAACCTGGACAAGTTTTGTGTCCTCACTTTCCTGACAGAAGGGAAACCTTTGGTTGTGAAAAGCTCATGTAAGTTCAAACACTCAATCAGTCTCTGTTCGCCTGAGAACTGAGCTCAGATGAAACAACTGATAGCTGTTTATTCAGGAGAGCTTTCAAATTATTTCCACTTAGTTGCATAGCTTACTTATTTCATTGTTACTTTTCAAAAGTACACTTTTTTCTTTTTTTTAATAAAAGCATCCGTTAGCTAAAATTACCCCAATCTATACTTCACCTCTGCCCTTACCTGTTTTCAGGTTTCATAGAGTAACTAACTGGTCCATGAAACAAAACAGATCATTTTAGCCATAGCACATATTGCCTGTATATTTGTTCCTCGTTCGTTTCTCTGATCAAACATTTTCACAGAATTGCTTTTCCAGGCAAATATTCCTGCACTAAAAAGAATCTGATTTATCCCAATAGCTCATGCTTGTTTTGTCTAAAAGGCTCATTGAGTAGGAATAATGAAATACCTGTGCTTTTAAAATTAGGATCCTCAAGAAAAAATAAAACAATTATTTCAATAACATTCATGTGTATATGTTCTATATTCTTCCCCCATGTACAGTATATGTTTGCATTCCAGCACTACTGAAATTTGGCAAAGATTTATTTTTCTCTCTGACAGATCATAAGGAATGATAATAATCAAGAATAAAGAAAATAAATTATTCATATAAAACAAGCAAAATGAAACCTTGCAGCCCAGAAACTTACAATATATGCAGCAATATACAACTTTCTCTTTTATAGCACCTTTCAGAAAAGACTTTCTCTATTTCAATGACACAATGCAATATTTAGTTCTAATTACAGTAGGCAATGGTTTAAATTTACTCGGCCAGATCTTGCATTCCTCAACAAAGGAATGTTACATCTTTTTCACAAATTTATAAAATTCTTATTTATTTCAATTTATGATGCTGGCCTCATGGATGCTCTAAAATTTTACACTTTAAAAACCTCACATACTTATACAAGAAATCTAGTTTGTCTGTCTACACTTTCACTCTGCTCTTCAAACAACAAGCTAATTCCCTTCCTAGTCTACCTTCCTCCATCCCTCTCAATCTCAGAAAAAGCTTGGGAAAAAAGATAGGCTTTGCAGTATGACCTTAACTGACAGACAAAGTGGATGGAGACTGAGTTCAGGGTCCACCAGGCTTTCATCCCTGTATCTATGGATGATGACCTCAGCCATCTCAGATGATCTCAATTGTTGGAATCAGATAGTGAGAAGAGGTCTCTAAGACAGTAAGGAAGTTCAGATTCTAGATCACAAGTGTGATATTGTGTGATATGCCATTACATTGACTATATGTGCAAATGATTTCTCCAAGTAGTTTTCAGGTTTAATACCAAGTACAATGTGTTCAAGTATTGGATTGGAGCTATACACAGCTCAGATAACTTTAATATTCCAAATCCAGAAGAATAAATTACAATGCTCTGGAAAAGTACAGCTGAAAAAAGCGGTCTTGGCCATTGGTGCTCTGAGAATTCCTGGGATTCAGTAAGACCTTTAACTAACACAAAAGTAACAAAACTGGGACACATTCCCACAATCAAAGGAAAATAAATTTTACTATTTCTTTTGGTGATTTCCTACAACCTACAAATGTATGTCTTGTCTGGAATGAGCCTTATCCAGGTAACTATCAGATGAGAACTTTACCTAGTCACTGGGGAAACTCTGTTGACCATTCACATCTGATGAAAGAAGACATCTGGCTTAGATGAGTGACATCCACATACCAGTGACACCTCAGCTAAAGCCATCTCACCTGTTGTCCTGATTAGCTCATTCCCATTCCCATTAGTAACAGAGCAGGTCAGAAAATGGAGTTCAGCGATGGATCATGAAAATGTTTAAATAACTTTTTCATGAAGATTTCATTTCCATTACTATTTCACCAGCTGTACTATTAATAGGTTGAGTGACTTGATAGAACACTGCACAGTTCCCTGGAAAATAAGTATTAGGATTCTTACTTTCTGACAGTACCTGACATACTTGCATCCTGTTTCTCTAGTGCTGCCATATAATATGGGTCAAGATACTACAAATCTTATCAAACATGTAGCATTGTAATGGGATTTAGAAATGCCACTCTGGGACAGAAGGGGTTAAGGAGCAGCTTGGGGCTGAGGTGACTGCCCTGTTGTATCTGCCCCCTTCCAGGGGCCCTGCTCCAGCAGGAGGAGGGATAGAAAAAGGAGCCAGGCAGCTCAGAAGGGGGCAGACAGGATAGGAGGGCAGGTCTAGCTTGCCAGCTTCTGCGCAAAAGTCCTTACTGCAAAGGAGGGACCTGCAAATAGCAGCTACCTCAGCCCCTAGGAGAGGGACCAGGGAGGAGATCCAGGTGAGAGATAGCTCGGAGCTTTCTCTCTTGGGGTGCATCTACACTTGTAAATTAAGTCGACTTAAGCTTGCTTAAGTCGACTTAATTTACTCTGCGTCTACACTACACTTTCCTTAAATTGAGTTAAGCAGCTGCTTAAGTCAACTTAAGGAAAACTTAAGTCAACTTTGTTAAACCTACTTTTAAGTCAACTTTCTGCTTAAGTCGACTTTCTGAAGTGGACTTAAGCCAGTGTAGACGTGGAGTAGCCCTAAGTTGACTCTAAGTCAACTTAGGGCTCTCCAGGACTTCCCCACTGCCCTCCCTGCCAGGGTGGCTGGCACAGGGAGAGCCTGGCATGCCCCCCCACCCTGCCCCTATACCCTGCCAGGGTCCCTGTCCCCCTTTGCCCCATTGTACCCAGGTACAATGGGGCAAAGGCTGAGCCCCCTGGCACTTGGCAAGGGGTGCCCCCCTGCCACCGTGGACCAGTCCCAGGTCCACCTAGCCCCTACAAGTCGACCTAGGCTTCCAGTGTGGATGTTCTAGGTCGACTTTGTATGGTCCCCTGAAAGTCAACTTAAAATATAAGTGTGGACATGCTAAGTCGACTTAACAAAATTGACTTAAAGTCAACTTTGTTAAGTCAACTTAGCTAAGTTGACTTAAATTCACAAGTGTAGACATAGCTTTGGGGTACAAGAATCCTGAGAGGTAGAGTCCTCAGCTCTGAACCTGACTGCAGCCTCTCTGGAATCCCATGTAGAGGGAGAGTGTGACACAGCCCAGAAGGGGTAGCACCATCTAGAACTTGGGCCAGTGAAGTTGTTTACCAGCTGAACCCTGCTTGGTGGAAGACTTAGTTGTTTCTGTTATTTTCTATTGGACTTTAAGACTTTGAGGGCAAATGAGCATTCGGAACTGTCCCAGGTCGGGGCAGCCTCCAAGCACTCCAGAGTATTTGATATTGCTGCTTCTCAGAGGGCCCTAGTTCAGAGCCTGATGTAAAGATAGGGCTCAGACTCCCGTACCAACCACCATATTTGGGGAGGGGCATAAATGCCCTTTTACCTGTTCCCTCTCCCCCAACTTTGGAAATAAGGATGGGGGAGAAATGTGCTGAGCCTGAGTCAAGAGTTTGCCACCCACAGGAGCCTGGAGGAGAGTGGAAGATCATTTCTGTTCTGGAAGCCTTAGACAATATATATTTTTTTGGATTTTGTTCCCCTGGAAGGGGACAAATTGATTTGGTGACCTGGCTGGAGGGCTGAGTTGCTACCTATGGAAAGATGGACCACCAGAACACTGGGGTGACTGCTGAGGAGGGATGCTGGAGATGGGGGAGAGCTGGAACCTTACCACAAAGCAGCATCACCGGTAAGCCCAGCCCCCATCACAGACATGTGAGTATTTTTCTGCACACCCAGGCACAAAGCTCATAAAGAAAGGCTTCCCAAAGGGATGCCCTGTAGGGATTGGTGAAATGAAATGTTTTCCCACAGCAGTGGAGCATCAGCAGCACCTCTCCACAGCTATTCTTGAAGCCTCACAACTACATCACAACGAGTGCATCCCTGTTACTTTGCTGGTGGCATCTGCCCAATTACATGGATCCACTGGACACAATGTGGTCCACACCACTGACAATGCACTCCATATGCTGTCTTTTGGACGGCAGCTGTCTGTGCAGCATTTCTGAGTTCTGTCCCAGTGCAGTGCAACTGCATCAGTTCCACTGAGTTCTTGATTGAGTTGTCCTTGAAGGAAGCAGAATTTGATTGTAATAAAATAGGGGGAAATTCTGCCCTCAGATGAGTGTGTGGCACTCAGTAACTTCAATGGAAGTTGATCTATCTATCTATCTATCTATCTATCTGAGGACAGAATTTGTGTTACCATGACTTACTAGATTTTAAATTTATAGTGATTTTCAAATCTCAACTTGTTGCTCCAATTTTCTAGAATAATATAATCACATTTTAAAAAACCCCCACAATTCGCTCAAAATCATCATAAATTTTGATCTTTCTTTAATGACGATGGGCCTAGTACCTAAAAAGAGCACTCACTAGGGTAGAGAAGCATACTTTCAGTGCCATGTTTGGCAAAATTAACATCCAGAGACCTTAGTTACAGTGATGCGAAGACATCAAACGAGCAATAATCACCATAAAGTGCAGTTATGTGTTCGGGTTTTTTTGTCCTACTTAACTGTATTGGGGTGGTTTCCCCGCTCAGGCGCATGAGAGGGTTAAAAGCGGTTTGGGAGTAGCACCCAATCAGGAGGGAGGGATGCTGGGTCAGTCAGGGGCCAGGAGCCCTGTACGTACAGGGAGCTGCAGTGGCAACTCAGACAGTTGGCCTGGGAAGCCCAGGGAGAAGGTTCTCTCTTTCTCTGGCTGGCTGATTGTGGTAGCCAGCACCCTGGAGAGTGCACAGTGCACCACTGGGAGCTGACCAGGAGCTGGGGTCCTGAAGAGGCAGAGGTCCAGAGCAGTAGTCCTGAGGCAATGGGCCTGAAGAAGATGGTGGCTGAAACTCCAGGACAATAGGCCAGGAGCAGACTAAGGTGTGACCCTGAGGTGAGGGTCTGCATATGGCTGGGGAAAATGTCCCAAGGAAACAGACTGCAGTAGAAATTAGTGGGAGGTGCTAATGGTGCAGAGGTCTGGAGAAGAGTGCGGGCCTAGATCTTTCCCTACTCCCCCAGAATACCAAGAGTGGTGTAGCAGTCACTGCCATTGACTGTTTTATCTAGTAGCTGAGACCTGCGAGTGGGTCTTACCCTGGAAGGGGTGGACTTAAAATGGATGCAGCTGGAGGGCTGAGATCCTGTAAGCAGACTCAGGAGTTAGGATCGGTGTGCACAGAGGTGGAGCACAGACCACCTGGTGGGGACACTTGAGTAAGTCCCCAAAACATTGCCAGGAGGTGCTCATCAGGTGGGTCCTGTGCTGCAAACACCTACACTAACCAACTGGTTCAGGCATCAGTACATCTCGTAGGCTAGATTGACCCCTTGCACACACTTTATATGTAAGGAAGTTTCAGTAGCATTGAATTTTCTCTACCAGTAGCTCTGAGTTGGAATCTATGCTAACATAGACATGTAACTGTATCTGACCCTTAGTCTTCATTTCATGACCTCTCCTCCTGAAAATATGACCGGTTATTATTAGGTAAACAGTCAAACAGGTGCGGCACTCCTAACCTCCCAGTCCATTCAACACACCAGATGTTCTCAACCCTTCCCATCCTGAGACATCTCTCTCCTCTGACTTAGGCGCCTCCACCCACATTTAGCAATATAAGACGATTGATCATGACTATCTGTCATCTACTGAGATCATGACCCCCAAATTAAGAATCTCTGCCCTATATTATCTCTACCTTGGCTGAATTAAGGTATAAACATCATGTCTAAGACTCCAGGACCTGGATCATGGGATTAGATTAGATGAGCTTTGATTCTTTAATAAAAGGGAAGTTTTTAGTCCTCATGATTAGGGGTCACTGCCTGGCTGGCTTTTTTTTTTTTTCATGGATTCGTCAGTTGCCAGAAATATAACTTAATTTGCTGGGGAGTTTTTAATATTGGTCTAAAGATTTGCATTATTATCACAATACCCTGGGTTATATAGTGTTAAAAATTTCTCTGTCCAGCTAAAGATGCTGCAGTGTTCCCACTGTTTAAGTAAGTTTCATTAAGTAAGAAAAGTTAAGTAAGAAAATGCTGTTATCAATCATATCTGTGTTCTTACTCTAGGTACTATAAGTGGTTATTGAAAGGCAGGCGATTTGCAGAGTTATCTTGTGTTTCAGTGTTGGGGTTGCAGCGGCCTTTCCTTGGGGGCGGGGGGTGTAGGTGACATTTTTTTATTTTGCATTTCAAAATTGATAACTAGACTCTTAATTAGAAATAAAGCTAAAAAATGTTGTTTGAGAGTAACTGACATTTGTCTGAGTCTGCAGAAAGTCTGAAATAATAGCTCTGATCCCCCATTATCTCAATAGACTGTTACATTTAAGATCGACTGCTCTAAGGCTCTACCAACACCATCCAACAAAGAATTCCACCAGAAGTGTGCAGAAGGCTCAGCCCATTCATCCATACATATATGACCTGTTGTTTAGGTAAATACTAGATTCAAGGACTATCATCACTACTCCTGTCTCTTCTGGGAAGAAAAAGGACCCCCATGCAGCCAATCCTAGGCTATGTCTCACTGGAGGCTCTGTTAAGTCGACTTAACAAGGTCGACTTTAAGTCAACTTAACGTCGACTTTAAGTTGAGTTAGAGAGTCCACACTAAAAACTTAAGTCCATTGCCTATGTCCACACTGGCAGTTGCTAGGTTGACCGAAGAGAGGTGCATTGTGGGTAGCTGTCCCACATTGCACCGGGGCCTGGCAGCCAATTAGGTTGACTTAAGGACACTCCTCGTCCATACTGGCTTAAGTTGACTTAATAAGGTTGATTTAGGCATTAAGTCGACATTCTGAAGTGGAGTTATTAAGTCGACTTAAGGAAGTGCCCAGTGTGGACGCAGCATTCTGTAGGCCGATTTTAGCATTATTAAGTTGACTTAAGGTGCAAGTGTAGACATACCCCTAGTTCCTAAGAGGAATTGGAGCCTACACCTGCTCTCAGAAGGAAAGGAGGGGCCTTGCCATCACCGTCATATAGAAGGGGGTAGCATCCAGCTATAATATAGCACTGGTGCTAGGGGAGGACTTCTTTTCAGCCTGTGTTGTCTTAATATGGCCGTGTCTCTATTATAGATCCAACTTCCTTGAATGTACATCTAATATTTAACCAGAACCCCTGCACACGCTGCTGATGGCTTTTGCAGGTAAGATCCAACTCATTTTGCAAAAATCCTATGAACTAGACTAAGCATTTACTACAGGATCCAGGGAGACTTGGACAAATTGGAACACTGGGCCGAAAGAAACCTCATGAGGTTCAACAAAGACAAGTGCAAAGTCCTGCACTTAGGATGAAAAAATCCCATGCACTGCTACAGGCTGGGGACCGATCGGTTAAGTAGCAGCGCTGTAGAAAAGGACCAGGGGGTTATGGTGGATGGGAAGATGAATGTGAGCCAACAGTGTGCCCTTGTTGCGGAAAAGGCCAATGGCATATTAGGCTGCATCAGTAGGAGTATTGCCAGCAGATCGAGGGATGTGATAATTCCCCTCTATTCGACACTGGTCAGGCTGCATCTGGAATACTGTGTCCAGTTTTGGGCTCCCTACTACCAAAAGGATGTGGACAAATTAGAAAGAGTCCAGCGGAGGGCAACAAAAATGATTAGGGGGCTGGGGCACATGACTTATGAGGAGAAACTGAAGGAACTAGGCTTATTTAGTCTACAGAAGAGAAGACTGAGGGGAGATTTGATAGCAACCTTCAACTACTTGAAAGGGTGCTCCGAAGAAGAGGGAGGTAGGCTGTTCTCGATGGTAACAGAGGACAGAACAAGGAGCAATGGTTTCAAATTACAGCTGGGGAGGTCAAGGTTGGATATTAGGAAAAACTTTCTCACTAGGAGGGTGGTGAAGCATTGGAATGGGTTACCTAGGGAAGTGGTAGAATCTCCATCTTTGGAGATTTTTAAGGCCTAGTTAGACAAAACCCTAGCTGGGGTGATTTAGTGGGAGTGGTCCTGCTTTTTAGCAGGGGGTTGGACTAGATGACCTCGTGAGGTCCCTTCCATCCCTATTATTCTAGGATTCTACAAGTTACTCCTTTCGCTGGAAGAACATCTGTTGAGTGTATTATCCTGTTGTAGTACATATTAACGGCAATCTTTGCCTTAGATCTTGGATTTCACTTGCCTTTGCAGTTGCTCCTCAAATGGACTTGCTTAGATTCAACAGCAGAGAAAATGGTGACAAAGGATGACAGAATTTAATCTTATCACATGGAATGATCCAGAATGTATAGCCAGATATGTGTAAACCTATCATACAGCCAGGAGGACAGACTACCAGCCTTCATTCATTCAGTAGTTACCTTTTGGCACTAGTTGTCTTCACAATCACTAACAGAGTACTCAATAGTATTCTAAGCTGTGATCTTGCAGAAAACATCAACACTCCTCCCCCAAGTTATTTAAAGTACTCTGGTGCTTGTTAACTACAATAGACTAATAAGTTAGATGTGCTAGGAACAGATAGGATTGTAGGCACCTGGCCAATAGATATTGTATGCTGTATAGTTACTCATATTTTGGGGAATGTTTCCTACTGTGCCTCACATGAAAAAAAGTGGCTGAGGATGGTTGGGCAGTTGTTGCTGCCTTTTCAGAAAATTAAAACTGAAGAGAGGCAGTAGCATAGAGAATACTTTATTTTAATATATAGCATTAATTATTATGTTTAATGAATGAATGACAGATGTATTTCTTTGGCTGCTTTCATCCTGCATCTGTTATGCATTGTTGTTAATTTACTCAGGACTATGCTACCAACATCTTTTTTTTTAATGCCTTAATTTCTCAGTATCCATCTACCTCATTTATATATGTATTATGTGTGTGTATCTTCACATCTGTCTCTGCATATGGGGTCACAGGTTAGATTGGGAGCACACTTCCACTGCAATAATTGTAAGCCCAGGATTAGCAGAACTCATGTTATCGGACCCTTGGGTTGTTAACCTAGAACTTGAACATCTATACTCATTTGAATTCCAGGTTAGGAACTGTCGAACCCTGGATCCCAGCCATGGATTCCAGCATCTACATTGCATTAGGGAGGCCTGAATCCAACCACCTATACCCCGGACTTCCTAGTACCCTTCTAAAATGTGGCTGCTCTAGTCCTTTGTTTGTGGTGGAATGTGGGAAAACTGACTGTTCACCAAACTCAAGTGTCCAGAAGACAAAATAGGTAAGCCTGTGGGATTGTTGAATATTTTGGTGGACTCCCAGAGCACAGATCCAGTGGGATTACATCTACACTGCAAAGCAATGAGGTTTAAACCTTGGGTCTTGGCTTGACTCAGGCTTGGATCCTCCACCCAGTGGAATCCTAGGACACATGCTCTCAGCCCTGGCTTAGTGAGATCTGTGTAGATGGAAGGGGGGCTGGCTAGGCTTGAGTCTGAATTCAAACCCAGGGCTTACATTACAATATGGACATTCCTTAAAGCTCAGTTCTCCAGAGGGCTGACAGAGTGGCTGGAAAACTGGTTTTAGGTTGACTTAAGCCAGTGTGGACGGGGATTAGCACCTAAATCAACCTTATTAAAGCTTTAAGTCGACTTAATAAGGTTGACAAGGGGCTATGTCTACACTAGAAAAGTTAAGTTGACTTAAAGTTGACCTTGTTAAGTCGACTTAATAAAGTCAACTTAACTTTTCTAGTGTAGACATAGCCAGACTGAGTAATTAATCTACTCCAGGTGCATATGCGTTCAATTCCCTTTACAGTTACAAAGAGTTCTGTGAGAGCATCTTTGGGGGAATAGACTCCTTATTGGATGAACTATTCCTCACAACAGGATACTTAACCAGAGTATGACTGAGATTTCTAATATAAAGTATATTTCTACTAAAAACATGCTATCTGAATAGCAGGCTTGCTGTTCATATTCATCTTAAAAGTGATTACTCTCCTTTTCTCCCTCAATGTTAAGATTCTACATGGTTCTTTTGTTTCCTATACCCTCTCACAGGCCCTACACATTGCCCTTTACTGGCTCCCTAATGACTTTTGGCCTCAAAGCCACATATATCACAATACAAAAAAAAGTTTAGGTTGGTGATTAAGCTGGTCAAAATATTTCAAAATTTCTTCTTCTTCTGCAATTAAAAAAATTAAATTGTGGTACTGTGTTTTGAGGGGTTTGTTTGGGTTTGTTTTTAAAATTCTAAATGTTTAATTTAAAAATTCTGCATTTTTCTCGACAGTTCTCATGAGTGGTCCCATTGATTTCAGTGGGACTAGTCATGTGTTTAATGTAAAGCCTGTGCATGAGTGTTTGCAGGATTGTGTCATCCTCTCTCAACTTTGTGCCTTCTTTCATGTTGCTGCCTCTTTGTAGAATTGCTGCATTCCTTTTATTCACCAAATATTCAGCTCTTCCCTCAGATCTCTCCTTAAAACTCACTTTGTTCTCCTAGACTACTCCTGCTGATCTCTCAAGGTTCTAGTCTAACTCTCACACATCATCCTCTAGAGAATCATACTGAAGTCATCCACATATGAATGGGTACTCCTTGGGGCAGAGAGTACGTGTTACCATGTATGCCAATGTTGCTCTATGAGAAAAAATAACTAATAAGCTTTTCATAATTTCTAAAAGTGTTTGATGCATTTGGTTTCTAATGACATTTCTTCACATCGTTTTCATTTGTTTTTGATAAAATCTTGAAAGACAACTTTAGATAAGATAATGCCATGTAGTCTGAAAAGAGAAAGGACAGCCTCTATCTGTGTATTTTTTATGCTATAGCTCCATCTAGCAATGACTGTAGGAAATTCATGAAGACCTAAATGTTATTCATATATGTATATAATGATCAGATAATAATAAAGAAGTTCTCAATTGCCCATAAATGCCTTGATGGATTTAAAAGGAAAATAATACTTCAAGTAGAGATTCCCCCTCCCCCCCCTAGAAATACATGTTCTAATGTTTTTTATGCAGTGGGAGCAAAAAAAAAATAAAAAAATAAAAATTAACTCAGAGTCTTAATTAAACTCATTAAATTAAAGTCATGTTAAATTAATTTTCCCTCATATTCCCTTGTATCTCTGAATGCCTAAATTCTACTTTTTCCCCAACATTGAATTGTAGTCGAATACTGAGTATGATACAGAAAAGAATGTAGATAATTTTGTTTAGATTTTCATATTGTCTGCATAGTATTAGGTAGTACTAGGAGTTGTAATTATAAATGGAGTCCAAAAACACGGCAGAATAGAAGTAAATGAAAGCAAAAGGAAGATGCACTTGAAGAAAAAATTCTGGACTTAGTGATTTAGATGGAAACTAGCATCTCAATGTAATTGGTGGATGCCCCACTCAGCAAACTTAAAATGCAATATAGTATATTTCCTTCATATCAATCCAGTATATGATTCACGGTTTTAAGAGAGTAGCAGTTCCTTTAGGAATGGTCTAGGAATGAGAAGTACTTCAATGCCCACAAGATAAAGCACACATATCTTTATAGGCGCTTCAAAGCATAGCTGTTCATCAAGGGATCCTACACTTCCCTGAGTAGTCTAGCAGCCAAAAAAGTGACCTCAATTAATGATCATGTGTGAGGATGGAAAGATTCCATTGCCCTCCTAAAATATTTACCAGTAGCTTCCCATTGAGTATAAGCTCTCTCCCCTGAGTTCTTTAAAATCACACTGGTCAAAGAGTGACAAAAGACAGTGTAGTAACTGCAGGCACTCTTGCTCTGAGATTGTCTAAGTGTGGACCAATGATCTATTAGATCTTTTCATCTGTAATTTCCATTCTCTAAAAGCTTGTTCTCTTTTAAAGCTTATCATTGCAGTAAATTATAGCTCATTACAGGAAATAACCTGTTTTGTCTCTAAGATTCAGCACTACTTCTTGTAAGTAATATAATTTAGTTTAGTATCTGTTGCCAATTTGTACAGAGGCAATTAATGTGAGCTGATTGTGGTGAATAGTAGAGCTTTGAAACTCCAAAACATATCAATATATTCCACAAAGCTGCATAAGGGAAAGCCCCCTTTTATTAATTATATTTTATTAATGTAGTGTAGGATAAGACTGATCCATCTTCACTGCTACCAACATCCTCCCACAAGCTACATTTCTTTCAGATTAATGTTAAGTGGGAAAATATCTCCCCCTAGTGTTCATGTCCAATCATATTTTCTCCACTACAAATACTAGATTTGATTAATACACATCTATCTATCTGATCTGAAAAGTGCTAAGATCCTTTTTGGTGTTGTCTTCTCCTACTCTCATGCTTGAACCTTATGGTTATTGCTGGAAGGGTTGTGACTCCTTTAGGACAGGCCATCATATATTAAGGGGCCAAGGAGAGTAAAGGGAATAGAGATCTACAGAGTAAGCCGTGAGTAGATCTGTGATGGGGCACTACATGAACTACCAAGGAAGCAAAATTACAGTCAGTATACTTACGAAGTACCAAAGATGGTGGTCTCTGAACTAAGTCAGCTGAGCTGCAATTTTGGTGATAGAAATTACATCTTGTGAAATAAAGTTTTCCTTCAGTAGTTACCACTCCAGATTCATAGATGGATCTTTGGTTTTACACCATGGCAGTTTGGGAAACAGCAGGATTTCCCCAGTTGTCTCATGATGTTGCCTGAGGTATCTCAGCCCAGATTCAGTAAGGAGTTGACAGGAGTGGAACCAGAGCTTTTTTGCTCATATATTCTAGGAAGGCAAGATAACCTATGGTGATTCCTAAAATGACTGAGGGACAGCATATTTACCACCCTTGTCTTGCCGTCTCTCCCCACCCCCCAAAAAAAAGTAAGATGCTGGAGGAGTAGATCACTTGCACTCCATCAGAACAGACAGCAGAGGTTACATATTCCTGGGACACTTCTTTCCTAGAAATCTAATACAAGTATACAGAGGTCCTGGGGATACTTGGAAGGGGATCCCAGGACCTGCAGGATAGATAGGATGGTGAAATTTGTCATGAAACCCCACTAGGCACACTCATCTGCAATGTGAAGTGGCTAGCCCTATCTTTACTCTAAACGATTAGTGGTCAGGTAGAGAGAGGAGCTAGTCATAGAGCGCCATTTGCTAGAGGAGTGGAAGGAAACCCCACCTCTGACTTCCTGCAGCCAACTCACCTCCCTTTTCAAGTACAGGACTATTCCTCATCTGTTCCTGTTCCTTCTGTCAGGAGCTATCTCAAATGCTACTTGACACCAGGGATGGGGGTGCAGGCTGGGAACTGAGGAAGTAGCCTGCAGCCAACAGAGGAGTCCTCATTAGCATGGTCACCACCATGATGAACATCAGGCAATGCTGCAGAGACTGGGATTCACCACTCTGATCTCACACTGCACCCAAGAATCAGGTGTCCAATAGACTAAGTCCTCAAGGAAATGTAAAGATGCCACCTTTTCTATAAGTTCTTCATGCAGTCTTTGCTCTCCTGTGACATGTTTCCTGCCGGGGAGCAGAAACAAAGGAGTTTAGGGCAGGTCAGGTATAGGCTGAGGCCAAGTTTTGTTACCTTATTTCTGTATGTAGTTTCCTTTCTAACAAAGGGTTTATCTTGAAACCAGTCTGCTTATTAGAAAAATCCTGCAGTACATGGAGCAGGAGGTACTTACTTTGGACCTTAGAAACTAGGTGTGGAGGGCAGTTTGGGGTCTTATTGGGTCACAGAATATTGCTGTGGTGTTTATTTAGGCATTCAAGATGGGGGGAGGGTACATGTGAGACTCCTCATAGCTGTGCTTCCCCCATGCTGACCTGTTCTGAGTGCAGTGTTCATTTCTGCGGTTAATGCCTGCCTCCGGAAAGGTTGTAGAAGGGAACCAAGCAGGGTTCTGTCAGATACATGCGTTGGGGTTTGTGATCATCTCAATAAAACTCATGTGTCCCCAGCACAACCCAATGCACTTTGCAGGGATTCATTCAAAGTTGTCTGAAAGTCTTTGAGCTCATGCAAACCTGAAACTCTGTACCATCTTAGACCCTTGCAAATCTAGCTAGCCATTTTTGGTTTCCAAAAACATTGCAAACTAGAGTGAAACCAATGAGTTTTACACAGTTCTTGTGCTAATTTGCATGTGGAATACCCTAAATTGCAGAGTATTTAGAATGAGCTTCCTGTATATTTGCAAAAATGTTTGAAATGTCTGGCTGATAAATGAAAGGAAATGGGGAAAACTGTGACTGGAGTTGCTGAATGACTGTTTTCTGCTGTTAATTTCCGAAGTTATTTCTCTTACAGTATGAAAATGTTTGGTATGTTAGCACTTTAAGTTAAGTGTCTCAAATGTGCATTTAATTTAGATTTAATAACACCATTTTCCTTATGAAAACTCAATCAATTATTGAAAGCATTTCTTGAGGTTTAGCAATTATTTAAGAGGTGCATTTACTGTAAAGTAATTAGCTCAAATGGCAAGTTCATGGAAGTAGCATATTTAAAACAAATTTAAATATTTGTTAGTAAAAGGAAATATTGCATACCATTATAATTTGATAATATTCAAATGGTCTCAAAAACTTTTTAGAAACATTTAACAAGGTAGTTTACACATATTTCCAAGAGAATTAGAGATTTAAAAAGCAAGAACTATCTCTAGATGTAATATAACTAATTTTAAATTCCAAAAGCAGTAACTTATTTTGATCTTACTAAATTGACCAGTTAAAACTCACATGTAGTATTAAAGAGTTTAGGAAGTCTGGTATATACTGGTTATATACGTAAATGTTCTGCACACTTCGAAGCAAAAATCTAGAGCTATGTCTACACTTACAAAAGCTAGTTCGAATTAGTTAATTCGAACCAACTAATTCAAACTAATTTTAGTTAGTTTGAATTAACTTAATTCGAACGAGCATGGCCCCATTAGAATGCTAGTTTGAACTAGCTATGGCCATGCAGGGCACATGCTTAGTTCGAATTAGTCAGTTGCATGAAGATCGATCTGCCGATTAGTTCGAACGAAGCAGTTAGTTCGAACTAATATGGCCACATTGACTTAATTTGAACTAACTAGTTTGAATTAAGGGTTCGTTTGAACTAAGCAATCAAATTTATTAGTTCGAATTAAGGAAGCCCTTAATTTGAACTAATGAAAGCCTAGTGTGGCCAAGGCTTAAGTTAGTTCGAATTAAGCTTCCTTAATTCGAACTAACTTGCAAGTGTAGACATATCTAGGGGTCTTGATGGCTCAGTGGGTTGGTAATGATGGGATATGGAGCCTCTTCCATCTAAGTTGCTTATTCACCCTGAAGTTGCCCAGGTTGGTAGCATCCCAAAGTCTTTATTATCTGATGACTATTCAACATTCCACCTAAAATCCATTTGGTGGTCTCAATTCACTTGAACTGTTTTCTTCATAAAAAATGCCAGCTTCACAACTGGCAGCAGTTAACAGGCATGGCAGTTTCAATCAAAAGACCGTATAGTCTAGTGGTTGGAGAATTGGGCCAACCAACAAGAGACCTGGATTCTCTGCTGGCTTTTGCCACCTGTGTGACCATGGGAAAGTCACCTCGTATCTCTGTGTCCATTTTCTCTCCCATGCTTTGTTTACCTTCCCTATTTGTACTCTCTGGAACAGGTTTGCATCTGTAGTGTGCCTAGCACAATGGGGTTTTAATCTCAGGGGTGGTTTCTAATTATTGCTGTTCCAGTAGCACCTAATAATCTCAATGACTGAATTATCTTAGAAACTGAACTGTGTTCTCATCCTCATAGGGGGCTACTTCAAGGTGAGATTTAAGGAATATTTATGGGACATGCAGGGAAGTTTAAGCTGTAATTGTGCTTACAGGGACAGTTTTATGGGTACTAGAGGGAATGAGTCAAGTCTGTGTAGTGCATGTGGCTTGTGCCGAAGTTGGGAGCTGTGTATACAATGAGGGACCTGCAGGAAGAGGAAAGGATGGTCTTTTGGTTAATTCCACCCTGAAATATAAGATTTTTTTTCGTTGCCTGAGCCACACAGTTCCTGTGTGATGCTGGGTAAGTCACTTAAATCATTCTTTGCAGATGGCCACTCAATTTTTCTCATTTTCTGAGTACCCATAGTGTCTAACTTTCAGGAGTGCTGACCACTCACAACTGAAACTAAGATTAAAATTTTTAAAATGGAAACAAAAAATTGCATGTGATGATGTAACTAATGACTGTGGATTTATTTTGCAGTGGTAACCAGCAAAAGAGGAAGTATTACTAATGAAAATATCTGAGATGCCAAATTTTCCTCTATACTGAGAATAAGCAATAACTCCAGTATCTCAGAAACAACATTTGCCTTTTTGTTGCAACTACTGTATTTACAATAAGGCCAACTAAAATAATAATATTTTCTAATTACTTTTCTAACATATAGGAAACAGCTTTCAGGAGCATCATAATAAACTTTGAAAAACAAGATTCAGGTACACAATACTTTGAATAGTATTCAAAACATATGACATCACTCTCAGTACTTTTAACTGAACAATCGTTAAGATTACAGCTATGAAGATCACATATCAACAAAGCTTAATTTGAATTGCTGAAGTATGTTGGCCCTGATTTTCATGGAGCCTCTTGCTGTACTCTGAATATGCATGTCCATATTGATTCCATTCACAACCACTTTACAAAGCAAAAAGCTCACTTCTGTAAATACAACTGGTTTCCTAAATAGCTACTTTGTCCCCACAAATGTAAGATTTTGCATGCAAAATAGTTGTAAGGGACTGATTGTATGGGAACAAACAGTTGTACATACAAATTTGGACAAGTAAATGCAGAGGCCGTGGCTAAAAATTTTAACCCTGGGGGTCTAAATGTTACATTAATCCATATTCTTATGGAAAAGTTGCAGAAGTTGTTAGTGTTATTAAATATGTCTACATATAGAGTTTAAAAAACTACTTATTAGACCATTCTGAGCACAAGGACAAAAGTGTTAATAAAAATAGTTTACCATACCATTTACCTACCCACCTCCTACCATTACTTAGCAGAAATATCTTGGTTCCCCTTAAGATAAAGGATACCCCACCCAGAAAAAAGTTAGAAAGAATTGTGGACCTCAAAGTTCAGGGTCTGTTTGAGGAGAGGGATGCCTAATCAAGGGTCGTCCTCTTAGAGTGTCCTTCTGCTAGTAGCCAGATAATCACACGTAGGGAAAGTAAAAGGGCCTCCTGCTGATAGTTACAGAGTCTCTGTAGACTGAGAGTCTCTGAGGTAGCCAGATTCTAAATGAGTGGTCCTGATTGTCTTCAGCCTGAGGGCCCAACATATTATTTAAAATCAGTCAAGTGGCCACCATCAGTGTTTTTGGGAAGAGTCTTTCCCTAATTCTGCTCTCTTTGTGCTTCTCAGATGGTTGAACAATTTAAACTGGCTAAAAATCCAAATGTTTTTGACAATTTTTTGTTAAAATATTCTTGGGGTTTTTTTGGGTAAAGTTATTAAACTCTAAATTTAGAAAACTTTGAGCTGCTTTAATTACAACCAGAAATCCTAAGCATACTTATACACTGTATTTTGTTAAATCATTTCCCCAGCCCAAAAGAGATAAAAACAGACAAGATAAGGCAGGAGAGAGAGCAGAGAAAAAAATTGAATGCTCCATTTTACAACCAGGTGGTAGATGTATGAAAATCGCAATTCTTGCCAGATAGGGGGTTCCTTTCCATTTCTTTTTATCCTTTAAAGGCTACCTCAGAAGGTGAGGTCCAATTGACCCTGACTGTGGGGATTGGTTCCCATCAGTTTATTTCTCCTTTTACCTTTTGTGGTATTTCCCTCTTTCAAGTTATGCAGATTGAGGGAAGTTCCCACTTCAACTTGGTCCCTCCGTTTTCCCTGAAACAAGTAGAACTGGCTTTCTATGGTAGGTAGCCAAGAGAAAACCACCAAATAACTGCAGGAAGTAAGAGAAGACCTTCTAGGCTGCATTACAGAGCAGCATCTAATGCCCTTGTTCCAGTGATGACTCTTTCTTGGGACCACCCCAAAAAACTTGGAACTGAAAGTCAGAGGCCCAGTCTTGCATTTTTGCCAGTTATTCTTCAATGGTGGCGTGGATGTGGGGGTGTGGGTATGGGTGTGTGTGGGGGAAGGGAGCGGGGGGACTTAAAAAAAACCTGTTGTTTTGGTTTCTTTCTCACAACAGGTAATTTTAAAGGCATATACTTTCAATCTGATTTAGAACTGAGAAATACCCAAGAAAAGCAGGGGATTGAACAGAATTTGAATATCATAATCTAACAGAAACAAAAAGGGCATATGCCTACTTCATGTAAAATATGTATATTCTAGTACATCATTTCCAGTAAAGTGCAGGCTATTTCTTTCCCGAGGCCTTTTTAAAAAATAGGATACATTGAAATTGAGTTAAGGAATGTTGCTGTGTTGTGAGGATTGGAGGAGAAAGAACAAAGAATCCTCAAAAAGTCAAATCAACAAAGTCTACTTGATCTTGTACCTTTTCTTATTACTTTATTTGTAATGAGTTCTTAACAATGAATATTTGTGCTCCAGAATCCTTTGCATAGCAGATCATGTGAAAACTGAAAGAGCAGGAGGAGGAAGAGAAGCACCAAAATGTAACTTTTTAAATAATGACCACCGGGGTATGTTTAATTAAAATATATACACAAAGGAGCTGTGTACACACTAGAATAAGGCAAACACAGTAGCCTGATGCCTGCCTAATAGAGGGATAGCTACTCATTCAAGAGAAAAAATGCTTCAATTCTGAGTGACTTCACCACCTCACCATGTACCAGCTCCCACGGTATCTGTTCTTTAGTGTCAGGGCTATGGCGCCCCACAAGATTCTTGTTGTAGGAATCCCAGACCCCATTCTTCGTTTCTTTGTGAAGTTTGTGCTGGACTGTGCTGCCTAACTGGTTTCTCATCGAGATAGACTGGGTTTGCTACTTGGACTGTGTCTACACAACTTTCACTTAATATATTTACTAGCTAACTACGGCTATGTCTATACTAGAAAAGTTAAGTTGACTTTATTAAGTCGACTTAAAGTCGACCTTATTAAATTGATTTAACAAAAGTTGACTTAACTTTTCTAGAGTAGACATAGCCCCTTTTTGACCTTATTAAGTTGACTTAACACTTTAAATTGACTTAATAAGGTTGACTTCGGCGCTAATGCCTGTCTACACTGGCTTAAGTCGACCTAATAAGGTTGACTTAACCGTTAAGTTGACCTAAAACGAGGTGTTATTAAGTCGATTTAATTTTTCCTTAAGTCAACTTAAGGAAATGCTTATGTCAACATAAGGAAAGCCAGTGTGGATGCAACTTTGTTTAGGTCAATTTAAGCCTCCTTAAAAACAACGAGAGTCCTGTGGCACCTTATAGACTAACAGATTTTCTTCGGCATAAGCCCACGAAAGCTTATGCCAAAGAAAATCTGTTAGTCTCTAAGGCTATGTCTACACTTGTGAATTTAAGTCGACTTAGCATGTCCACACTTAAATTTTAACTCGACTTTGAGGGGACCCTACAAAATCGACCTAGGGCGTTCACACTGGATGCCTAGGTCAACTTCTAGGGGCTAGGTGGACCTGGGATAGGTCCACGGTGGCAGGGGGGCACCCCTTGCCAAGTACCAAGGGGCTCAGCCTTTGCCCCATTATACCTGGGTACAATGGGGCAAAGGGGGACAGGGACCCTGGCAGGGCATAGGGGCAGGCTGGGCAGGGCTCTGCCCTGCACTGTGGGGGGGCATGCCAGGCTGTGGCTGTGCCAGCCACCCTGGCAGGGAGGACAGTGGGGAAGCCCTAGAGTCCCCTAAGTTGACTTAAAGTCGACTTAGGGCTACTCCACGTCTACACTGGCTAAGTCAACTTTCTAAAGTCGACTTAGCCAGCAAAGTCGACTTTAAACTAGGTTTTATAAAGTTGACTTAATTTTTCCTTAAGTCGACTTAAGCAGCTGCTTAAGTCGACTTAAGGAAAGTGTAGTGTAGACGTAGAGTAAATTAAGTCGACTTAAGCAAGCTTAAATCGACTTAATTTACAAGTGTAGATGACCCTAAGGTGCCACAGGACTCTCGTTGTTTTTGTTGTAAACAGACTAACACGGCTACCCCTCTGGAAAAGCCTCCTTAAGGCGACCTAACTTGTAAGTGTAGATGCACCCTATGTTAGTAGCGTATCATCATTGTGCCACACTCTGAACTCCCTAGGCCTCATCATATTAAATGACTTTTCTTCTCTGAACTACTGTCTTTCATCAGTGGGCACAAACTTTCTGACAGTTAAAGTCTCTTGCTTTGTCCTTTGCACTTACCTCTCTCTTTTTTCTCCTCCTTATACTCTGCTTCTGTCCCTGTAGTAGGCTGAGTATTTGAGCCAACCTGTTTATAGGCTTTTGTCATTCAAGCAGGCAGGAGATGCAGACATCCATTTTCTCCTTAGTTCAAACCCCAATAACTCTGCTTCATCTTTGCAGTAGAATCACTTGTCCCTTAGCAAAATGGCTAAATCTAAAATGTGGTTCATAAGGACTGGCCTGTTTTCTACATTCTTTGTGGCCATCTAGGAAGAGAGAATCTGGGTGGTAGGAATTCTTGGGAGAACCCATTTACGACCCACCCTGGCTTCTTCTCTCCCTGTTTGAGACCATCTTTCTCCCCTCCAGCAGGCATTCTGTTTCTCATCTCACTCTGCAGTTGGCTCTATCTCCTTCTTCAAGCTTGGAAGAAGCAGAAGGAATGTAACAGTTCACTACAGCTTATAACTTTATTGGAAGCTGCCAGATGCTGCTGTTATCTATTAGGTTTTCTTTTACTGAATGTACAATGAGTTACCTACTGAAAGGAATACTTATTGTCTGCTATGGTGCAGGTTGTTTTAAAGACTTGGCATGTCATCAGCATTTTTTCCTCCTCAATTCTACTCTCTTTTTAACTGATGCAATTCTGCTGTTTATGTGTTTCATCCAAGCCAGCAAATATTATACAACTGAACATTTTAAACTACTGAGGCTGATAGTGAGGAAGATGCATCTCTAAACTGACATCATGTACTGAATGAGGAGGACAGGCAGCAGGGAAGTGGCTGGCTGCAGTGACAGAGTCTTGGAAAAAATAAAAACAACTATGTACCGGGAAGAGGATTTTCTGGGCCACAGCAGCAGGGCCAGGGGAGTAAACTCTGCATCTGATTGTAAAATTTAAACATCAGACTCTCACAGCTGAACTGCTCAGTAGAACTTTCATCCATACTAGGTTGCAGGGACAGAGCTATTCCCCAACTATTGTATGATCTATCTTCAGGTGAGGAAGTAAAAACTCCTTCTTCTCTAAGGTCACTTCATTTCAGCATAATGTAATATATTGGCAAGTGTGTGTGTTCATGTTTCCCCCAGTGGAATGATCCAGCAAAGGTAAGGCCCTGCTACTTAGGTTATGTCTACACTTCAAGCTGGAGGTGTAATTTCAAGCTCAATTTCCTACGCTAGCTCTGATTGAGCAAGTGCTCGAAAAATAGAGTGTAGCTGCCATGGTGCTCACGGCAGGAGGGGCTAGCCACTTCAAGTAGGTACCTAGCACCTTGCATGGGTACATACTCGATGTGGCTAGCCCCTCCTGCCACTCACACCACAGCAGCTACGAACTAGCATGGTTTTCATTCCTTGAGCTGGAAACTGCATCTCTATCTCAAAGCGTAGACATGGTTTTACTGAGAGCTAACAGTTACTTCTTTTGCTCAAGAAACTCAGGCTTGTGTGTTTGATGCTGACGGCCCCACTTGCTGTCTCCATACATGTATGCAGCCCTCTTTCTTTACAATAATAGACTATTAGGAGTTGAGAGCAATTGCTCTATTCCAAGATTACTTTATGTGAGTTGTCCTCAAATATCTCTGCTGGTATTATGGAAAATCACATTACCAATCCTCTCATGTACATTATCCCCACCCAAGCTGAGACCCCTGAGTTGACATATTCCTTGTGACAACTATTTTGCTTGAGTATGAAAACATAGGTAGGGCCCATCTAGATGCTACAGTCATGGACACAAAATAAGTATCTAGATAGGGCAGTATTAAGGATATTAAAGTAAACTCATATTGATAAAATGAGAAAAATGGGTGCAGCTACATGGTTTTATATATATATATATATGTGTGTGTGTATATATATATATATATATATATGTGTGTGTGTGTGTATATATATATATATATATATATATATTTCCTGCCCCTGCATTAATTTATCCTTCCTTACATATGTTATAGCTGTGCTTTTTTTCACCCCCACAGAGTAGGATTTATTATTCTGATTTTCCCACTTATAGTCTGCTGTGCCAATTACTTAAGTCTCTCCAGATATTTGTACAGTTTTGTTCTGTCCAGTTTTGATATCTTGTCCAAATCAGATCACCATTTAATTTACAACAAAGAAACGCCAGCTGAAAAAATACATGAAGCAGGTACACAGAATTCAGAGAGGTGCACAGAATTCAGAGAGGTGCTTGTGTTTTCATTCAGATAGTCAGCAAAGACTCTGGAAACCTGAAAGAATCCTGGACTAAGTAGGAAGTATCATTGCTTAAAGACTGACAGATATTTTGGGAAAGAAACAAGTCTATGAACTACCTGGAAATGTTCCAATGATCACTACTAGTCCACTGGGACACAAATTTGAACTTGTGCTCTATGTTTATCATCTTTCTCCATTTGTATGTGTAACCTTTCCCTGGAGTGAGAATTACATTGCCTGAGATAATTCAATAAAGACCTTGCCTAGTTAGAAACCAAAAAGTCTATATTTCAACTTAGTTTCTACAAGAAAAAGCTATTTTTGAGGGACATACCTGTTGTAGAAAACTCAGTCCCCAGACAAAAATCGTATTTATGTCTCCAAAAATTAAGTGCTCATAAACAATGCATAAATATGACTGAAAATACTATTATCCTTAAATTAGGCTTCTGAAATTGAATCATAACTGAATATTAAAGGTCAAAATGAACTCCAAAACTTAATCAATATTGACATATATTTTCTCTATTGAGATTCCTAATGCTAATCAAAGATAATACTCTGCTATACAAACTGCAAAACAACTGAAAATGGGTATCAAGAAAACAAGTAAGTTTGAGATACTTCTCTAGTTGCAGAATTAACAGAGAACTTGCTTATCCCTGGTGATTTCTCCCTGTCACCATGATAATGAATTACACTCTGAAAGATGTGTTAATTTTAATTGAGGAATTTGTATTTATAGCACTACTTGAAAGTGATGAGCAAAGTCTGACATTGACAAAACATTTAAAGTAAAATAATGGATTGGCCTAGTCTTCTACAGAGAGGAGAAAGGTAATCTAGAGCAGCTACCCATGTTAACAGTAAGAGGTTACAGTGTCTGAAGGAGTAGAATTTATTTCTTCTTTCATGCAGATGGGTGGAGATTGGGCAACAGCCTTGATTACACCTCTCTAATGTACCAATCATTGCTGCTGATAGGAAGAAGTGAGAGAAGTAATCCAAATGTGGTGAAGGCCTGAGAGATTATTTCCTCCACCCCCAAAAGGAAGCAGGGAACCAGGCATTGAATTATGATGCCACCCACCATTCAGTCCCTTGTCTACTGATGGGGCAGTTGTCCCTATCACAGGGCTAGCAGTGTATCCACAACAGAGCCTTAAACTGTCTCTTTTCAACCATTTTCTTCAGATAATTGGAGTAAAGTTTTAAACAATTTTTAGCTAGGATATATGAAGAAATCAAACTAACTTTGAATTACGGAGGGAATTTGATAAAACTTAAAATCTGAGAAGCAAAGACACTAGCTTGAACCCCAAAATATCCCACTGTTACCAGATTAGTAACTTTTATCTTTCCACAGAAAACAAAAATGGCTACAATTTTTCAACTTTTTTTGTTAGCTAGACTGAAGAATAAAAGGACACAAGCTACAATTATGCCTTTTCTCTTGGATGGGATGTTTAATATCTTCCAAAATTTCTTTGCAGAGAAAGAAGTTGCAATGAAAACTCTTTCCAAGTAACAGTAAGAGACAATAGAGTAAGCAAAAGAACTAAGGGCCTTCTGGAACTCTTTTAGAAAGCTAGGAAAATGTATTAATCTGGAAAGATGTGTGTCAAATCTGGGTAACAAGCTGAACTGCAGCACAGTCTCGTAACAACAGGAAAAACCCTCATTAGAGCAAAGGGGAGGATAGCTAAAAGGATGAATCAGGAACATGTGGAAGAATCAGCTTTTCTAAGGAAACAAGGTACAGTAAGATATTAATTTTTCTGATCTTATCAGGGATATTATCACCTTTGTAAAAAATGTAACTAAATATGTTAAAGCCAGCATACAGCTGTTCTGTCTAAGGTTTCTATAAGAAGTGTTTTGCCAAAAACAAAATTTCTCATGGCAAAAAAAAAAAAAAGAATGACTAAAGGTTTTTGGTGTTTAGAAAAAAACCCCCAAAAAACAAAAAATTGGGACACGGGTTTAAAACTAACAATTTTTGTTACATTGTAGACAAAGTTTTACCTTCTCCCAGTCTCTTGCTGTCTCTATGCTTTTGTAAGGGGGGTGGGGGGGAGGGAACTAAAGGTTTAGAAAAAGAAAACACTTTCATTTCAAAGCTGTTTCTTTAAAAAAAACAGCAACACCCAATAAAATGTTATATTCTCACTTCAACACTTTACATTAAACGCACTTTATTTCTTTACAAAGCCTAGTAAATGAATGGTATAACTCCACTTCATTGGGAGCAGATTTCTATAGTTTATGAAGCACCTAAACCCAAAATTAAGTCTTTAATTATATTGCTTATACCTAGTCAGACCAATCCTTACAAATTGTAAGCATACACACTAAATTGGAAGAAAATGGAATTTGACAATATTCTTTCTAGTATCTAGAGTATAGTTCCTAAGCAATTATTTTAGGGTATAGACATTACAATATACAAAGTGAACTGCAGATTTTTACACATTAAACTTTATGGCAGAATGAAGTTGATTTAGACACGTAATAATGTTGCCCTTACATAAATATAAGGGAGAACATAATGTAATCTAGAAAATATGACATATGAGGAAAGATTGGAAAAAATATGGGTTTGTTTAGTCTGGAGAAGAAATGACTGAATGGGGACAGACATCAAGTACATAAAAAGCTCTTAAAAAGAGAAAAGTGATAAATTCTTCTTATCCACTGAGGACAGGAAAAGAAGTAATGAGTTTAAATTGAGGAAGGGAGATATAGATTAGGCATTGAGGAAAAATCCTAATGTAAGGAATAGTTAACCACTTGGAACAAATTATCTTGTGGAATGTCCATCACTGGAAGTCTTTAAAAACAGGTGAGACAAGTTCCTGTCAGGTGGTCTAGACAATACTTAGTCCTGCCTCAGTGTAGGGGACTAGTCTAGATAACCTATGTAGGTCTTGTCCTGCTCTGTATTTCTATGGTGGGGATGTGTGTGTGTGTATACATACACTTTTAAAAAAAAATTCTTAAGGAAAATGAATTTTTTTCAGCAAAACTATAATTTTGTTGCAAGAAAATTTTATTTTTTGTGAAAAAGGCAATTTTAATTGGAAAATTATTTTGGCAAAATGTAGTAGTGTTCACCCAGCTCAGGACAGTAAACATCTGACACCAAACAACACTATCAGACATGAAGGTGGTTTTTGTTTATGCCATTTATTTGATTAATTTTATTAAGGCTTTTTGATTGGATTTCATCTTATTAAATGTAAAGAAGCACATTTAGACTATGCTGTTCCTATAATAATGGAAGCATTTAGGCAGGCGAATGTTTACTGACAGTCAATAATAAGCGATTAATGCCATATAAAATGAATGTTATTAACTGTTTGCAGTATGTGTCTTGTTAAACATGAGAAGAAATTTCTCTGTGATGAGCTTCCCAAGGGAAGTGGTAGAAGGTCCGTTTCTTGGGATATTTGAAACTAGACTATAGAAAAAGATTAGAAGAACTAGGGACAATTCCTGTAAGGAATGGGGAGATTGACTTAAATCATCCAATAGAAGTCTATAAAAAAGGAGTTCATGTAATAGTTTTGATCACCTATGTAATTAGATGACAAAAATAATAAACAATGTCATTGCTACATCTGAAAGAGGAAATTCCTGGAAGGATTCCCTGCTATTGCAAACATCACATTAATACAAAGAACACACTCTATTCAGTCCAATACCAATGTCTCAGTTCTAGCTAATTATTTATGAAAACGACACAGCCATAAAGCTAAAATGAAGAGTCCTTTACTGGAAGGAGATTTTAGAGCAGCTTTGCCCTTATTTTCCACTCTAGGATGCAACTATTTTTATCCTTTTTGTTAATCTGTTCAATTTTGCTTTATTTTTCTTCGTTGTACACAAACAACTTCCTTCTCAAAAATATATTTCACTCATACCACTTTAAAGAAATCTGTGGAAAATATTAGCCCAGCTCCTATTGGTGATGAGGATCACATGATTAAATGCTTTGTCACCATTTTGAAAATGGAGAGATATTTACCATTATATTAATCTTTGACTGTACTGAGTAACAGAATTAGATCCTAGAGCTACCCACTAAGGGGAGCTCTAACCAAACTGATAAACCCAAGAAGATAAATGATATGCTCTCTGTGACTTTGATGAAAATCTAGCACATATTTGAAGTTATATTTTAGTCTTGAGATCTGTTTGTCATAGAAACAAATGTTGCCACTGTGGGATCACTGCCCAAATGACTGATATGTTTATATATTGAATTTTAGTAGAAATAATAATATTTTGCTCTGTGAGCGTAGACATCAGCCGCAAAGCTGTTCAGGAACATGTATGAATACTACTGAATACTGATCACCAATACAGAGGCAGAGTGAAGATAAAACTCTCTGACTTCAGAATATCTGGGCTACAGTGCTGCAATATTAACCTCTAGATGTCTCATGATTTTTCTCTTGTGGTACTAGGTTTCAGCACAGAGTACACAGTGATAATGTTGAGAAGCAATGTCCCCCGAGGGATCCTCACCAATGAATACACTTCCCTGAAGCACAATCCTTCTCCCATCTGCTCAGGGAAATGCTTATCCCACTCTTTCCTCTCCTTTTCTCTGTTTGGGTCAATATACACAGCTTCCTTAGTAAAATGACATTCTCGGTTATTCTTTCCTGTGGTTACCAAGTAGATGTACGAGGGCACTGCTACTTTCCCTATCATAGAATTGGCCTCTGAATCACCTACAGACTTGTGATATTTTGTGCCTAGCTGCACTGATTACCCCTCACAGGTGTGATAGGATCTAGTAAATTTTGGTCTCAGAGAAAGAAATTGCTCCCTATGTAGTTTCTTTTAAAGATAATTGTAAACCCTTTTCTAACTTTATATTTTGTTCATACTGCAGATGCTATTAATTCTGACATTAGCGTTTACTTCCCAAAATTTGTCCATGACAACTTTCTGGGTCCTCTGCAAAGTGCCTGCATTTTTCCTTTATAAACGAATAAAGCTACCTGGTATATATAAAAGCATTCCATTAAAACAAACTAAACAAGAAAACAAAACAACCCTAAAATGATGCCTGATCTTTTGAGATTTGAGAATTGCATTAGATTAGGTTGACACTGAATATTGATTCCACTACCGAAAACTGACTGCCAGATACCTAGATCAGTCTTATGCTATAGTTCTTCTGAACACTGTTTTCTGTAGCTGAGCAGTGTGAGCACAGTGTGGCACTACAACCACAGATTCTACCATCTAGTTATATAAAAATATTTGCACATGGCATCTCTTTCTGCAGCATATGCTTCATAGATCTTTCAACTCTTAGTGGCCAGATTGTAGTGCTTCATAAGTTCTATTTTTGTTGTCTCAACTTATCCTTGGGGCAGTACAGAATATAAAATATTAAATTTTCAGCCAAAAGACCATATGAGTGAGTTTTACAGATGCCAGCGCCTTTTAATGCAGCCCATGGACTGCAGCTCCATGGCACATTTTTAATAGATATGCAGTTCACATGGCTCCACAGTATTTCATTCTAAGGGCTTGTTTTAACACAGTTTTTTCACTGATTTAGTTAAATCTTGTAGATTTGGCACTTACGTTGTTTTAAAATTGTTCATATTCATTTCAGCTGGTATAAGTGTATTTCTACAAGGATTTGCACTGATTTAACTAAATATGTTTTAAAATTAATTTAATTAAATCTGTACAAAACCAAAATGTAGACAAATCCTAACTGGCATTGTTTGGACTATATATTAATTTTGTCTTTCCATCTCCCCAAAGGTAACCAGGGGTGGCTGTCATGTTTTTGGCATGTTTTGATCATGGTGTCGATACTAAATGATTAATTGCTCCTGTTGAAGACATCAAGGCCTTTGAATGCTTTTCAGACCTCTACCTTGTGAGGTTTGTCCATCACTAATCGTATTTATTTAGGACATTTTCTTAAGTGAATGTAGTGTTCTCTTAATGGGTTGTACTGGTAAATCTAGGCACTAAGTCTTCTAAACACACATGAAGTGAATAGCAAAAAAAGGTATCTCCACTGATTTGCCTCAGCCTTGATCTGACAAAATACCTCGAACTCGGAAAAGGTAAATCAGTATTCAGGCATGTCCAGTCCTTAATACCTTTAGTCTATCTGCAAGTAGAGTGACAAATGTGGTGGATTTTATAGAGTTGAAGCTTGTACTTTCTATTTGTGAATGCCACTACAGTGCCTCATGAGACTTGTCATTTGGGTGCCTTGTGCTCCTAAGTCTCTTCTGTAGGTTGGGTTTCCTTATATCCCATAACATAGAAATATCAGGAGTATGTCGGTTTTCCACAAGAAGCAGACACTTTTCACAAAAATAATTTTGTCAAATGCTATTTTTCTTTGAAAAGTTGTTTTGATGGAAAAATTTTGACCAGCCCTACTAATAACTTTTCATAATGATCCTAATCCATATGTGTCTAGCTAGGAATAATTGCCTTAGAGCTAATGCTTTCACTTTCCTCCCTCTAAAAATCTTGTTGTCCCAAAGTCATGGTTGAAAATAGATTGCCCTTTGAAACAGAAGTAAAAGAATACTTCTATATACTTAAAAGAAGATTAAAAGTCAGGACCTAAATGCACCTAAGACATCTTCATGCTTTTGTTTTGCACTTATCAAGATTCTCAGCAGAATGGAGTGGACAGTCATATATGTTCAACAGCCCTGAGGACACTGAGACTTATGCAGGCCATTAAGTCAGATAGATAGAGAGCCTTTGAAATGTCATCTGATCAGGGAAAGGATTCTGACTGACCTCTATTAAATTAAAAATATTTTCCTTCTGTTGAGAGTGAAAATGTTCCATAGGTATATGTCACTGGCTAAGTAAGTGTGGTTCTAGGGAAAATATTTCTGGATTGTGATTTTAGATGTGAGAATTTATTAATATAATTTTTCATATTAAATGTTTATGCTTGGCACATCCGTTCTTGATACATGTGAACTTGCAGTTTTTTCTCAGAATATGATCTAGAATATTTTTCTCCAGTATTCATGCTGATAGTATACTGTATGACTTCTGTTGGTAGCTGAGGTGAAATACTGAGTAATTAGGATAACAGCTATAGTACTGAAAACCTGTGGAGTAACTCAGCAGGAGGAAAACGTTCAGTCAGCAAGGTCTCTTCTCAGAATTTAGCTTCACAGATCTAGAAGGCCAAACCAGCCTTTTGACCACTTTCTCCCTCCACTCTGGATGGATTGTTTCCTCCCAAAGGCAGTGACTTATCCCCCTAAGTATTTGTAAAAGGGGTGGTGGTGAATGGGCGGTGGAATCTTAACCTCTGGCTACTTGAAGACTAGCAGTGACCCCTTCACTGTACTATAACATGCATATAATCATAGAGTTATCAGTGTTTTTGACCAGGATATGCATAGCTAAAGGTGTATTGTTAGAAAAATAAAAAATAATAAACTTAAAAAATAAACAAAATGGTAGAAATCGGAAAAAAATTGCAGTTCAGGTTGCAAAACCGTATTTACTTCTGTGTTGGTAAAGTGTTTGTATGCAGATCCTCACAGGTTTCCATCTAAAACTTAGTTCTGCCCTGCTGAATATATCATGATATATTTCACAACTATTCTTCCAGCCTATATCAGATTGCACACATAAAACCTCATTAAAGAACATTATTAAGGCTGTGAAGTCAAGAATGAAAAAATTAGGGAATGCCAGAATTAAGGTAGCCTCTGCAACTTTAATTCATTCCCCTTATGCATATGCCTTTATGATATGGTCTTGAATGATATGATGACACACTATTTGTATTGCTATTATTTTACTAAGGTAGTTGCTGGAAGTTTTAAAATCATGAAAATACTATAAAAGGGGAAAAGACAAAAACAAACAATGGTATCATTACCAGTGATGAGCATTTTAGATGGTACATCTCATTTTTAATATACCGTGACTTTTAATATTTGCAAGCCTCTTGATAGTTTTGAATACCAAACATATGAGCAACGTCTGCCCAGGAAGAAACTAGAGTTTGTAAATTGAGTAACTGTATGACTTCCTATGGCATTAAGAGCACTCACAATATTTAAATTTCCTGGAATCTAATAAGTATTAATAATGATAATGGTAGAATACCAGAGTTATAGACTAGTTACTTTTTTAAAAAATCCTTTAATATTATGTAGTCTACATATTTGGGTTTTTCACAAGCTGTACAAAAAGTACTGGTAAATTTATACTGTAATCATTCCTTACAGTTTATGGTCTGTAAAAGACAGAGGTTTTGGAAACAATCTTCTTGGCTTTCTATAGAACATGAGCCATTTCAAAATCATAGTAATTTTGTGTTCTCTTAGGACCAAGTCCTGCAGTCAGGCAAAATTCTCATTGGTGTCAATAACATTTTACCTGAGGTAAGGACTTTTGGACTGGGCCTTGGAGACAATCACATTATTGGTGTTAAAAGTTCAGATACTTCAGAGAACAATGCAGTTATGTTTTATAGTTCACTTCGAGTTTTGTAGTCTGGTATTTGAAGGGGAAGCTGTTCTAGTCCCTATTTAAATTCAGAAGTTACTATTCTCGTCACCCTTCGGTATTTCATCATGGTCAGCTAAAATTAAAAACGGAATCCTGAGATGGGGTATGTCTATCTTTTGCCTCCCTACGAGTACTAAGCCTCTGGGCTTGAATAGTAAGATTTAGGGCAAACTCCTACTCTTGCACTATATGTCTGTAAAGGGAAGCCTCTTGTTTCTGAGGTCCTGATCTATCACCCACTGCAGACAATGAGACACTTTTTTTAAAAAAAAAATCTACTTTAATGGTATCTGGATCAGGCCCTGTAGAAGGAGGTGCTCCTTTATCTTCTATATTCTTTAATTATAATTTCTGTGTATACTGCTCTCAGTGCTAGACAGGAGGCTTGTGTCTGCTCCAAAGAGCTTGTAATTCCAAAAAGGTGAAAACAGGAGGAGGGAATAGGGGTAAGCGGGTATAAATTAATGAGCTAGCTTGGATGGTTCTATAGATGTCCTTTAGGGATTTTTGGTTTGGGGGTGTTTGGTTTTTTTGCTTTTATTATTATTTATCACAGTACAAATGGAAGGGCTAAGGAAAGGCGGGGAGGGGGTGATTTTCTGTGGACAAGGGAATGGTAAGAATTAATGATGGAAGTAGGGTAAGGCACATGAGGAGTAATCAGTCAGCTAAGTCTAAAGTTCATATGCAACAGATATGAAGTTAGAGCAATGTCAGGTAGTTTCTGCAGGCACTCCGCAAAGTTTGATGTTACACTGGTGAGCTTAGAACCATAACTGTACCACCAAGCCCTTCACACCAGTTGAGCTTATTTCTCTATACACTGATAGTTTCTTTCCCTACCAATCCTAATTCTATACATCAGGGGTGTAGACACGGGTGGGCTGGGGCCCACCCACTTTGCTGTGAGGCCCGCCTACCTTAGCGCCTGGCAGCAGGGTGGATTTTAATGCCTCAGTCGCAGGGAAACCCAGCAGCCAGTGGCCGTGAGTGGAGCAGAGGTGTCTGCTTTAGCTCTGCTTGCGGCTGTGAGTCGTATGGGCCCTGGCCATGAGTGGAGCATGGCTGCCAGACCCCATAGCCATGTCTACAAGCGGAACGGAGGTGCCAGCATCAACACCTCTGTTCCACTCACAGCCACTGGCTGCTGGCCAGCCCCGCAGCTGCAGGAGCAAAATTCAGACTGCTATTGGGCACTGCGCCTCTCCTCCTCCTTTTGGGGTGGGGGCAGCTTCTGGCCATGTGACTGGAAACTGCTCTTAGCCAGGCACACTCTCCACTCTCAGGGGCGTGTCCTTCCAACCCCCCATTCTTACTGAACATGAAGAATTGATTGCAAATAGGAGCTGACTTGGTAATACTTCATCTTAAAAATCTTGGACTTTATAGACTTTAGTGTCTATCTGTGTTTGATTAGGAGAGTAACTCTTTCCATTTGGACATACTCCTGAGACCCCCATAGTATTCTACAATAAGCCAAAAAAGCCAGACAGCCTATTTCTTTCAGTATTTCTGAGACATTTTTCTCATAGGCAAAGAGAAGACAGTTGGTCATAAAGAGCAATGTAAGTGTTTGGGCAGTTTCCATTCTTTGCCCCTGTACTTTGTAGAAAAGTGTGAAATGCACTTCCACACAAGTTACACTTTTTATTAATTATTTACCATTATCTTTTATGAACAACTAGTCCTTTCACTGCTTTGTATTAAACCTATTATTGAGGCAATAACAGATAAAAAAAGAAATATCCCCAGGCTAATTATAGAGGTTGCTGCAATGGGAGGACTACAGCTTAACAGCAAGAGAAAGACCTGGTCTTTACTAATCTTGTGGGAGCCATATATGAGACTGTGAGAAGAGGATTCCCATAAAATGTCTAGTGGTGATTCCAGTTGCATTATGCCACAAATGGAGCATTCCGGACAAGAACTGTACTTACATGGAAATTAGTTGCTATATGTTTGTTTTACATACACACCATAATGGCTGTTTCTGCCATAGAGAGACTCTTCTTTTAAGAACAATAATTCAGTTTTGGATAGACAAATAAAAGCAGAGTAACTCATCCATGGCCCTTCCTTTTTCTAATACCTCGTGTCCTTCATGGTGACTTTTCCTTTTTTGCTTTTACTACTTTGCAGCACAGTCCACTGCATACCTATTTTGATTCTTCGTATGAAACAGCACTTTCAGTTCCTTTTTGACTTTTCAACTATAATCTCACATCTTGTACTGTTTGTATAAGGATAAAAACAGTAATGTAGCTTAATTGCTTTTCTGGATGCCTTATAGAATATACATAGAAAAATGTTAAGCTTGTACCCAGACATCTTATTTTGTCCTCTGCTCTTTTTCTTTGCCCTTGTAGTGTACATAGCCAAATGTTTGCTTTTACTGTTTCAACAGATCTTAACACAATCCACCAGTTAATTGTGTAATTCTATCAGAACATCCCTGTATGTAGTCTCCACTATTTACTGACATCATTATAATAGGTTTTAAATTGCTTATCCTGATCATTTAGACTTTAGTAGAGAGTACATTATTCTCTTCAGTGACCTTTATCCCAGATCACTTTAGTTAATTTATTTTCACTTTGTTTATAACTTCTGTGAACTCCTAATGAAAAATAATTATTTGAACATCATGCTTTTGCTGGAAGAGGTTTGGTTTTAACAGTTTAATAGGACTAGAGATTACACAGAGAACATCATCTTAACCTCTATTTTTGCATGCCTTGGAAGTTAGGATCCATCACTCTTTCTGTAATCAGGAAAGAATAAAGGGAAAGTGAGGGAACAGGACACATGGAGGCTGGAAACTGTGTGAACAAACCTGTGGATGGAGATCAAGAGACAAAGGCCAAGATCAGAGAGGGATATGGAACAGAAAATATACACATAGGCAGTCTTAGTGGGTGGGCAGTGCAGGCAGCTGCCCGTGGCCCTGCAGGGGGAGAGGCCCCATAACAAACATGGCTGCCGCAGGTCCCCACCCGCTAAGACTGCCTGTGGCAGTAAGGCTGGGGTGGGGCAATGGGGGACCACAGCAGGACTGGAGGCTCTTACAGGAGGGCAGAAGAGCCAGGGGCCCTGGTGGTGGCAGGGGCCATGGCAGGGCTGGGGAGGCCCTGGCATGGCCCTAGCAAGACTCACAGCATGGCCAGTGGGCTGGCAGGGGCTACAGCAGGGATGGGAAGGGGCCAAAAGTCAAGAATGGGGCTCCCTATGTGGTGTAAGGGGCCCCATAAACCCTAAGATCACCTCTGGATATACAGAGAGAAGAGTGGGTAATCTGAGCAGAAGGCTTGGGGGAAAAAAAAAAGAGGAGCTCATTACTCAAAAGGAAGAACAAGTGTATGTTGTCATAAGAGATTGATGGGCTTTCACAGTGAAAGAAGTGGTAGAGAGGGCCATGGAAAAAAATATCAAACCCGAGAGAGAGAGTAAGGGACAACGTATCACGAGAAGATCCAGTCGGGGATCCAGTCAGCCAGGGAGGTTTGTTTGATGATAACATCTAAATTCAAGGCCAGTTCCCCACTGAATGCAAATCATCATTGCCCCAGTGAAGTGAATAAAGAGACATAGATATACACCACCTGGAAAATTGTCCTAAAATATTTAATTACAACAGTTTAAAAATACATATAAAATAAGTTTAAGTTCTTAAACTTGTAAAATGATCATAAATACCATGCAGAGGTTTTTGAACAATTATGAAGTCTTTGAAAAACCCACACATCTCTTGTCCCTAAATAATGCCAAGGTGAAATTAATACAATCTATGGCTATGTCTACACTTGTTCAAATAAGTTGACTTTGCTAAGTCGACTTCATGTTGACCTTGTTAAGTCGACTTAGCATGTCTACATTGTAAATTTAGGTCAACTTAAAGTCAACCTTGCCAAATCAACTTAGAGCATCCACACTGGATGCCTAAGTTGACTTGCAGGGGCTAGGTGGACATGGGAGTGGTGCATGGTGGGAAGGGGGGCACCCAAGAGGTGCCCTCCTTCCCCAGGCACCCCTTTAAAAGTGCCAGGGAGCTCAGCATCTTCCCCATTGTACTAGGATACATGGTGGCTGAGCAGGACAGGGACAGGGGCAGGGAACAGGAGTGGGGTGGGCAGGGCTGCGTCCTGCCCTGCGTGCCAGGCACCCTGGGAGGGAAGTCATTGGGGGAGCCCTGGGGACCCTTTAGGTCGATTTAGGGCTAATCCACATCTACACTGGCTTAAGTTGACTTAAAACCAGGTCTTATTAAGTCAACTAAAAATTTCCTTAAGTCGACTTAAGGAAACTGTAATGTAGACTCAGAGTAAATTAAGTCGACTTAAGCCTGCTTAAATCGACTTAATTTACTAGTGTAGACACACCCTATCTGATTAAAGCTTTAATGATAAAGTATATGTGAAATGTTAATATTTAATGTATATTAATAAAATTGTAATGAATGAAGCTGCAATCTGCTGATACTATAGATGTTTTGAATTGTTTTACAACTGAACAGTTTAGAGCTTTTCATTAACACTAGATAATATAATCCACTTCATAACTATTAACATTGTTTAAAATTTGAAAAAAATGAAAGAGTGGGATTGGCAATTTAGGAAAGAATAAATGATAGCAAATATTGAAATAAAAGCGTGATGTATCTGTTTTAAAATAATTTGTCTTTGTACCTTAGTTTATATCTATAAATGTATAATGCTGTCAACAGTACCTCACAGCTTATGATGAGACTTAATTAATGTTTTGACAACATTTTAAGATTCTGGAAAGGGGTTATAGAACTGCAAAAACCGTGCATGGTTGCACAAAGCTGTCAGCCAAAAACATGACTAAATGGGGATGATTGCCCACCAATTAATGTTCAGTGTCTATCCTTTTATTTTTAGTCAAAGTGATTGAGAAGCTGATGAGATCATCTGACCTCTTTCAGTAACTCTGATGTCTCACAGCTGGACTTCTATGGTATTGATTCCATTGGGGGACAGTCCCCAAATATGGGGGAGGAAAATATCAGCTCTGGAGGCTTGGCAGAATTCAATTTTTATAAGTTTTGAATTGATATTTTAAGCATTTTCTATTCTTATCCATTTACATTTTTACAGTTGTGGGAAATTAATGTCTCATCTACCCATAATGCCAGTAGATGTTGGGTGTTTATAACAAATTGTCAACATCATATGTCAAAATATACAAATGAAATATTCTTAAATCAAACTGAGTTCTCAGGCAGCATTTTTGTTTTATCACCTATCTGTAAAATTTAATTATTGATTAAAATATGTGTACATTTGGTCAAATAGATGTTTATTGACACTTACTGATAAAAATCTAATAAACCTACTTATCTGCAACATTTACTGGTAATACTCAGACTCATAAAAAAACCTATTAGATCAGAAGGGATTGTTATGATCATCGAGGCTGACCTCTGGCACTACGCAGGCCACAGAATTTTGCCCTTCCTCTTCTGTAATAGACTCCTAACTTAAGACTGAGTTACTGAGGTCCTCAAATAATGATTTAAAGACTTCAGGGTACAGGGAATCCAGCAGCAAGTGACATGTGCCCCCTGCTGCAGAGGAAGGCAAAAATCCTTGAGAGCCTATACCCATTTGCCCAGGGCAAAAATTCATTCCCAACCCCAAATATGGTGATCAGCTAAATCCTGAGCACATAAGCAAGACTCACCAGTTAATACAACTGAACATGATTTGGCTTTGATGTGCCTGGAAAGAGTGGACTGAGTCAGCACCAATTCCTTCTCTGAGTGTTCTCAAAGGGAGGCAAGGCAGATGAGGTAATAGCTTTCATTGAACCAGCATCCTAAAGGGTTACTTCTCCCTCTGCCTTGAGAATTTATATTTGTGAGCCCTAGCAGGGCTCAGTTTAGTCAACATGTACAGAAACTCTATAGGCAAGATAATGAGGTGACATGAGCTTCAGGGCCAGCATTATGCAAATAACTCCCAGGTCTACATTGCCTTCATACACCAGGTATGAAATGCCACTATTCCTGGCTGGAGAGCAGCTGAAAAAGTGCACTCTATAAAGATAGAAGTGAAGTAAGTGAGAAGAGGAACATTTTAAAAAATCAGATAAAATCATAACAGCATCCCCAACTAAGCACATCTGCAGCCTTGCTGTGAAAGAAACACATTCTCATGGGCTCTTTGTTGTGGCCTTAACTGCTCCTGCATAAACAAAAGGGTATCTGAAGCCAGAAATGCCTCATACCATCTGCAGCTTCCCAGGTGGCAGTGTGAACACAGACATAGCAGCATGGATCCATGCGTTCATTTCTTCTAGCCTCAGTTACTGCAGCGTGCAAAACAAAAAAAAGAACAGACAATAGCAGGGGGAAAAATTTCATTTGGTTCAGGTCTAATATTAACAAAATAGAATCTTTAAAAAAGAATTAAAAAAATCAAGAGGCAAGTAAAGAAATGTGAGGGAAAATAGGGAAGGGAAAAACCATCCCCCCCAGGAGGAAAGTACCTAATGCAGTGGTTAACATAGATATAAATGGCAAAACAGTGGGGATTCACATCCTGGGGGTGAGGATAGTGGAGGACCTGATGGACCAGCTGAATGAGAAGCTGTTAACTGCAGAACAGGGCTGGCAAGAGGCTGCACTGGACCTGGAGTTACAGCAGAAGAAACTCAAAATGCTATGGAGGAATGGATAGGCTGCAATTGATTGTCAGGGATCTAAGACCAGAAGGGGATGACTTGAGAACCCACCTTCAAGAGGAATTGAGTTAGCATAGATGAATACCTACCCACCTGTGGTTTTCAGCCTTCAAGAATAGGGTGTGTAAGGGGTGTGCACCCCACATGGACCCTACAAAAGCTGAGTTGAACCAGATGGGCCCAATCAGCTAATTAGACTGCAAACAGGAGCTTTAGGTTGGAGCCAGCTAATTAGAAAGCTCACCTGTGAGAAACAGACAGGGCTTCTAGAAGACAGGAAAATGGAAACAGATGTGATAAGTAGTTGTAGTTACTGCGTTGGATAAGGAAGGAGTACAGGGACAAGTTTCCTTCTAACAAAAAGGAAAGAAGTTCCTAGTAAATCTACAGTAATGAAGAAGGCTAGGAAGTATGGAAGTGGCTCAGAGAAAGATAAGGTGCAGAGAGCAGACCTTGGCTGTTGTGTAGAGGGGTCCCTGAGCCACAGCCTAGAATAGGCCCAGATTTTCTTGCCAGCCACTGAAGGAGCATTCTTGTGAAGCAGACTGCTAGGGAGCAGAAGCCTTGATGCACTCTCCCCTGTGCCCCAAAAGGGGACACTACAATAATAACCTGGCTGGAGAGCTGAGTAATGAAGAGAAAGGACAGCTGCATTTCTTGAGAGTGTGAAAGGGGCAGTAGAGGAGAAACTGATGGAGTGTAACTGCTAGATGAAGCATCACCCTAACTGAGCTAATTCCCAGGGCCACCAGCAGGCAGCACCATCCAGCTGTGAGTAGAGCCTCTGTTACAACTCTTTGATTTTAGCCTGTGTTCTAAAGAATTAACCTGACTAGCCTTGGGTGAGCCAGGCAGGGGCCTTCCTCATGTAACAGCTTCACAAACACACATCTCCCTTGGTCCATAAGGTACTTCATCTCCTTCCTGTCATTGTTTTGTTTCCTGTTTTGTCTGTACTCTCACCTCACGCACTTCCATTTAAATTCTGTGCACTCAAGTGGAGTAATCCCAAACAGATAAACTCATGTGCCCCTAACAAAACAAACAAAAAAAACCCCACAACTCCCTCATTCCCCACACCTTGAGTTCTCTGTATGTCAGTGCCTTTTCTGTAGCGTATGTAAGGACGACATTTGTAGATAGTGGTAATAATCTCAAAATTTTGTCTCTGTATTACTGTATCCCAGGGGTTGGTAACCTTTGCTGGTCCCAGGGCCCAGCCCTCCCCTCCAACTCTTGGCAGTTGCTGTGGGTGGGGCCAGCAAGGGAAAGATCCACTGCAGCATGGCAGCTTTGTGGCCCCAGGCCCCACTAAGGGGCGGGGCCCAGCGCGGGGAGCAGATGTGGCACTGAGCAGCACTGCAGGGCTGGGAGACCTGTGTGCTGCTCAGAATAGGTTCATGTGCCACCTTGGACAGGCGTGCTGACCCCTGCAGCATCCTGATGTGTTAAGCACCTTATAAATATGTAGTCAGAGACTGTCTGGAAGCACTTACAACTGGAAGCTGTTTAGAATGTTTGTTGTTGAAATGAAACTATGAGAGACTTGGTACCTTGGTGTTTAAAGCACTGGCCTAGGTTGTAGGACAGTGCTTCCCAACCTTTCTGAATGAAAACTTCCCCCCTTCCCTGCTCCATTAACACTAAGTAAAACGTGCATGCCCCCCCGTCTCCTGTCCCACCTCATCACCAACCATAAACACATAGAACCTCTATAAACACACACATGATGCTGATAACACTACGTTGCATAATACTAATAATACATTCTTACCTGAGTAAGAAGTTAAGCCAACCCTGGCAGAGCCCTGATCTCATGTCCCCATCTCGTCCCATCCCTCATGGGTTGAGGTTAGCAAAGGCAGGCTCTGGGGGGCTAGCAGGGATTGCGTCAGGCCACCACTGGTGCAGGGCTGCTCTTCCGCAGCCTGGTACCTGGCCAGCGCAGGGGCATGGAGGCTGCTCCTCTGCTCTGTTCAGAGTGGAGCTCAGGACTGCTCCTCCCCTCTAGCCAGTGCACAGCTGGAGGCTGCTGCAGCGGGCGCAGAGCTCAGGGGATTAAAGGACCTCTATATTACCTCTTGGGCCCCTTGGCATCTTTGGCACCGTGCAAGGGAGTTCTGCCCCCCAGGTTGGGAAGCACTGCTGTAGGAAATCCTGATTTAAGCCCCTACTCTGCCTGACTCACAATGATCTGGTTTGAAAAACTCTCCTCTGAATTAACCAGAGCAGCAACTGAAATCTCCTCCTAGCCCAACCAGGTCTCCATCCAGTTTTGACTCTAAAATGGCCAACTAGGCACAACTCCCTTGTTATGAAAATATTGGAACAACAAAAACCTCTCCAATGTGGGATTAAAATAAACCTTGAAACCTCAAAAGTTGCTTCAAAAATGGTATTGTCCACAGTCACTCTAATACAATCTAAATTAAAAAGAGGGAAGAAATTGTTATCCTTCTATTTTAGAGATTTGAGAGGGAGATTTTTGTGGTTGAGGCGGTAATTGAACCCAGATCTGCAAAGTCCAGTTTGGTGCCTTAACTACAAGAGCATCCCGCCTCTTGCTAGAATTAGAAAAGAAACATGCCCATTTGTTTGTTTTTTAAAAAATTATTTTGCTATTGAGCAGCGCACCATATGTTGCCTTTCATGCATCAGTGACTTACATTGGTGAGATTTTACTTGAATGTCACAATGTAGCATGTACATCACTAGAATATCTTTCCAAACAACATTTTTGTAGTTAGTTGTCCAAACAATGCAGTGATTTTCATTTTGTATTGTCAGATGTTTATTCTTTTGGAAACTTAGCCACAAAATGTTACTAGGAGATGTGCTAAACACATACCTTAGTCACTTTCATGCTTCTCAGTCAAGCAATGCAGCATTGAGCGTACATGCATTGAACAAATAATTATGAAAATGATTAGAACTTGTTTAACGATGCTAAAAGATAGCAGGCACTAGCTCTTCTAAAATATGGTGATTCAGCTTCACTGATGTTAAGATTGTGCAAGTGTTCTCTTTCTGTCACTACAATGGGGATGTTTCAGTAATAATTTAATCTGAAGAGATGACTAGCTAAGCAGCACTACATATATATATCTGCTTCCACAAATAGGATGGCATAGAAATTCTCATGTGCACATTTTTTACTATTTGGTTACCTACAGTTATGACTTTTCCTTTCTGATTATAAAGAACTGGCTGCTTCTTCATGATAGCAGGATGTTCAGTCATGTTGAACACTGATTGCCACGTTAGGAAAGAAGCTTTTTTATTCTGGCAAATGCCTCCATTCTTTCTCTTGATGTGGCATTTTCAGGGAATAGTCCTTCTGCCAGACTTCTTCTCTATTCACTTTTCCTAGCCTGGAATAGGTGACCTGATAAACTTGTAGTTGTGTTGCTGGAGTGTCTAGAAGCCCCATGCATGGACCAATATCCCACTGTGCTAGGCAATGTACAAACACATAACAAAAAGAGTCTCTGCCCCAAAGATCTTTCAGTCAAAATACAGTGGCTGTATTATTGCAGTGGGATGTATACATCAGCACATCCTATGTGAGTACCTGATCCAAAGCCCATTGAAGTCAGTGTGAGAGTCTTCAATTATGTCAATAGCTTTTGAACGAGTCCGATAGGGCATTCTATATTACCCGAAGTTTATGGGTTTGTGTATTTACACTGGGTTTGGTACACCTCTGGATGAAATTTTACCACTGCCATGTGGCTGTCCAGAAAGTAAAGGAGAGTGGCAGTACTGTATGACTGTTGTGCTAATAGTAACTGTGTAAGGACACCAATGAATCACATGCGTTTTCATGGGAAGGGAGAGGTGAGGTTGCTGTGTTAAATTGCTGTAGACATCATCATTAATAGTATCTTTAGTGCCTATCATACACATTATGTAGTAAGTAGTCCTAGAGTACAATGTCCCTCTGGGTTTTGCTGTGCATGCTGGGACAGTTGATTTGTTTGATGGCAGATGCATTTGCAAGGCAGATTACCCAAGAGTGGCAGTGGATCCAGACAGGTGTGTGGGTCAGTGGGTATTTGACAGTTGCTTAGAAATTGTGTTGAATGATGTCTGAGACAGCATTTTCTAAGAGTAGTTAATAGCACTTGAGTAGACAGCGTGGTTGGAATATATGTAATGAGCCCACAAAACAACTACTACGGTATTGCATGTTAATGTACACAGGGGCAAATGACTAACAGTAATATTGATGTGGGTGAATAATAAAAGACGCAGTCACTTCTGCCTTCATAGACCATGTAAGGGACAGTGGTTTTCCATAATCTTTACTATCATTACTATTGCTCAAGTGCGCTATTTAGTGCACCTTATTGGCCTGCTATGGAGTGATAGTTCAAATCACAGAAAGCCATTTCTCTATCTGGTTTAGAACTTGAGCAGAGTGCTTATAGGAACATTCTGATGTGAGTTGGTCAGTAGTAAAACTGTTCATGGCTGCATGTAATCTGTTGGATATATATCGTAATTACCCTGTGTGGTGGTGGTGGTCTCTTTTATCCCTTTTCAATGGGAGACGCAACGTCTGTTTATTATGGCATATAGTGGACTCATTATTGGCTACATTACCTTCAGGTCTATTAATATGGTTGTAGGCATGTACTGTCACTGGGTATATATGGATACGAACAATAACCATTGACCACAGTGCCAGCCCCAGATACCCTAGGCTAATGCTATTTGAACAGATTGTTGTTTTAATAGATGTAGGTGACATTTGTTCCATGACTTACCAGCCCACTTATGGTTCTTCAAGTAATGTCCTATTCATACCTTTTCCTAGAGTAGGGAATTGCGGAGCATCCCTTATGTCCACTTTTTACGGAACTTGCTTTGGCATCTGTGTTGTACTGGCAATCAAGGACTAGCATATCGCTTGTATAACTGGTTATGCAACTAAAGGACTTCATCTGCAGCCATTGAATCCCCAGCAGGCACTTGATTCAAACCTTACACAACAATTACATTAGCAGAGCAGCACAGGAGAGATGGAACATTCAACATGATCAGAAGCACAGTCTGTAAAACAGATGAATTTAAATGAATCACTGTAGTTTAAAAATGTAATAGTTAGTTTGTATTTAAAAGTAAATACCACAGTGAAAGTCTTTTCTTCTGCTTAGAAAGACATATTTCAATATATTGGAGGTGGACAAAGGCTAACCACACCAATGTGAAAAATGTTTCAAAATATTCTTTAATTTCCCATTGAGACCAATTAGCTTTAATATTAATAGGTCCCACAAATTTATTTGAAAATATTGTAGTATTTATTTTATCAGACAATTATAATTCATTCCCTAAGGATTCAATTACAGATAATGCTTTGTGTACAAGGCAGAGGATGGGTAATGCAGTGGCAACTCTGTGGATTTGATTAAATAATGGCTGCTGGAACTCTTTTTCAGTTTTTACCTGAAAATGTTTCCTCTACATTCTATGTGGCAAAATTAGTATAGTCTGATATTGATGAAGTGCTTCATTCATCTTCTCTTAGCTATGTCATTAGAAAACAGAAGTAACCTGGTGACTAATGACTTTATTTATCTTCTTTAACAGATCAGATGTAGTCCTTATATAACCATTTCTCCAAATAAAATAAAGGTAATCTTGCTGTCTCTTAAACATGTATTCCAGCTTCCTGTCTGTTGTATTAAAATATTTCCCATGCTAACAGAAAAAGATCTGGCAATTTGACATGTGCTTTCCAAAATTTAAGGAATGTAATCTTTATCAGACACAGTATATTAAGGCTGGAACTGCACTGGGTAAAACAATGAAAATAGATTTCCAGGTTCAAAAATACACAATGGGCAGTATTTCCAAGAATACATTTTGCTTTGCTTTCAGTCTGTTAAACATTCTTCTGTGAGGAGAACAAATAGCTGTAATTATGAGAGACAACTGTCAAAGCAATGTCTTAGTCAGAGATTCCTTAGCTACATAAAAATAACAAAAGTTTATCATGATGAAGCTCAACTCTAGCAGACCACATGACTTCCCTCACCTGAGAAGGGAAAAATATATGTATGCATTTCCTTTACCAAGCTCTCCCAATGATTCAGAAAGCTATGGGGAACCTTCTCCCCCTTAATGCTATAAATTGATACCTATTTTGTAGGTATATTTATAAAGGTATAAATTTATACCTATTTTATGACCACTGGATCAACAGATATTCAGAAAATTGCTGACAATGGGGAACATAATAAACATGAGAAGGGGATGCAAGAGACCAGTGACAAGAAAACATATTTTAGTTTTGCTGTTGGATTGAACTGTTGAATGAATTTCTCCCAACATCTCACCTGACAAATGGTAAGGTTTGGAAAAGGAAAGTTACAGGCCCTCTAACTACGGAGATGTCACGTCTCGGTCACAGGTCTGTGATTATTTCTAGAACGAGATTCAACCATACACAGACATGCTAAGATTCTGATCCATTATCATTTTGAATTGGGTCAGGGTTCAAGCTGAATTATTCAGAGCTCTGGCTGATACAGTTAAGCTTATATAGCATTTAAAAAAGAAAAAATCCCCATAATCCACAGTAGCGGCAATCATGAAACTCTTTGGTATTTCTACTAAGGGTAACGATCCTGTTTATAAACTCTGTGTGGAAGAGAGGAATCTAGCTACCATTCACCAGGTAAATGTTCTTTTTCTGCTATAAATAAATGGACTTTAAATAATGCTAACTTCTCAAAAAATATTTTTATATAGAAGTTCAATAGTACAGAAGTGGATTTGGGAAAATCTAAAGGACAGCATTTCCGGTTAAGGAGCAGGAATGCATACAACTTCAATGTTTAGCTTTTTTATGCAATAGTTCTGGCATGCAAAGGGTTAGCTGAATAAAATGAGCAGAATTAGCATGAGTAGTCTATTGACTTCAATGGGATACGCAGACTTTGGATCCCAAGTCAATAATTTATAATCATGAATTGGGAGAATGCAATAAAACATCTGTTTTTTTGGGAGCGGGAAAAGGAAAAAAAAAATCAGACCCTTGGATTCAAATAAGATTGAAAGATGACTGGAAACCTGACTTAAAAGCAAACATATAAGCTTTGTTAAACTGCTTACATTGGTATGGTAAGTGTTAAGACTTCATAGAGAAGCTTTCTAGCCACCATTATTTCCTTGCTCTTCCTGCTCATTAGTGATGAGCCTTCACTTTTATTTTGATGCAGAGTAAGTTTTATATGAGCAAGACAAGATAACCACAAAGGAGAAGATTTGCAGTTTAATGAAAATGTGCTTTGAACCATGAATTGCAAAGCTTTTTTGATATTATATGTGCAGTCTTATCAGTATTTATTAAAGGATCAAAACCTCTAAGAGGAGATTATACCTTCTATGGAAGTTGGATTTCATTTTATGTTTCCTGTAATTGGCCCTCAAGACCTATTTAAGAAGAAAAGGGGCAAAAGGTGGAGCATTAATTATAAAAAGCCCTTTTCTTGGAGCAGAAGCTGTATTCAGTACTTGACCTAAAAATGGGGGAAATGTGGATATACAAAAGAAGAAAATGGAGTCTAGGAGAGCGTAAAACCCCAAAACTGGCTGATAATTTACAAGCAATAAGTAAACAATGTTATGTAAAAACTAGAGATTTTTAAAGGCAGCCATGTTATTTGTATATACATCTCCAGCGGTTTGGCTATACATAGGTTTTTATATCTCACCCATCACTGCAATAGCCGAATACCTTCCTTCAGTGAATCAAGTGATACAACCTGTATCTGCCCTGGGATGCTGTTAGTTTTCTCATCCTGTCCTCAGGTTCCCTTATTTGTAGTGGTCCAGCTTTAGGGCCATGCTCTTCTATCTCTAATACATAGCATAAATGTCCCTTTTAAAAAAAAAAAAAAAAAAGCCGGAGAAAGAAAAAACAGCCTTGTGTTTTTTAGTGGGCTGGAACTAAAAAGATCTGAGTTCAGTTTCTGGCTATCCAAAAAACTTCCTATGTGATCTTAATCTCATTGTGACTAACAGCTGAGCTGACCTTCAGGGCTGGATTAAGGTGCCCACTATTGTGCGTGCCCCACACGGTGGTGGCCAGCCTGGGGTCAGGGCAGTCCTTGGGCATGCCAGCTGGTAGACCTGCTAGCCACACGGGACAGGCCAGCGTTGGCGGGGTCCAGGGTCTACAGACTGGCCAGTTGTGGGGGGTGGAGTGGGCTGGTGCTTGGTGCTGGGGCCCAGCATGGACCACCTGCTTGGGCCAAAGGTCGTAGGCTACGGCGCTCCTGCCCTACCCTGGCCTGCTGGTGGGGCAGACCGGCCAGACAACCACATGGGGGAAGGGCTGGTAGCCGTGCACAAGGGCTGGAAGCACTGCTGGGCCCCTACTTCAGGGATCTCTAGGGCCTGGCAGACCGGTCACGCCAGCTTCAGCTGTGCCATAGGCTGGGGCCAGATTTTTGTGGGGTGGTGCGGGACCCCCCTTTAGCCCGGAGCTGCAGACACTAAATACCCTATGTTAAGCCAGCCCAGCTGACATGTATATAAAATGGGGCTGATGGAACTAAGAAGATCTACATTCAATTCCCGGCTGTCCAAAAAACTTGCTGGGTGACTCATATCTCACTATGACTCACAGCTGATCATCAGGGTTGAATTAAGGCACCCCAGGGCCCTGAGGTGCCCACTTTTCTGAGGCCTCCCTGGCCCACCTCGACCACTATGGCAGTGACCAGTTTGGGCCTTTTTCTTGAATTTCTTGATGTATTGTCTGCTCTATGGGGCAGGAACTTTATATGTAGAATGTGCAACACAATGAGAGCCGATCTCAGTTGTGATCTTTGGGTTCTAACATAGTATATGCTCTTGTAAAGAGTATTATCTGTATTTAAGAATGAGGCACACAAATTTGAGAGATCAAACTAATTTCACAAATCAAGAAAAGTTGTTCCTTTTTGACTTGAGCATTCAATTTTCAGAATCTAACAAGTTTTGTCAGCAGGAGAAACTGATGATGGAGTTAGGATTGAATCAAAAAAAATGCCAATTTATTTACAAAGACTGTACAAAGTCCCACTTCTCTGAATAAAGTAGAAATCAAACAGGAAGTCATTTGTTTGCTCACAGCTCCAAATCTCTTTCAGCTAGTACATTACTCATAGGCTTTAAGGTTGGAAGGGACCAACCTCACCTACCCACTCCTGGAATAGACCCCTAACCTATGACTGAGTTACTGAAGTACTCAAATAATGGTCTAAAGATTTCAAGGAACAGAGAATCCACTATCCAGAAGCAATTGACCTATGCTATAGAGGAAGGCGAAAAGACCCAGGGCTACTGCCAATCCACCATATTTGGGGTTGGCAAGGCATTTTTCCACAGAGCAACCAGCTAAACACTGAGCAGGTGGGCAAGACTCAACAACTAAGCACACAAAAATAATTCTCTGTATAACCCCAGCCCCCCCACCACCCTGGGCCCTACCTGCCTGGGGCCACAGACCCCCATTATGGCATCCTGTGGCTGGGCTGGCACTGGAGGGTCCCTGCAGCCAGAGGTTGCTCTCTCTGGCCCTCCCGCCCCAGTCCTAGTCTGGCTGGTCTGCCCTCAGTCAGGGGTGGGGTCAGCTGGCAGACACTGTGGCCTCCGGTGCAGCCCCCCAGGGCCATGGGTCCTGTAAGCCCCTGCCAAAGGCCACATCCAGTGAGCCTGGCCTCTGGCCCCAAGGCATTGCCTCCCCTGGTGCCGGGGACCTCCCAGTGCCTCCAACCCCTGCTAGTGCTAAGTGGTATGGCGGGGAGGGGGAATCAAGCAGTGGTTTTAGGGACTGGAGCCCAGGGCCCCCAATAGAAAGTTAAAAGTGACCATATAGGCAGTCTGTGAAAGAGATGAGATTTGACACCACATCTTCTGAGATCTCTGCCAGTGCCTTTACCACAAACCATCTTTCCTCTCCTTTTTTTAACATCACCTCACTTTCTTTATCCTTGGATTCTTACAGAACTGCAAGGTGTGTTCTACAGCATGGTTAACCCTTCCTAGTGGCATCTCTTTTTCTCTTCTGTGAACTGTATTTAAGTTTTTATTTATCACTTTCTACTATTCTAAATTTAAAAAAACCCTCCTGATTAGCTGGTAATAAGAAAATATTACAGAACTAGTTTACTTACTGAACCTCTGTTTTGGGTACCTACTTTCTCTATAAATATATGCCTATCAAATGATTTTGAATAAGTGTTTAATTTCCATTGTCCATTGCTGTTCCTGTTTAAAGTTAAAATTGTCCCTGGAACTCTTTCATTCTCTCTCTTATGAACTTTACAGATTCTCTTCTCACATCATTTCAAGTTTTTCCAGTCACTGATACAGTGACACACCCAGTTTCAGATGTGGGTACTGCCCCTTTATCATGTCTCTACTTTAGACATTATCCATTAAAAAGTGACTCAATTCTATGTCCAAAATAAAACTTCTTTAAAAGTTAGTTGATTTCAAAGTTTTCACCATCTGCTATACTCCTTTGTGTCTTATCTGTGGCAGCACAGAGCAGATGTGGTAGGATAGCTTTCTGATTGACATCACTGCTAATCTCAGACCACGTACCTTCCATTTAATTTATAGCAGAGCAATATGAACCATCAGAAAGGTCATGTTTGATGAGGATCAGCTTCAAAGGAAACCAAAGCTCATGAATAATATTCTTCTATAAAAAGAAAAGGAAAAAAAGCTGAAAGTGCTTGCAAGAAAGCAAAGTGAACATCAGTGTTTGATATGGTAGACTGTTAACTGATGGAATGGAAATGAAGATCACTTTTGCAAAAGTGGTGTACCAGTGAAAACTGGCCAGCTGTTCTTAGGTGATCTGTTTCCATAACTTAGTTTTTAAAAAAAAACCACCCCACAAAACAAAATCACTTTAGTATGCATTACACAATACAGGTTTTAAAGTTTGTCCATTTATCTTGGTCTTATCTTTTGGCAGATTCTATGCAGACTGTGATTTCTCCTCTTCAAAAATACTGCCAGAATTATGTCAATTCTTTGATTTGCTATTTTTGGTAGCTTGGAGTATTCATTCCATGTTGGTCCAGAGTATTGCAAAAATGGAGTGGAGATTAAGTTCAAATACCTCAAACTAGACATACAATCATAGAAGATTAGGATTGGGAGGGACATCAGGAGGGACATCAGGAGGTCCTCTAGTCCAACCACCTGCTCAAAAAAGTACCAACCGCCACTAAACCATCCCAGCCAGGGTTTTGTCAAGCCACACCTCAAAAACCTCTAAGGATGGAGATTCCACTACCTCCCTAGGTAATCCATTTCAATACTTCACTACATTCCTATTTAAAAGTATTTTTGTTCCCTAATATCCAACCTAGACCTCCACCACTGCAACTTGAGACCATTGTTCCTATTTCTCTCATCTACTAGTGAGAACAACCTTGTTTCGTCCTCCCTGGAACCCACTTTAAGGTAGTTAAAGGCTGCTATCAAATCCCCCCTCATTCTTCTCTTCTGCAGACTAAACTAAGCTAGTTCCTCAGCCGCTCCTAATAAATCATGCTCCACCCTCCAATCATTTTTGTTGCCCTCTATTGGACGCTCTATCCAATTTATCCATATACTTTCTGAAGTGGGGGTGCTCAAAACTGGACACAGTATGCCAAATGAAGCCTCACTAGTGCTGACTAGAAGGGAATAATCACTTCCCTCAATCTGCTGGCAAAGTTCCTACTAATGCAGCCCAATATGCCGTTAGCATTTTTTTGCAATAAAGGCACACTGACTCCAGATTCTTGTCCACTGTAACCCGCAGTTCCTTTTCTGCTGAACTGCTGCCTAGCCAGTTGGCCCCCAATCCCTGGCAGTGCATGGAATTCTTCCATCCGAAGTGCAGAACTCTGCACTTGTCCTTGTTGAACATCATAAAGATTTCTCTTGGCCCAATACTCTAATTTGTCTAAATCACTCCATATGCTATCCCTGCCCTCCACTGGATCTAGCCCTCTCCCAAACTTCATATCATCTACAAACTTGCTGAGGTGCAATCCACCCTATCCTCCAGATTATTAATGCAGATGCTGAACAAAACCGGCCCCAGCACTGACCTCTTGGCCTATCTGTTTGTTACCGACTGCCAAATAGATATCAAGTCATTGATCACTACCCATTGAGACTGGTGATCTAGCTAGCTTTCTATCCATCTTGAAGTACAATCATTCAATCCACACTTTAACTTGCTGATAAAAATGCTGTGGGAGACTGTATCAAAAGCTTTGATGAAGTCAAGATATATCACATCCACCGCTTTCCCCAGTTCAATAGTCTGGGAGTGGACTTTGTCTGTGAAGACAGAGCAAAAAAGCATTGATTGCGTCAGATTTTTCCATGTCTAATAAATGTGGCTGACTGTCTGAATTATGCAAATGGAATAGAAACCAAGAAGCAAATAATAAAAAACACTAATTTGCAGTTTTAAAAATTCATACTGGCTATGTTGATTCCTGATGTTTGAAAGTGGATGTGATGCTGTTTTATTATAGCATGTCACTAATTGTTTGCTTATAGAACAATGACCCAGAGAGAGAGCCATAATAGTTTGGAAGTAAAAGGCTTCACTAGTATGTCTATTTTAAAACCATTTGGGATAGAAACTCCACAAACCTTTACTCTCCCAGAATACAAGCACAGCCCATGAGATTACAAAAGAAGTACTTGAATCTAACTGAGATGCCAATTAAGATATTAATTTTGGTAGATGTCACATCTAACTTACCAAAACCTGAGAATAACTTGAAAGATAAAGAAACCCATGTGCACATGCTAAATGAAATACTACCAATTTCTATACATAAAATACAGGAGTTGTTAAAAGAAACTTGTTAGGATATAGAAATTCATGTTCTCCCATTATACTTGTAGATGGCCAGAGGTAAACCAATAACTAATTCAATATCACTGGTCTCTTTGTGATGGGTTAATAGAAGTTGGAACTTTAACTGGTAAAGGAAAAAATAAAGATTATAGTCCATAAACTGTCAAATATACACAAAGAAATGAAGGATAACTGATATCCTTAGGTCTATAAATGCATACATAAATAACCAAAGACATCATCTTGGAACCATCCACCCACATGATAATGGGTAGACATCAGAAAACTAGATGGATGGACAACTACAGCTAGTTTATTTAAACAAAGTAACATTAGTTCTGTTTAAGAGGATGGCAGCCTCCCTACAGAACCAGAAAATGTATTACAAGAATTGAAGGCTGGTGACCAGGTGAAAGTAATAAGAGACAAATAGGAAGATAATGTAACACTTGTCTCTCTCATCCCAAATGATACAATTACCTGGGCCAAGATGTTCAAAAACATAAACTTAAAGGTAGGCTTAATTCCTCAGAGCTGCAGTCAAATTCCAAGAAATGTATCTGACCTTAGGCTAACTGTGTCTTTTGGGTAATCATAGATAAGATAATTAAGGCCTGACTTCCTTCATTTTCCTGATGCATTCTCTCTGCCATATCGATAATGATCATATTTTGTTTTTAGTTCACCTGAAATTGTTCTTCTAAAATAACATCCCATTCTGATTGCTTCTTGTGACTAGCCCGTTTTAAAAATTTGCTGTGAACAAATCTATAACTTGGGTTACATTGTAGCAACACACTGATCCCAAACTTTCTTTCTTTGACCTGAAAGCAGCATAAAAATATACATTCTACTAGAAATAGTAGTTTGAGAGAAATGCAGATCAAGGAAGGCAAAAAATATGCCTAGATACCATCTTAAAAACTTTATAGCTTGATGTTTGATTTTGAACAACACAGCAACTAAATATTGAGAATTGGAAGATTTATAAAGATGGTAGTTTGCTAATTAGGATATAACTGAGTTAATAATATGGAAGCATAAAATGAGTATTTATTTTAGAGGATATATAATGTAATTTCGCCTTCCATATTATAATATTACAGTACGTTATTTCCAAACGTTCTTGTGAACTTCTCTTGAACTGTTTATAAAAATAGTAAAATTCTGCTAAAATCATTCAAGTGAAGTTGCTTAACAAGACAGGAGAGCCATAAAAATAATATTTTCAAAACTGAAAGAGGTCAGTAGATTCCTGATCTGAGATGACAGAGATGGGTGGGGAAAATGGCAATCCTTTTTGCTATGGATTGATACCTCAGAACTCTGACCCATTATGGATAGGACTCTGGTGTGCTGAGCTTAATTGCTAGAGCAAATAATGAGGACTGAAGAGGCAGAATTCAAAAGCTATTTATTGACATGAATGATAGACAAGGAAGTTTTATTTTAAAAAGATTTTTTTCTAAAATCCACTCTGTGAAGAAGGCTACACAATATACTATGAAGATATGACAACAGATCTAAAATGATGCTTTTTTTCCAGCTTTTGTTAATACTTTAATATAATTCTACAGACTTACAAGTTAGAAGCATGTTAGACAGGAAATTCTTGGCCACTGTGACAATATAAATGAATGTTACAAAAACTAATCAGTTTTGAAATAAATGTTGAAACCAGGTAGCACTCTAAATTTAGATGTTTTAAATAAGCATTTAACAAACAATTACAACAGATAGCTCTTGCTTGTTAACTAAGCGGTACGTATTGTCTTATTTATTAGTCAGTTGACAGCTAAGATTCTAGTCAGCAAAGACATTAAATTTGAACAGGTGACTATAAATAGCTGCAGTGTCTGGGCTATATGGCTCAGCTGCTATGGAGCTGAATGTATTAAACTGTTCTCAGATGAAGAGCTTTGTGGCCAAGGATGGTAGTGTCAGACATTTATGCCTCCTTTTCTCTCTCTTTTTTCTGCATCTCTTTATCCTAAGAGCATCATTTGATTTAACTCATATCAATAGCCATGTTAGAGACACACAAGTCCAAAAGTTTCAATTTCCCTTCATCCCCCAAAAAGTAACCCAGACAAACTTTGACTGATTTACCTCACAAGGTGAGTAGTGAGGACTCAATCCTCCTCAGAGCTTTGAAAACATAAAGCTCTAGGTAAGGTAGAAAAAGCTGAGACACCATTTGGTGACTCTAAGAATGTATTTATTATGACAATACAAAAGCCCCAGTTACTGTGGACTCCATTGTGCTAGCTCCCAGTGCTATTTTCCCTGTCCCAAATAATGGGTGGGTAGGTAGGTATTTTCCCTGTCCCAAATAGTGTGTGTGTGGAGGGAGGGAGGGTCCAGGGGGGAGGTTGAATACAATCAAAGCATTTAGGATGGTGGCAGGCATATGGCATATTAATTCTGTATATGCCTCTTTATGTAGTTGTTTAAAAAAATCTAAATTTTTGGTGAGGGAACTCAGGGTGGGGAGAGGAAAAGCTTGCTAGTGAAATGAGAAAGACATTGAGGAGGATAATAGACAGGAAGATTGAGTGAGTAGCTGGAGGCTTGTGATGGGGGAATAGGTAGGATGATGGGAGCAGCATATGGGAAGAAATGCCAAAATCCTAGTTTCAGAGCCCAGTGAAACATAGCCAATAGGAGGCTTGGAAGACTCTTCTTGGCTGCAGGAAGACTCTCCCTGTGTTGGAGAGTAGGAAGAGCAGCCCCAAGGCTGGTGCCTCAGAAGGGTTCCTCCTGGCTCCGGTAAGGCCTGGGCTACAGGGTCCTATTTCTGTATTACAACTGTGCAACAGTAACTTTATTGGTCCAATGTTATGTGCTAATAAATGGTAGTCTGTGCGTTAACTATCTGCATATCCCACTTCTTTATAGTTTTCTCTTTTCTATATGTAACTTTTGTAACAGTATATTTGCTGCTGGCTGTTTAGTGCAAGAAACCCTATGAGACTTTCATAATACACACTCTACAAAAAGTCTCTAGCTACTGCTATTATTTCCAATGTGAGCAAGAGAAGAGAAGATCACTGATCTCAGTGCCTCAGGAGGATCTCTGGGTGACAGGAGTCTTGGAAGGCTCTTTGTAAAAATAAGTAAATAAAAATAGTGTGTTAAGTGATTAGCTATAACTGTACTAGCTATTACAGAGCATAGAGTATGCTTTGGAAGGTCATCAAACTAACTGATTTTTTTTTAAACTCTGTCTGTCTCTGAGCCCCCTTCATCACTGTTACAACTCTCCGGTGTCTCTAGAAGTTCAGCTGCAGCCAGGATACCCTTGGTGCAGCTGAAGAGAAGGTGGGTGAAAGCTGACTAAGCCACCTTTGCATTTCTTTGACTCAGAGGCAGGCTAGGGGTCATTTGTGTAGTCTGTTAAAGACACAAGTTCTACAGAAGCATTTTCTTTTATAGTCCGTTCTTATCACCACTTTGTCTTCCTACATGGGGCCAGGAATGAGCATTTTTCCTCTATTGCCATTCAGCTGGCTGTTTCCTGCTCAGAATCCACTATGGACCTTTTAGTGAGGTGAGAGGTCTTGCATGGGCTCTCCACACATGGATAATTTTCACCGTTAGTACTATATGCAGATTGCAGTATCTGTTTTTCCTTCTGGTTGGATTAGTTGTTGTACTATCAGAAACAGGACTAAATGTTTAACTTTTTCTGGCTTTTGTGTATGTGTGTGTGGGGGGGGGGGCGAGGGGTTTGCACCTCTCTTAGAGTAGCGGTTCTCAACGACTGTCAGGACACATTACTGTGTTGCCACACAGCAGCCAGTGTGTTGTGGAGAGCTGGGGAGATAACTGAATTTGGCCTGGAGGGAGTGGGGTGGTGTGTCCCGTAGGGTCACAACACGTTGCCAACTGTGTTGCAACCGGCAAAAGGTTGAGAACTACTGTCTTAGAGTATCAGGCCCTATTATATTTATAATAGTTCTGCACATTTTAAATGTGTTTTTAGACAATAATGCAAGAATTTAGTAGAAGTATCTCAGGCTATGTCTACACTTACTAAAGTGAGTTCGAATTAGTTAATTCGAACTAATTTTTGTTAGTTTGAATTAACTTAATTCGAACTAGCAAAATTTAGTTCGAACTGAGCAAGTGCCATTTATGTTCAAATTAGCAAATTGCATTGAGTTCAATGGGTCAGTTAGTTTGAACTAAGCAATTAGTTCGAAGTAACATGGCCACATTGGTTAATCCGAACTAACTAGTTGAAATTAACCCTTAGTTTGAATAGCATATTCGAATTTATTCGTTCGAATTAAGGAAGCCCTTAATTCGAACTAATGAAAGCCTAATGTAGCCATGGCTTAAGTTAGTTCGAATTAAGCTTCCTTAATTCGAACTAACTTGCCAGTGTAGACATAGCCTCAGAGCTTTGTTAAATGTAGAGGTACTAAGGTTTCCAAGTGTTAATCTTCATAGTTCTCTGGCCAAACCAGTCTTTGGAATTAAATTTCTTTTCTCCCAAAAGAAATCTGCTTACTTTCTGCATGTTAAGTGGACTGCTACACATTTTAATAGCTCTTGTAATTTTGAGGGTTAGCTTAAACTCTAGAGTTGGTTTCACAGCCATTGTTTGCTTTTACTTTGAATATCAAATATCGTATATCAGTAGTATCAAATGAAAAAATCTTTTCTTCTCACTTTACATTGACTGAACTTTTAGTTTCCTGATGTTTAACAAATATCTGTGGTTTTAATCTGTAGTACAGCAGTATGATCTAGACAATGTCTCCCAACAAACTAAATAGCAAAACCAAATATTTTACCACCATAATATGCCCAAGGACCCTGAATTCTGAATTTTTCTTCCCGAGTTGTCTTCAGAAGTATGCTAATCTGATGTAGCCTAGCCCAAAAATATACTGCATCTTTCAGCACTTCTCCCTATAGTAATGCAACTGAGTGGACTAGCAATTTATACCACCTGACAGACAGCGTCAAAAAACTATTTAAATGGGCCTAATCCATGCATAAAACATCCGTGTCTTCAACAGCAATGTCCATATGAGTGGAAGCCCATGTACAAAAAAGAGAGAGATTTTTCTTATCTATAATGCTAGTTATTGGTAATTAAAGTAGATTAACTCAGGAGGGGAGTTTTCACTGTATCATTCAAAAAGGAGGGAACTGTGGTGGGGGGAACTGCTATCCAAGCCCAGCAGAACAGGGGGAGCTGTGCCCCTATTCCCTGCTTTCCCTCTTTTAACACTGTGCTTTGCGTCTCAAAATGGAAGCATACACTGGTTTGCTCAAATTAAATTTTTAGATATTGCCTGTTTTGTCAGTCCTACCCTCTGTGTTGCTAGTAACATTCCTGTCAGGTTATGTAGTTTCAGGTTTGAGGTGAGAATGTGTTGCTACAGCAGTCAGCTAGGAAGAGTCTGAACTTTAGAAAAGCAAAGATTTTTTTCCCGCTTGCACCCACAGAGTCTATGCTATCTCCACTTCCGTAAAATCAGCAGGTCTAATATGCTGGTGATGCCCAGGCTACTGGATGCTTCCACTATAAGGAACAAAAATGAACACAAAGGAAGCCATTTTTTGCTTTTATACTATTCCTTTTTTATCTACAGTGTAAAAGCCTGATTCATTCGCTGAGGTTTTAAATGAGATTGCCTCCACAGAAAATTATATGGAAGTTAGTGTCATCCATAAAATAGTCATGCTGACCGTCTGCACGTGCAACTATAGAAGCAGGAATTTATGTGTTTTAAAATGCCCTTCTACTATTGCTGAGAGTGAGAATCCATTCTGTAATCTTTTCTTTCAATTCTACCCATCCTTCGGTTTCTTAATTTTGGGGGAGTGAGGGTGGGGGTGGTGTAACGTAAATGCAATCTGGTACAAACAAAATGGTGTTAAATCTAAGTATCAAAACTTTCAATCCTTTAGTGAAATAATCTGTTTTTGATGATTTATTTAGCACCTTTCCCATCAAGGAATTCTATTTAATTGCTTTAATTAAAAATAATTTGGACTACTTAACTGGTAAGGCATTCATGTATTAATTAGTTACAGTCCAGACCTACATCTTTTTGTGTGGACATAAGCATACAGACCTCTTTTCATCTGTCAGATTTTCAGGGTAGGGAGTTTGTACAAAAAGACAGCTAAAGACAACACCTAGCATAATGTAACCCTGCTCCTGATTGCCAAATAATATTAAATGTCCCATGGGAGTTGTGTTTTACTTCAAACTGTACCTTCAAATCCACTTTCTGGCTATCTGTAAGAGAGATTATACTCAGCCTATAATTAACTTGAGAAGTTTTGGAAATGTCTATCCTGGGAGGCAGGTCAAGTAGTTCTGCATAGTTGATGGTAGGGTTGTTACTTAATATAAAAAGCTGTGATTCAGTTCATTACATGTGTATTTTCATCTTATGTTGATCATTTGCTTTGCTTGAACTGATTTTTCTGGTTTGATTCTGAAAGTACTATGCCATGCAATCTGATCTCTGATTCATGGTTGCAATGATCATAAAAGTCAACCTATCCCTTCTAATCTGGGGCCTCATTGAGGCCATATTGCAGTTGGTGAGAATATTTCCATTGACTTCCATGAGCTTTGATTAGACCCCTACTATGTATATATTCACAAATCTATATATGTATTTCTTCTTTTTTGCCTCAGATAAATATACAGGTTAATATAGTTCCAGAGGGGTAGCTGTGTTAGTCTGTGCATAGCAGAAACAATGAAAGTCCTGTGGCATCTTAAAGACTAACACATTACTTCGGGCATAAGCTTTTGTGTGCTGCAACCCACTTCATCAGAGGTACCACAGGACTTTTGTTGTTTTAGGTTAATATAGTCAATCTTGAATTGAATTAAAAATCCCTCTATAGATTGAGGATATTATTAAAGGACAAACTGTCCTATTTTTTCCCTTAGATAAAACCAATTACTAAAGTCTGGGATTAAAATTAACTCCAATGTACAGTTTATTAGCACATACTCTTTGTTTTAGCTATGCAGTTGGTTATCTGGCTCTGACTTTAGAATTTCCAACTTACATCATTAAATGTGGGAGAAAGGAGCCTTTGTATATACTATTTACATACAAATGACAGTTTCTTCAAATATAAATATGATTTATATGCTTATGCTACTACTTCAATCTTGTCAAGTTCAAATTTTTAACAAGATATGAGTTATGTATAGCACAAAACATTCTAGTTTATAAACTGTAGGCTTACTATAGCTTGTAGGACCCCTTCCAAATATGTATGATTGTTTTAAATACTAATATTAAATCTGGGCTCCACAGTTGTATCCATCTAAACATTAGTGAACAAGGCACAAAAAACTCCACACTGATCCACATTTAGAATTCACAGAATACCTATATTGTAATGCTCTTCTGACCCATATTATTCACGGGCTGTTGCACTGAAATTGATTGCAATGTAGCAGTAAGAGGTACCCTTTCTACATCATAGAACAATTCTGCTAGGCTAATTGAGGACTCTCAGTGCAATCCAGTCCAACAAAGACTTATGTCATGACCTGCCTTGCAATTCTGTGTCGCTTAAAAACTGTGCTGCTGTGGCTCACAGCCCTGACATCAACAACCAGCATATAATCATGCAGGTCACATCCTGACTTCTACTGCCCAGTTACTCTTTACAAAGTGATCCCAAAGCCAGCGTAGTCCTGCATTTTTCCCCAAGCTTTCTGCTCTGTAGTGTTCAGCTCTCTCCTGGAATACTGAGAAGTTGATTTCTGCTCCTTTTAAAGAGACCATAACCAGCAGTTTATTATTTTTAACTTTGTTTGAAACACTAATTTTCAGTCACAGCACTGTTGAGTTAATAAAGTCCTAGTTTTAAGTGCTACCAAGTAGAAGGGATAAAGATAGGTGTACAAGCAAACAAAAGTAAATATATGCTTCTAAAACCCCACCCTAAGTTCAGTAAGTTACACTATTTGCCTAAGCAGGTTTTTCACCTATACTCAGTTCCCAGAAATGTCAACCCCTTGCCTGAAGAATCTATCTTTCTCTGATTACAAGATCTCTGGCACCTAACAGTCAAGTGATGGATGCCAAAATGGCTTTTTCTTCTCACCTTATATCTTCCCATAATTCATTGACCCTGCTTCAAGAGACAGATAGGCTTCTTGGGGGTTCAGTCTCCATCCCCTGTCAAGATGAGTCATCTTTGCATATTTGTTTTCCTGACAGCTTTGTTTTATCTTGCATGCAACTATGTCCTTGTTTGCTTTTAGTCACACTTTAATATAAAATAAACAGAGACATGTAGATGCCTGCATTCCCTACAGTCTAGGGGAGAACTTGTTTTTTTGTTCGGTTGTAGATGTTAAAGCATAATATCAACGAATATCCATAATTCCTCTGTCTTAATACACACATTTCAAATGATGTTAATCATCAATATTGCTAATTTTCAAATATATATTAGATGACACCTTTTCAGATACAGATTATGGCAACTGTGTTGGGATATAATGAGTGTGTCAGGCTGGATAAGAGTTGCTGATGCAAAGTAATGACCCATTAATGGTCATCTGTGTCACAAATGACCTCAATTCCTAGGGTTTTCTCGAGCCAGTGGGGCTCAATTTTTCTCCCAGCGGGAACGTCAGCCAGAAATTATAATTGGAAGCACACAGATCCTTTAAGTTTCCACTAGCTCACTGTCACCTGACCCGGCGTGGCCTTTCTCATATTCAGTACTTTCCTGATGACCTCATCCAGTGCCCTCCATGCCTGCTTCTGTGCAGGGTAGGAGCGTTGAGTGGCCATGTGTACATTAATCCCATGTAGTGCTGAATGGAAAACTAGACCTTTGGGTTTTTTTTTTTTAATGGGGGTGGGGAGGAAGCATGAAGCAAAACCCAGCATAGCCAATGTCCTAGTAGTTAGGAGACTCACCAGGGATGCGTGATACACAGATTCAAGTCGCTGCTCTACCTCATTCAGTGCAGAGACTTGAACCTGAGTTTCCCACATCCTAGATGATTGGCCAAACTATTGTTATTGCTTATCCTGTGGTGAGTCTCACTTTCTAGTTTTGACCAGAAATTTTATCCTGGACCTGCAAAAATCATTTGATTGACATTTTCCAACAAAAAGTTGTTAAACTTTGCAACTAGATCTATTTTCATGCTCCATGGGAGTGCCCCACAGGACTGAATTAGGTTTTGAAGCAGAGCCAGACTGTATTTCTCACTGGCTCCATGCCACAAGAAAATCAGGATGTGCATCATAGAGCCCAATTTTGCCTTCAAATACCAATGAATAGGGAGTTGTATGTAAATGTCTGTGCACAAGGAACTAGATTTTTAAAAGCACTGTCTACTAATGCATGTAGAAAACCCACATTTGTGTATACAGATTCAGTAACTGAGGCATTTAGCTGCTCCAGGTTGCATGAGAGAACTGGATCGATGTGCAAAAATTTGAGGACCTTTGAAAAATTGTCACTAACAGTTTTCATTGACTGATGGATTTCTTTCACCTATGTGACCTCCAAGAAATATGGTGAAGAAATATTGGGAGTAATATTGGGAGTATCTCAAAAGATAAAGGAGCAAGGTGTAAAAGTAAGCAATGGCTTATTTAGTCTTCATCCTTCATGCCTGGGTAGCATGTACACAATGTCATAATAAATTGAAGTTTAAGCAACTTCTGCTAAGTTATTTATTCTACAACGCAAAAACATCAGTGCTTTCTTTTTCTTTTGTAAACAGCTAATGGGAGAACAGGCTATTCAGACATCTGAACTGTTGTTAGAACTCGTATAGTGGTGATGATTTATAAAAGAGCTTTCTACCAGTGATGTGTGAAGTTATTTTGTTTTTTGTTTTTAAGAGATGGGAGTGTGTGAGGCAAAAATCTGCCACTGGTGATGTGATTTTGAGTTTAGAACTGACTGGCACCCTTTCTGAATTCTGACTACATGGAGACAGGCTCTGATCTGTTACATCAGTGTAAATCCTAGGTGACTCCATTGAAATCTGGAAGTTAGCTGGGTTTCATCCCAAAGGTAACTGAAAACACTATGTTAAAGAGTGGCATCAAAGCATAGATGGTGAAATTATTTCAGTTTCTTTAAAACATGAGGAATATTTGTGACAGTTAACTTGCTTTGCTCAAGAAATATTTCTTAACAAATCAAAGATTAATGTGACCAAGTTTTTTAATGAGTTCTTTTTTAGAGCCTACAGTAGCTTGGAATTACTAAAATACAATAAAGGCAGCTGCCCCCTGCTATGAGAGAGACAGTGTTGGATGGAGGACAGTATAGAGCTATGTTACCTCAGGAGGACTCATGCCTGTGAGATAGCGGATAGATAGGAAGAGATAGTGTTTCACTGATGCCTGTGTTACCTCCTTCATGCACCAAACAGTGATGGGCTGGTAAAAATCCTCTGGAGAGGAAGCTACATCATACACCTCTATTCATTTCAAAGGGGGTCTCCAGACTGGCCCAGAGCATCCAGCTTTGGTTGGAAGTCCTAGAGCCAATTTGGGGGAAAGAGATTCCTGTTTCCTTGATTTCACAGACACCATGGTTGAAGTGGCACAGAAAGTCTGTTCCTGCTATTCCATCCAGAGTGGTGAACAATTTCCTGCAGGGAATTTCACCACTTTAGCCCAGAGAAAGAAATAAGGGCAAAAATGCTCAATCTGTTAGAGGTATTTATGATTTCTATCAAAACAGAAAACCCTCTTCACATGAACTAGTGATAGAACACCAATGTGTGCTATTGTGGTTTACTTGATATTTCCCCCCTCCAAAGTATATTATAGTAAAAATGAAGATGCAGGAGAGTGGTTACATGTTTTAGCTTAATCTTCCACTTAACCTGCAAAATACTGAGAGATGTATGCGTCAAAACAAAATAAAAAAAAAACAAACAAAATCAACCCTGATGGGCTTCAGCAGGTACTTTTTCATTTCAGAAATTCCTGTAGGGCCAAATGTTAGTTTAGAAATTTCTGATTAACTCTGCAGAAAATAAAATAGAATGTCAGAACACCTAAAATTTAATTATAATACATATTTTGATACGTGTAAACATCAGAATGTTCTTAATTCATAGTAAAGAGAATAAACAGCCATTTTTCTAATAGCAGACACAATTTTCTCTAACAATTGTCTAGGGATCGGAGAGAGAGATGTTATAGAATGATTGATAGATGCAGATTTGCTCTTGGAAGGCCAGTGTGTGGAGATGTAACCCTTAATAATAATGATCTGATCTGACTTGATTTGCTAATACATATTCAGTAACACCATTCTAGAGAGTCATGGCCCTGTTCACTGCAAAGAAACTTGTATTTCTTCAGCAGCACTTTCCTCCATGCTAGCAAACATCAGCTGCAGATTTGCTGGGTGCAGGGTGGGAGAAATGAGCCTCCGTGTGTGCTCTTTGTCATTTAGCACGCACAATTAGTGGTCAGGCTTAAATTAGCTCATTCTTCCCCCTCTCAACCACCCTTCCAAGAACGAGCTATATAACAGTATATCATCATGGAATAAGAAGTTAAGAAGACCTACACCTTTGCCGGTTTAGTAGATTGAGCAGAAGAACTAGAGAGAACATTCTTATCGATGAAGACATAGTGGTGAAATTTGGATGGAGACATGATTAAGGGAGAGCAACTTTTATTAAACTTTAACACATAGGAGGGGAGCTACTTGTCCATCACCCATATAGTAGGCACCCATATCACCCTATACCAGGCATGGAATTAGTTCCAGGACTTCTTATCATATAACCTGTAACTTGCGGTAGGGTCTCTTCAGTCTCACCCTCAGGGCTCCATACTTTAAGTCATAGCAGCCTTCCCCCTCTGGCCAGAGGGTGCAGAGGGATCTTGGCCTGCAAAGGTTCCTATCCCATGAATCCAAAGCTCATCACCAAAATCACAGGTCTTCTACCTCTGGGAACTGATAAATGGATAAAATTAGCTGTACTGGAAACTCACCTGGGGGTACCAGTGACTAACTTGGCATTCCCCTGCAACCACATGGCCTGGTATCAAAATTCCTTCCCAATTCATTCCCTCATGTTCCATCATCACATGTCAACACCTCTGTCTGAAAAATTCAGGCTGATTGTAACAGATGTCCCTAGGCTGTATCGCTAAATACCTTATTTCCAGGAGGATCCTGGTGACCTCCATGCAGACATCATCTGCAACTCCCTACCAAATCCTTCCAGGGAGTGGGGAAGCAGAACTACCGGGTGTCCCTCAGTGAACGTTTCCCTTTCATGCTGCTAGGACTCTGACCCTTTCACCACAAAGCCCATTAAGTTCTCCCACCTTGTGCAGCATGCTTAGCATTTTTCAGAAGTCCAGATCCACCAAGGGACTTAGGGACCTAAATACCTTGGTGGAGCTGGTCAGAGTAACTAGGTTTTTGAGAATTATCCTGATGGGCAGCTCCTAAGAGAAAAAATACAAACATGATTAGTAATCCAAGTTTCAGAGGTTTAATGTTCTTGGTTTAGATATTGATTTGTCTGATTTTCCTCAGAAACGTAGCCTTCTTTTGCGGAAGTCTCCTGTGCAGTTATTTGCATCTGTTCACTTTTTCATTATTAACACTTCAGATTCTTTCAGACCATTTTTCCTGAGATGGGACATTTTTCCTTTTCCAATTCACTGTGAACTTGCCCCTGGCTACAACTAGTAATGAGATTAACTTTTATGCTTTTCAGCCTATGTTTCCTTTTAAGTGGCAAACTTAATGGGGCCATCCTGGGGTTCTCAGAAAAATCCATTTCACTAGTAACATAGGACAATTGTCATTGGATTCCTATTGTCAACTATGTATCTGTTTTTTGTCTGTTTTTGTGGAAGAAGCCACATCATATTTCAAGCAGGATTATTATCCTATGTAGTTTTAAAGATACCCCAGTACTTTCTTTTATACTTGAAACATCTCTTATGTAAGAAGTGCCACCAGCAGAATTTTATGACCTCCCTTCTGCCAGCAAGTAATGAAATTATTCTTTACTGAAGATCAATATTGCTTTGATTCCTTTGTTCAACAGATTCAGTCACCTGACAACAGTACCAGATTCTCATTAAAATATAGGCTAAATTCCTTATTCAAGCAAAGTGACGATTAAGTCAGTAGTAGTTTAGCCTACATAAAGAAGAGCAGATGTGGTCCTGATTGATACATGAGTGCCTACCAAGTTCTTAAAAAAACCCCCAACTTTCTAGAATAAAAATATTTTGTGCACTAGCATCACAATCTTGTATGCAGGGCCGGCCTTAGCGGTAGGCAAGATAGGCAACCACCTAGGGCCTCCGATTTTAGGGGCTGCCTAATTTTCAAAAAAAAATATGTCCGCAGCTGGGGCAAGGAGGCCCCTGCCAGGTTGGGACGGTGAGTAATGGCAGGGGCAGGCTGTCAAGGGTGCGGGTAGCCCGGGTCCAGCCCGGGACAGGGGGCAGGGTTCAAGCAGGGGTTAAAAGGACCCAGCAAAGCTGAAGACTCGGGCGGAACGCTTTTTCCACCCTGTCCTGCTGCGGCCAGGCTGGGGAGTTTCAAATCTCCTGCCCTGAGCATGCTCAGACAGAGCGTGCTCAGGGTGGGAGCGGCCGGCTGGCCAAGCATCAGCTCTAAGTCTGGCCACCCCTGCAGCTCCAGGCCTCCGGCCAGGTAAGGGGGGCCAGAGGATCAGGGAAGGGGCCAGGGGGTTTGGGGAGCTGGCAGACGGGCGGGAAGGGGCCGCGGAGGGCCAGAGGATCGGAGAAGGGGGGCAGAGGATGGGGAACGAGCAGGGAAGGCAGAGGAGCGGAGAAGGGGGCAAAAGTAGACACGAACGCTTGGGGGGGGGGGCACCAAGAATAAATTTGCCTAGGGCCGCCAACCATCTTAAGGGACTCCCATACACATAATTTAAGCTTCATTGAGATCTGGCAGCAACTTATTCCAAGGCAGAAGGCTAACAGAAGTATCAGGTAGCAAATTACACCTCAATTTCAATAAGAGCATATTTTAAAGTTCTAACATCAATCCCACATAACTATAAAGCCAAAGTAAGCCATGAAAGAATTGTAAGCTGAATGAAGAGAGGTAATAAGAAAAACTACAAAAACAAGTAAATACTAATAAAAAGTTTGAGTGCTCAAATTCTGCAGTTTAAATATTAAATTCAGCAAATTCCATGACATCTAAGCTAGTAACAAGCAATGCAGTTTGAATGGGAGAGCAGAAATTTGCCCCAGTGGTACTATGGGGAGATAATGAAATGGCAGAAAAAAAGAAAAATGTAAACAGAGATCTTAAGCTTTCATTGCTTTTTGGTAAAAGAAAATAATATTGTTTCATTTTTCTCCTTATCTCTTCACAGATACCACACTAAATGTCATTTATGTATCAGACTTATATAATTTATCTCCTGGGCAAATGTACCTAGTTTCTCTTATTTCTGTATTTTTTCACAAATTCATTGTTGTTAAAAAGTTTGAGGGCAGTGTAAAGGAATCTCTCAGACACTGACTTTGCCTATGTTAACCTGTTCATTGAACCACAGGCCCTAGATAATCTTAATGAGCCATTGCATTTGCAAGCACCTGAGGAGAGAAGGTTTATCTCTAGTATGTAGTGGGGAAAAACACAATATGGTTTCACATATTTGTGGTAGCTGCTCAGTGCAGGGCAATCCATTTTGATCCTGTCATAGAATACCACTTGAGGTGGGGAACCAAACTGAATCTTCAATGGCTCAGAGGAGAATTAAGCCCATGTGCCTAAACTGGGAATTGGTGTAAGTACTAAACTTGTATCCTGCACCTACTTAGCATTCTGAATGTAATTTACATGCTGAAAGGGACAAGATAGTAAGAGAAGCAGGAAGATAGAGAGCAAAGTGTGGTAGGGAAGAGTTGCAGTTTAATTTGCATTTTCTAATATTCTCTTAATTGGTTTCCGATCCTCTCTGCTCATCAGCCTGTATAATTTTGCATATTCACTTGACGACTTGCCAGTTGTTCCCACTTTTGACCAATTTATGCCTGACATGTAACTTATGTCACTGTTAATGGTGAATGTTGGCTTAGAGATTTTAATAGGAACTGCATCTGCTTATACCAGGGCTGACTTTGGCCCAAACAAGGTAGAATAGTTTTCCTGGTCCCTTCTTTAGCGATTGTTTCTTGTTTTTAAATAAGTGGGAGACCTTGTGAATTGTTTAAAACTTGTATTTCCTGAACACTTTTTTTTGTGCATAAGAACTGGGAGAGGAGGAGTTATTCAGGCAATATTCTGCATAACTATTATATTTCCCTTCTTTTGCACTTTAGCTAAACTCCTTGCTGAAGCACAAGGCAGACTTCTCTCTTCTGGGATTTTTCTAAATAAATAAATAAAGGCTTTACCCAGAGTTAAACAGCAGGTTTATGGTGTGATACATGGATGTTGTTAATTCCCAGTCAATTTCAAAGACAGAGTAATATAAACATCTAGAAAAACAGGCATTTAATGTACACAACCCATTGCAAACAGTATGTGGAAGACAATGAATGTTTTAAACAAAAGCCATTAGACAATAAAGCTGGTAGGACTCCTTATACAGACTTTTGCCCTCTTTTGTTTGTTACAAGCATTCAACTATAAGGTTTCAAGGTGTACTTCAGCTCCCACATGAAAATACATTCTCTTCTGATCTTCTCTAAGGTGATTTCTGTGATCATAGCATGTCCTTATGTAATGCGTGTCATGTGGACTCATTAGCGCTTGAGAAATGGCAGGTCTTACATTATAGGGCACCATCTTCTTCCCAGTAGCGCAGATAAATGAGGCAAGAATTCACAAATACATACCTCAGTAAGTGCTACTCGGGTTTCACTTTCAGTGAGCCAGAATCCTAGTTTAAGCATATAGTAGCTAAATGTAGTGCCACAGGCTCTGCAGCCTCTAGGGGTGACAAATGTCATCAGCTCTCACTCTAGGTACATGAAACATACCTTACTAAACCAAACTTTATCACAATGGAGGATTTCCCTAGTAAATAATGCTGGACAGACATTCAGCTGCATAAAAACTGAAGGATTCAACCCTCACTGCAGACATATCTTGACTCTATACTGAGCAGTAGCTGAGTCCACAGGGCTGCTTTAATCTCCTCTATTTATAACCGTCCTCTGGACCCCCATGCTCCCTGACTGGCTCAGCTCTCAGAGTAACTAGGGTGTGATCTGCCAGGTGGATTCTTCCTGACAAAACTTTCCATACAATCTCAAAACAGCTACTGAGCATGTCTGATAATGGCCCCGTCTGAAACAGTTCCTTTACCTTGTCTTTGTACATATGCAGGGAACAAAGTATCCAGCTAAGCTACATGGCTCATCCCCACTGCTTCTCTCCTCCTCCTTTGCAGAAACAAAATCAAATGCTTCAATGCAGAGAATGTGTGTTACTGTCATGAGATGTACTCCTCACAGACCCGGGTTAATGGGGGCCTGTAGGCCAATTAAGATACCTAGCTACACCTGGAGAGAAAGCCTGCTTAACTGAATAAGAAGCTAAACTGTACAGGATTAGATTATAAAGCCAGGAAGTTTGCAACAAAAAGAGAGTCTGCAGTCACTCTCTGGGAGCAGGGGTAATGGGGAAGTAATTAATTTCTAGGCTTCTAACCCTGAAAGGAGGTCAAACCTGGAGGAGTTGGGAGGGAAAGAGAGCCTGAGTGGGCTGTGGGGAAAGAAGCTTGAGGAAATAACAGCAAGGAATAGGACTCTGTAGATTTTGGGCCTCTGTGATAGGGTCCCTCAGTTGGAACCCAGCATAGAGGGTGGGCCTGGGTTCTCTACTATGTGCTGGCAAGCAGCACAGGTGTGCTAATGATGCAAACTGGACAGCTGCTCTGGAGAGACTTTGCTACCCTAGGGGATGGCTATGCAGTGATCTGCTTGGAGGGCTCAGTGGTGGGAAAAGGAGCAATCAGAGTCCTGAAGAGAGAGAGAGAGAGAGAGGTTACAGTTTGAGTAAGTGACAGAAGAGCTCTGGTAAAAGCAATTCCCTGTAGCAGCCATAAGAAGGTGTGAGTGAATCTTGTCACAGTTGCATATTGTTTTTGCAGGGACCTGGTGAATGGTGCTGTAATTTTCCAGGCATAGTTTGATGACACCTAGTATATTTCTAGCACATGTATCACTTTAAATATTCCTTCCTCTTCTTGTCTATTATACTGGTGAGCTACATTAAACTATTATATGAGAGAATAATATTCCAGCAACTAAATTAGAAAACAAGTGAAAAATCAGTTTGTTTATAGCCTGTTTAAAGTTTTCTGTAATCCATCATTAAACTAATGGAATCCTAACTGTCAATCACAAAAGGCATTCCTCACGAGGACAGTCACATGGGACATCATATTTAGAGATTAGAACGAAAGACCAATAGAACAGCATGGCTGCAGAATTAGTCATTCTTAATTAGCACAAATATATAGGAACCTCTAAGACACAGAGGCCCTTTCTTGGGCAGTCTACCATTCCAGAGGTGGCCTATTATACTCTACGTGCCTCTCAATTTTTTCTTTTGCTATCTTAGTGGAAAGGAATTATTCTTAAGCAATTCCACAAGACTGTGACTCACCCTTTGAGACTGTCTTTAAAACTGAAGATGGCAGGTGAAGGGGGAGGACAGATGAAATGTATATGGTCTTTTCATTTTTCAGCAGTCGTCTTAAGTTTGTGTTAGCTGTTCATTATCTTTACCTTGGTTTCAAGTTGGTTTCACTCATGTGAGTTTGGCGACTACCTTAGTATCTGAGATAAAATATTGCTTTTAGCAACACTAAATGGTTAGACTGCATTATGAAACATAATAATTTCATTAAAAGAAGACATTTTATGGATATGGATAAAATTGAGGTTCAGAGCATAAGCTGATCACAACCAGGAGTTGGCAAGAAATTGCCTCCAAGGGGTAGTGTGGAATTAGAAGCATTGGTGTCTCTTGGCAAAACTAGTCTGCATTAGTTGGTTCCAGCAAAAATTACTTTGGGCAGGGGAGGGGGGGGCAAATCTTAATCTTAGTTACATCATTCTCAATCTGGCACAGAGGCGACCTTTAGCTATTGAGGGCCCTAGGTGAAGGCCCATTGCGGTGCCCTCATAGGCCCATGAGGCCCCTATAGGCCCACAGGGGACAACCCATGCCCTCCCTTCCAGCCCCGACTCCCCCCCATGCAGCCCCAGCCCCGAGCCAGCTCCTCCTCCTGCTGCCGACCGAGGCAGATATGGCTTTTTGGGTAGGCAAAGCAGGTGACGGGGGCCCCTTACTGCTCGGGGCCCTAGGTATGTGCCTGCTTCGCCTACCCCAAAAGCTGCCTCTGATCTGGCCTAAATTACTAATTTCAGTGGCAACAGGGTGATTAAAATAATTGGAATTGTTGCAGAGAAAGGTGGCTCATAACTGATAGCGGGGGATCACAATTTCAAGGTTGGAGGGGCACATGACTGTCTCACATGTTGCCTCTATATCTAAAACAGAGGTCTTTAAACTGGGAGGGTGGGGATTAGAGAGGAACATTTGACAGGGCTCAAGCTGGTGATGCCACGTCCATCCCAGGACTTAGAAGCTGCTGCTAAATGGAAGGCCGGGCAAGCTCCTCTGCAATGTGAGGTAAGCAGTTTCCTCTGGGCAGAGCCCCTGCTATAGGAGTGGGAGAGTGCTCTGTGCCGTGTGAACAGGCATGGGAAGTTTCCCCAGAGCAGTCTACTCCATAGGCAGCAGGTAGAACTGGGACTTCAGCAACAGGGAAGGAGAAGGAGCCCCATGTAGTGGAGAGAGAAGGGGCTCAGCCTGCAGCCAGATACCCTTCTGCTTTCCCTCTCTCTATGCTGCATGGATACACAGTGAGCCACTGCCTCCTTGCTACTGGGCATCCAGTACCCCACTGCCCTTAGAGGCAGAGTCAGCAGTAGCCCCCTTGGATGGTTCCCCTTGGAACACTTCACTATTGATAAATGGAAGGCAGAAATCTGGAGAGGGATGCAACCCTGTGTGCTCCCCATTTGTCACCTCCAGTACCAGATTTACACCAATGTGGCAAATCAGAACTGGATTTGCTCCATTTGGGCAAGGGAGTTGCTCTGACCAGCATATGAGACAGAGTGCTCACTATCTTCAACTATTATTTTTTTACAGGGATCGAAGAGTTCCCCTATCTCATAGACCGGGTTCCTGCTGTGCAAGAGAAAACTGGATCAGCCACCCATGTACCATCCGAATATCCTTAAGAAATTTTAGAACTGTTAGCAAGAAGGTCTATATTTTCACAACTTTTTTTTTTAAAAATTGAATATAGTATAAGGAGGAATTAAAGGGAAAGAGGAAGCTCTGTTTCCACAAGCAGAATACAATACATTGTGTTTATTGTCTTCATGTGCTCGAAAGTAGCTGACATGCTGTAGTTCCAGGATAGTTGAGTTTGATTTCTAACTCTTATTTTAGCTGGTGAAGTATTGGAAGATGATTCATATAGTACATCATAAACACATCTCTACCATGAGGCTTAGATTCGGGTAAAGAGCATTCCTAGAATGCTTATCTGAAGCTTAGTGTCCAATTGTCCTGCAGAAAGGATATCATAATACTTTGATAATTAGGAGTACCTTGTGGATGTGGTTGATGTAATTACTTCAAACATCTTCTGACAGGCAGTCATGTTCAAATTTACTAATTGTTTCTACAAGTGACTTACCACCCTCAGCCTCACTTACTCTGAGTTTTTGGAAGTTAAGAGAATCAGCCTTATTATAAGTGAGAAAAGAATGGGTTGGCACAAGCTCTTGATATTATGAATATTAAGGGAATTTTCCTACATGGCCTTGCTGTTAAGTTGCTCACATTTATCAGGACCAGTAATAACAATAATTGGATACCCTCAGCTTTTATAGCACCACTCATTTGAGTCCGTGTGAAAGCACTTCATAAAAATGAAAGAATTAAACCTCCCAGCACAGATGTAAATCCCCCTCCCTTGCATGGGAAAATGGCAACACACAGATGAGGACAAAAATGTTCACACCTGGGTGCCTAAAATTAGGCACATTTAAGGGACACCTTTTTGGAAGTGCTAAGAAACTCAATTTCCACCGAAGTCTAGCACTCAGCACCATTAAAAATTGCACCCTGAAACTGTTTTAGGTTACCTAAATAAGTACAATGGCAGCTTTGGGTGTTCAGTGCAGTTAAATCAGGGTACTTATTTAGGTAAATGTGGCATTAAGTGCCTTCCTTTAGGCATGCAACTTTTAAAATGTTGGCCTAAGTAACTTAAGTTCACCCACGTTCCATGGTAGAACTTGTAACAGAACTTCTGTACCCTGAGTCTCTGTCCTGAGTTTTAACCATAAATCATCCTACACTTTATGTTGTGGACTAGATGACCCAAGGGATTGGTACTTGTGTGCAATTGGCCCCATTTAATATTTATCAGTGACTTGGAAGAAAAATAAAAGACAAAATTTGCAGATGACCCCAAAATTGAGCTCATGGTTAAATAGACAAATAGTGATATGGATTATTTGGTATGTTGGCCACAAGTAAACCATATGCATTTTGTTAGCTAAACATATATAATCTCAGAAAAAAAAAAAGTAGGCTGTATTTACATGATGGGGGACTTCATCACCAGAAACAGTGACTCTAAGATATGGGAACAGTAGTGAATAGTCAGCTAAACATGAATTCCCAATGTAACATTATGGCCAAAAGGGCTAATGTACAGTTTGGAGTATCAGGTGGAGTAGGAGTAGAGAAGTTATTTGATCTCTGTATTTGACACTGGTAAAACCTCTGATGGAATATTGTGTAAAGTTCTGGCGTCCAGAAATCTAAAAGGATGCTGTTAAATTGGAGAGGAGCCACAAAAATGAATAAAGGATTAAAAAACGTGTCATAGTGATAGGCTCCAATCTATTTAGCTTGACAAAAAAGGTCAAAAGGTTGCTTAATTACAGTCCATAAGTTTCCACCTGGGGAAAAAATATCTGAGAACAGGCGCTTCAATCTAGCAGAGAAAAGTATTACACATTCCAACGATTGGAAGTTGGAGTTAGACAAATTCAGACTGGAAATAAGGCACAATTAAAAAAAAATCCCACACAACAAAACCACAGTAAGGCAAGTGCAATTAACCATTGAAACATTTTATCATGGGTCATGAAGTTTTCTCTAGTTAATAACAAGTTAGCAATAAACATGATCAAGTCATTATTATACTGAAATATGCTTGCTGTGTTGTCAATTCTTCACTCAAACTCATTTCCAAAAATCAATTTTCTTGTGTTTTGACATTAATATACTTTAAAAAATATTTTAGTGATCTAACAACAATCTGTACAATATTATAAACGGGAAAAAAAAACATCTGCTAGACAAAAAGGCAGAACATTGATTAGTCATCCTTGTTTGTGCTGGCTCAGATCAAAGGGGACAAGTGTATAGGGATTAGAGGGGGTAAAACATATTACACAACTCATCATTTTTAATTATAGACTTCAATTATGTGGAGAATAGTGATTTGTACTGCACACTTCTGTAGCTGCATGATGAACGAGAACAACAGTTAAGAAAATTATTAATTTGACCATGAAGCAAGCAAGTTCAAGGACTGCCTACTTGATTACAAACCAAAAACATAACAAGGCTTGAACTGGTGGAGTGATGCACTATGCAAAATGTACCATGTTACCTCTCCCCAGAGCCATACGGATAGATTAGTAACACTCTGTAGAATCTTTTACTTCTAGAATCACCATTTCAAAATGTTGCTCAAGTCAACGGTGACTGAAAATTACTGCCATCTGACTTTTTTTCTTCTGGGTTTGGAGAGCTACTCTTTGAAGATTAATAGACTAAAGCTTTTGTCTATGTTGGAAATGGGATTAGTTTATAAATTTTAGGAAGCTAGTGAAAGTTGTAGTGTTATGCACTAAATTACTCTTAAACTGGAATAGGAGGGTCCAAGCAATGGGACTGCATCAATGTAACTAAATCTGTTTAAAAACCTAATTAAATCGGTACAATTTTCTCATGTAGAAAAGGCCTTGGTTCTGTTCCTGGTGGACAGATATTAATATTGAATAGCAAACATCATGCTTAACACTAAGTGACATTGCTATAGGGCTGCCCCACCTTGAGCACCCTCCAACAGTAGGTTGCAGCATTTCATGTGCACCTGTCTGTCTCCCTGCTTCAGAATCTCCAGTAACCACACACACAAACTTTCTTGCCTCCAGAAATACCCTTCCTGGGGCAGTTTTATTATCAGAACATAGCGCAAATAATTCTCTAACAAAACTTCCCAACATAGTCCATTTATCCCCTCAGCATATATATTTCTTACAACCCTATAACATGGTACCTCATATGCCACACACCAGCATCATCTTCCATACCTAAGTTCCTAGTCATCCTCTTCTGTTCCTCTGCCAAAGGAGTAAAACAGCCTGAACCTAACATCACTCTTCCCAATGGGACCCATGGAACCTCTCTGCTGGGAGATCTTCCTCACCAAGGAAGCATCCTTTGCTCCACCACCCTCATTCTCCTGAAAAAGTTGACAACAAATAATGGGTCCTTGCCCCTCCTCCCCACTCTTAACTTATCATAGTTTTTTTAGGACTTATCTTTGGGCAGGTCCTGCAGCTGATGTGGGTAGGCTTTACATTCACTTTAACTGTAATAGTATATGCATTTGTGCGTACAGACAGAAGCCTGAATATGCATATATTCAATACAAAAAGTTATGAAAATGGAGTTGAGTGCTGAAGTTTTCCTATTTTTTTTAAAAAGCCACTAAAATGTCTTACGTGCAGAAAAAGATTTCACTTTATTTAAAGCCACCAATGCTGTTTGAAAATGTATATCTGGATTAGATGCAACATTGCATACTTTTGTTAATATAATATCTCAATCTAATGAGAGCATGGACGGTCTTACTGCAGGAGGGAGGTTGAAAAGATAATCTGTCCCCAATCCCATGATGATACGGTCTCACTCTGGACAGATTGCACCTATCCCTAGCAGACAGCCTGTGTGGTTTGCCTCTCACATTTGGCAATATTTGTCATGCCAATAAACTATTGCTGAATTGAGTGCATCTGCCAATGGTTCATGGGTTTATCTCTAGGAAGGCACAGGTGAATGTGGCACTTGGTGGGTATGAGGACTAACAAAAGGATGGTGAGGACTGAAGATGGCAATGAGGACAGCCATTAGTTCTTTATATCCTGGAAATTGCCTTAATCAAATGCATTCTCTGTTAGCTTTGTGATAAAGTTCTTTCTCTATTCCTAATAAGGTGCAGAAAAGGGAGTTCATCTGATCTTGGAGAATATTCCTTATCCTAGGACTAGCAGAGGGTCCAGTGCACATCAAGGGAATTTGTGTATAGAGAGGGGTAGGAGTGAAATGGCAGACAAAGATGAAGGAAGCACATGCCCTCTCCAGGGCTCCATAGGAGAGACAAAAGAGAGCCTTCAAGAGCCTGGCTTTTACCATCACAATGCATAGGAACTGGGGAGAGGAGAGGATGGGTGTGGCAAAGAACATAGCATGAGCTAGTGAAGTAGTATATGGCTTCTTTGTTATTGCCTGGTACCTCTAAGCAGATTAGTTTTTGTGATTTAAATTCTACTCGTTTCATTATTTTTTGGCAAATATAAAAACTGTAGCAAATTGTACAAGGAAAATATATAGGGCTTCCTCCCCCTGGGGGCTTACTTCATGTTTTTCCGTAGGAATGACAGTCTGTCCCCTGTAAGGTTGGTTGGTTGATTGCCTTCCCCCTCCCCACACCTCTGCAAGTGATGTTAATAGCTGTTGGCTTCTCTGGATAACTGCTGTTACTTGATGCCCCAGACTAGTTTACATGGGTGAGGTTTATTTTTACATAATTTAATAGGTAGTATGAAAGAGTTCCCTGACTTTATGGGTAATGGTGACAACTCTCACCCATCCATCATTTCTGACTGAGCAGGAGTAAGCCTCCTAGCTTGGATTGACAGATTCAGGCTACCTGCGTTTGCACCTGGGCTCTAGAAATAGCTGCAACACTAAAGATCCTTCTTCTGGAACGTAGGGGTTTTTTTTAAGAATCAGAGCCTTTGTAGGTCAGCTAACTGTTTCTGGCCTTGGCTCATCCTCCATTAAACATGACACCCCTGCAAAATCATGCAACTCTATCCTGCTTAATACTTCATGTGTCTTGCTATTTGAGTTTCTCAAGTTTACATGTCCCCCTACCAAATGGTTTCTTTGTTCTGCTGCTGGGGATTTTCCCTACAGAGAAGTTGGAAGCCTCTCCCAGTGTTAGCCAACCCACTGTCCTAAGGCACTGCCATCTGTATAGGCAACCAATAAGATTTAATGACCAACTATATTGCCTGGTCTGGCAGGGTTGTAATAAAACAAATTCCACATTCCACATACAGGTATTCCATGATGCAATGATTTAATAATGATTTAATAAACATCAAATGGACTTCCTAAATTGTACATAGTCAGACTTCCCAAATCATCACACGCATTGTAGAGAACAAGTTTCATGTTAGTCTACTGATAGTGCAGCTGTCTTGCAAACTCTGATCTAATTCAATTTAATTTATTTTTACAGTACGTCTTTCTCACAAAGACCTTGGTGCTTAAAAGTGAGAGAGAATGATGAGAAATCTACTTAATGAAAATACTCCTTGAAATAAAAATTCCAATGTTTTCAATGCACTGCATCTCATTACTTTAGATTATGGCACATTAGGTACAGGTATGGGCAAAGATAAAGATATAGAAAAAATGCAGAAATGCCACACAAACTTATTTTGCAAACAGATAAAAAAACTAGACCTTTTTAGTTCTTTTTTTTCAAGAAAAAAAGCAGTGGTGGGAAAGATTAAAATACTAGAATGTGGAGAGCCTGTCTTTGTTCGCTGTATCACATGACATCAAATAGGTGAAAGATTCAGTGGGAAAATGAAAACTTAATCACTTAGTTTACTCTTTCCTGTAGCAGAAACCAGAAGGGAGAAGTAGAGAAAAGGCCACCAATCATTAAGCAAAATCAGGTTGGTTTTGTTTTTTTTAGAATAAACCACAACACTTGCAAGCTCTGGCACTCGTATGAAATGAAACAGGCAGGGATACAGAAGAGACCAACTCCTGATTTGTATATGTGTATCTACCATATATACAGCTAACTTTTAGAGACTGATTTTGAGGATGTCAGGGTTACAATAACAACTTGCTAACCATGGGAACAAAGTGAGGTGGCTTGTGATGTCATTCAGAACTCCAAATGGCTATATAAGCTTACAATATTGGTTTCCTGTAGCTTTTTTATGTATGCAGCACGTAAAGGGAAATTGTAAGTTGTTTTTTATATTGCATAATGTATGATCACCACCCACTGTAACAAAAATGGTGAACTAATTAATGCTTACTAGCATAGGTGCTCTGCCTGCTGAGATTTATCCTCAAGGATGGTAGGCATCATTTGCACCACCAACTTCCTCAGAGGATCTGTGGGAAGTAGAAGCTTTAACTTTTGTACTGGGCTGGCTCCAAAGGAGCTTTAACTTTTGTACTGGGCTGGCTCCAAAGGAGCTGGACTCCAAAGGAGTCTTGGCAAAGACTGGCCAAATTATATGCTATGAGTGAACTAACACATCTTTTGGCCACCTGTAGCCATACTATCTTCCTGAGTGGTGCTAGTTAGCTCTGGTCATCTCTCAGGGGTGGTTAGCAGGGCTTCAGGTGCCTTCCATGACTGTATCACTTCATGCTCTGGACAGTCTTGATGCTGACAGGAGCCTGGAAAACCTGGGCACAAGTGTACTTGAATTCAGTTTAGGTCTGATGTTTAAAAATGTCAGTGGAAAGATGTTTGAGTTCAGCACTTACTCACTGGTCTCTTTTTTTGCTACCTGTGTGCATCTGCTCTGGTGCCCATGGATTACTCAACTAACTAGAAGCTTCTCCTGGTGGTGTCACCTCAGGAAGAATGTCTACTGTAGTGTGATATCAGAGTATTCCAGCTGGGTGCTGTAGAACCTGTAAAGATGTCCTCAGAGCATTTCTGAGGTAGTGTCAATGGATGGAAAGTCTATGTCTCATTGAGTGTCTAATTCCAAATTGAATTTGAAAGCCAAATAAAGGGGCTGTGTTGCATTAACCTCTTAACAAGAATGGCCTAGGCCCGAGGTGCCAGTAAATAAATGACAACATCCAGTGGTAAAAAGAATAAAAGAAAATAACCCTCAGGCTTTTCTTTTGTAATTTTACACTTTGATATGATTTAGTGCAGCATTTTGACTAGCTCTCTGCATATTTTAGCAAAAATGCAAGTACACGTAAGAGTACATTGGACACAGGGTTGTCAAATTTGGCTTCGGTATCCTAGGATTACCAGTTGGGATAAAGTTTGTACTTTCTTCCCTTGGAGACAGTTGTGGTGTTACCTGTTTAGCTTAGTCAGAGGCAACAGAAGGAGCCAGATTCTCATCCCCCACTTTGGTTTCTTTTCACCAGTGTCTTATTTTGTCATTTTTATCTGCTCATTATTTAGTATTTATAGTAGTAATTAAGGAGGGAAGAAGTCTAACTTGACTAACCTTGAGTTGAAACATACAACTTTTTAACAACTATAACACTTCAGAGAGATCTGGAAGAAAATCCTTAGCCCTGGAAACCTTATACAAATAAAATAGGGGTTTTATTTTGGTGGCAGCAGAAATCATTGTCTCTGTAACAGTCAAACACACATTCTCTTCTGTCTCTTTAGTCAACTGAAGTATCTTTGGGAGCTGGCTGTGACATGTAGGGCATGGTAAGAAAGAATTATGAATAAAATAAGAGCATTGTATATGACCTGTATGTACTGCATAACAGAGATCTGAAATGCTGCCAAAATCTACAACTTTAGCCATTTGATTGAGGTGCTCTGATATGAGTTTAACCTCATCTTTATAAGTTTCCATGTGACAAAAATAAACAGATAAAAACAGACTTGTACAGTTTGCTGAGTCCCCTAGCAGCCAGGAGTTCAGGCAATTATCATACTTCCTTTCATGTGACACCACTCTTCAATGTCTATCACGTACTTTATGCAACTAAAATCCACAGTGGTGGCCTGATGGTATACATTAAGTGGCTGAATTGCTATTTTTTATTATATATACTGCATCATAGGTATTTTGTTTCTCATACAAATGAGAAAATAAATTCCCTGCAGCATGAAATTCTCAATGTATACTGGATTTTAACAGCCCTTGGAGATGGGAGAGAAAAAGAAAAGGTGAGGAAATAGTAAACTGCTCTTATAAGAGTGATATTTACAAGGAATTCAGGTAATGGATATTATTGTTGTATATGATTTAATGTGGTGTTAGTGGATGCATTCTAAATTTAATTGTGTAAATGAAAAAGAAAGAACTCAGAAACAATTGCTCTTGGCTTGAAATATCTGTAGCTTCTCCGCCAATACATTTTGCTATTGTAACAGAGGCTGGCGACATGGGAGGAGGATGTGCTTATTTGCTATGAATGCACAGCACTTACAGATTCACTAGCTGTGAGGAACTCCATTCAGCAATCATCTGAACCTTCATGGGCTTCTTTAATTCGCAGCTCAAGCATAACAAATGAAACAAAAGTTATATTTAGAGCTATGAATAATTCTGGTTCCAAAAGAACGTGCCATGTAAAAAAATGCAATAAATAAGTGCAGAGCTTCTCTCCACCTGAGTATTATTTCCTTTGTGAAAGATGTGTTCATTTTAATAGGTTGCTAGTTGATGCGCAGCAATTTTGGTTTTTATAAACTCTTTAAAAAAATTGCTATTGAGAAACAGCAAACAAGCTTATGCCTGATGAAATACGTTCGTCTTTAAGGTACCAGAGGACTCTCGTTGTTTTTCCTGTACACAGACTAACACAGTTACCCCTCTGATATACTTAGGATCTTTCAGTGATCTAGGGCACAGCTCTTTTTAGGTATTCCCTTTTCTCCTTTTTCAGTTTTTTCTTATTGTTCTTTGGAGTACAGGAACAGATGATTATATGTTGTGGTAGGAAAACAGTATCATCAGTCAGACCAAGAGTTGAATGAATTTGCTAAAAAGGGGTTTTATTTTTCCATTTGACAAAAAAGAAGCAAAAAGAGTTGTTTTATATAACATGATCCATCATTTGGAATTAATGTCAGGATTTCTATAAATCAACTAATTGAAATTACTACATTCCACTTGACTATTTTTTAAAATTCCTTTTCCCTTATCTCTTTCATTATGGTTCAAAATCAACACACCTGACTCGAGCAAATATTTCACTGAATGCACTAGATTAAATCCTGGTCCCAAAAAGCGAACAGAAATTTTACTTGAGTGACGTCTTCAAGATTTGGTCCTATTGCATAATTCAATAACTGCTCCACCTGATGGCAGATAGGAAATCTTAACCATAAAAATACCCTTCATTGACAAAGGGCCTGAGGCTGTGTGCACTTACCTTGCTGTAAACCAGGAGTCAAGAGTCAGAATGGTATAACAGTGACGGTACGAGGGATTCTGGCCTGGCATATCCAAACTGCTGTTTTTGTTTTATTTTTAGTTTGGTTGATGGATGAAAATTGAAACAGAAAGCACAACATGGTGATCTGTTAACTCTTTTTGGTTTCTTGGAAATATTTCATGCACTGTAATAGACAGCTAGATTCTGTCTTGTAATGAGAAAGAGGAAAGGATAGATTGAAAAATAATGAAAGTAATCTAAATATAGGACTATCTGTAGTTTTAATAAATTAGCTTCCCAGGGTGGAAAACCTATTTTAACAAAGAGTTGTAAAAGAGTAGGAATGCAGGAGTGTGCATACCAGATCAGACTGCAAGCTCATAGTCTGACTTCCGGTTATCACTTGTGGTGGCAATTCCACTAGGTGCTTCAGAAAACAGTAAATGGCAAACATGCCACAGTTGCATAGAGAGATACATCATGCATCCAGCCACTTACGAGATACTGTACATGGTACTCAAGTCTGACGAAGTGCGATTTTCTCCCACGAAAGCTCATGTGATAAATAAATCTGTTAGTTTTTAAAAGTGTCGCAGGACTCTGTTGTTTTTCTGCAATAGACTAACACGGCTCCCCCTTTGGAACTGATCCTTACAGTGATGCTTTAAATGCTGAAGTTTGGAATTTGATTTCCCTGTGCTGTAAAGACCACATCTATAAAGGTTGTACCATTATTTGTATCCCAATGACAACATTTTTACTCACTAGAGTACAGGCTTCATAAATTTGGATTGCTTCTAATGCTTGTTTGCTTCCTTTCTCTGTGTGTATGTAAAAACCACCATCTTGGCCGACACACTGGGTAACTGAACCAGGGATCTTCAAAGCTGAATCATAGAATATTAGGGCTGAAAGGGACCTCATGAGGTCATCTAGTTCAACCCCTGCTAAAAGCAGGACCACTCCCACTAAATCATGAACCGCTATAGCATGTATTGGGCTAAAGAGCCAAGGCTTGGGAGCCGCTACTGTACCAGGCCTATTTCCATTGCAGATCAGGAACAGAGGGGGGAACCTATAAACCACTGGTGATTGTGTGACTGTGACCCTGAGGACTCTTGGGCTATGTCTACACTGGCAAGTTAGTTCGAATTAAGGAAGCTTAATTTGAACTAACTTAAGGCTTGGCCACACTAGGCTTTCATTAGTTCGAATTAAGGGCTTCCTTAATTCGAACTAATAAATTCAATTATACTTTTCAAACTAACCCTTAATTCGAACTAGGTAGTTCTAATTAAGTCAATGTGGCCATGTTAGTTCAAACTAACTGCTTAGTTCGAACTAACCGGCTCATTGAGCTTAATGCAACTGACTAATTTGAACTAAGCAAATGCCATGCATGGTACTTGCTTAGTTCGAACTAAAATTCCAGTGGGGCCATGCTAGCTCGAATTAAGTTAATTTGAACTAACTAAAATTAGTTCGAATTTGTTTGTTTGAATTAACTAATTCGAACTAACTTTGGTAAGTGTAGACATAGCTTTGGATGCCAACTGGCAGAGATGTCATTGTTCTGTAACAAGTTCCAAAAGGGTAGCCATGTTAGTCTAGGTCAACCAACCAAACCAGGAGTGCCACAGGACTCCTTGTTTGTTTGTTCTGTAACAGCAACTCCTATCAAGCCTGACAACCTCACTAGACTTAACACATCGCTGTTATGGTATTTATAAAGAATGCTGTGTAAGATCTTAGGTGAGAGTTGGTATTGTGCTGGTCGTTAATATCATTATGAAATGTAGACACTATTTATATTTAAACTTGTGCCTATATATTAAAAATAGGTCCTTGTAGTTGATAGTAAGGTGTTACTCCCTAGCAGACAGCTAAAAGTGGTTTGGTCAGTCAAAGGAATGTGTTTTCAGATGTCTGCCTGGGTTCATATGTAGATTAAGCATCATAAAGCCAATACAGTGGAAGCCATATTTACAAGTGAAAATCAACAGGAAAAACAGATAGATGTCTTACTATAATTCTGGTTGTTTCGTACCTTTAGCGCTAGAACTAGAATAAGAAGAGAACCACGGGAAGAGAAATAGTGAATTTGGAGAAATATAAGAAGTGAAAAGACATAGATAATCCTTCACTGAGAAAACACAAAGTAACATGGCTTTTGCATTTGTAAAAGATGGGTCCTGGTAAAGTGGGGCTAGCGATGTTAGGAGGCTGCTTTAAGTGAGAAATGGCTTTAGACAACGATTTTAGCCTAAGAGTCAAATTTAAATTCAAGAAGCCTGATATGCCTCTTTGTCTGACATTACCTGTTGTTTTTCTTATCTTTATACATTAGCGCTACAGTTTTAATCTCTGTAGATAAAAGTAGATATTTTAAAGGACCTGATCCTGAGTTGTACCCATCAAGTTGGGTACTGTGTCTCTCTGGGACAGTTTAACTGGTAATGATGGCAAGTGTCTACTGACAGGTTGGATACTACAACAGGCCACATTTGAGGAAGCTGGTGACTGGTGTATACCAAGTTTTAATTTACAAGGCAAAGTAGGGGCTGGCAGAGTGCTGAGGACAGTGTTTGAGTGTTAGAGAGCTGACCTCCAGATACAACAAGAAACCCTTCTGTCTCCAGTGACTCTAACAGTGACTCAGACTGGACACTCCAAGACAGTGTAACAGTTACATAGAGATTTAATACATTAATGTATTTTATCCTTTGTTTCAGAGACATGCTTCATTTTCAGGGTTTCTGTTCACTGGAAGCACAAAGTAGATTTGGGTTAAATAAAAGTTCCCATCATCCTCACTTTCTGCCAGTTAAAATATGCCTGACAAGCTATGATCATTTTGGATCCACAAGAATAGCTTCTACGTATGCAGAAGAAGTCCTATCTGTTCCAACTAGATTTTCGTTGCAGAAACCATTCCCATTTTCAGTGAATAAAAATATCTGTCCCCTACACCATCTACTTCTCCATTAGCTGGTCTGCAGCACTGGCCTTTTTATTTCTTCATTTGGTTCAACACCAAAAGGATCTATCAGGAGATCGCCAGGTCAGTGACATCTTCAGGTCCTTTCACAGACCATTACCATTGTTGCCATTTATTCCCACTGCTGGTGGGAATTTTCAACATTCTAGGCTGCTGGGCATCATGACTGATATAATTTCTCCTGGCACTTAGGGGTAGAAACCATCCTGGTTTGTTTGTTTTTTTAAAATCAAGACCACATGTCACAGCCCAGATTCCTCATTTTGGAGTTACAGATCAATATTTCCTTTTTTTTGTTCCAGGATTAAAAAAAAAATCCACTTAGACATATTTAAACAATGAAATGCTCTGCTAGGTTGTGCACTGTGTGAAAATGTATTTCTTTTCATTGGTCCTAAATGTACAAACTTTTAATTTTATTGAGTGACCTCTTTGTTCTCATTTTGAGATAGTATTTAAAAATATGATTTACCGATTTTCATTATCTTCTTCAGGAGCTTATTTAGATGAGTCAGTTTCTTAAATTCTTCCTCATTTTATGCTAATATAATCTTAATTTTTTTGTAATCTTACATTATGATGTACCTGTAACCTGTAACCATCTTTTCTGCCAATTTCAAAAATTTCAATCCCTCTTAAGATTCTTAGGAGCAGTGAAAAATTGGGAGATACTATTCAGTATGTTGCCGTTATATCACTTTTCGTATTTTCTATCTCTATGTTTTACTTGCATTAGTAAGTGGTGAGAAATCCTCCCTGAGCTAACTAAATCATTTGAGTCTTTCCTCGCAGGATCCTATAAATTCTGAGCTGCTCAGCCTATCTAAAAGGTTATAACTATTCTTACCAGTACACATTACCTAATATTTATTTAACTTGCATTTCATCTGCCATTGTGTTGAGATAGTGCTTTGACACAAGGCAAGATTATCCAAAGCCTGGGTAGTTCAAATAAGCATCCAAATACGGTGCCTTTTAAAAAGGATTTCCCACGACTAGTTTTCTTGTGCTAATGCTAGTTTGCAGAGTGTTTTTTACAGGAGACGTAGTCTGCTTACTGTGACTCTGGTTTACAGTCTAGCTTTAGGTGAAATTTGGCATTGTATGTTTATTGCTCATGTAGTCAATACATGCATGTTGTCAGACTCAGTAATGCCTTGAGTACACAGTGTCATCCTAGTGAGAAATAAGATAAATCATCTGCTGTCACATCAGAACATCAGCAGCTATCTTGCCCTTGGCATCAAGTATTGTTTCCCTGCAATGGCTGACCAAAATTCCAGGTTGACTTCTGGTTTGGCTCTCTCTTTGGACTCGGTCACATCTTCATGAATTTTAGAGGCAGAGAAGGAAGAGGAGTTTGCAATTGGGGTACCAGCACTGGGTCCTAGAAGGGGACCCATTCCCTGTGATATAGCAGAGAAAACACATGGCCGTCCTCCCAGCTCACAGGTTGAAAGGCTTTGTCTTCACTCACATGGGCATCTCTGCTGCCTTCATTGCCCACGTTCGTCTGATTGCATAGTGGTGGGATGTGCGTCTGCATGCAAAGCTTCCTTCCAGCAATGCCTATGTCTGTCTAGTCTTCCAGACCCTGCCAGATGTTTAATGAAAAATTGTGGGGTGGGGTGAGGAGAGAAGTGACCTGAGAATAGAAAACCAATAAAGAGATGGAAAGAGTAAGAGCTGCAAAAATACTTTTCTCTTGGCAGGTCATAAAACATCACAAGAGAATGTAAGCCCTGCATCTTGCAATGTTTAGTTCTGTTTACAAGATTCTATGTAACTCTTTCAATTAGAAGAGGCACAAAAAATTGTGGCTCTCAAAGTTCCATCTGTTTTGCAAGTATCCAAGACATGGTGTGACATTTCTAAAATAATTTACAGCATGCTACATTTCTTCTTACCGAAAACTTGCTTTTCACATATTTTATACTTGTTTTTAATAGGGGGCAGACCAGTTATGCAGCGTTGTGCAACACGCAGCAATTTAAGTGCTCCATGTTGATACAATAAGCCTGATTCCCTCTAAAAATATGAAGTGGAAGGCACATTTTCATCTATAAAGCTGCCATTAGCTTACATAAATTACCTTCTTCTAAGATCTGATGTAAAGTAAAAAGCAGCATGTATCTGTGAAGAGTCAAAATGGGAGACTGAGCTTTGCCAGTATCCTCATTAATGGTAAATTGGATTGCCTGCCTTTGCCTCAAATGGAAATGGTTTGTAGTTCCATCCTTATTATCATTTGCTCTAGTTTCTGTTCTTTGTTAGAAACTTTTGCCATAAGCATAGATTAATGTTGTGCTGTTTCTCATCTAATCTTTGCTATACTAATAAAGGTGAAGAAAGAATGAAAATACAACCATTAAAAATTGAGACTTCATCTTCAAGATTTCTTTAATAATGAGAAAAGTAATACATAATTGTACCAATCCAGCATATGTAACTTTTAGAATAAAGTCTAAGCCACCTGCCCATAAATTAATGAACAGCATATTTTGGGTATCTGAGACACAGATAGCATGTTACCAGTGACAACATAAATTCATTGTGCAATTGTTTCAATAGCTGGGATTGGTCATTGGATGACTGTTTTTGTACTATCCTACTTCAGCTACTTGGTAGCATCCTAAATATAATGCAGAGTCAAATCCTGAATCTACTTCATCTTCTGGGCCCGGCGGGCTGGAGCACCTTTTTCCACTGTTACTGGGAACACAACCATAGAAATTGACAACTGGAAAGGAATTCAATAGGTCATCTAGTCCAGTTTTCTGCACTCAAGGCAGGACTAAGTAATAAATGAACCATTCCTGACTTGTGTTTGGCTAACTTGTTCTTAAAACCTCCACTAAAGGAGATTCCATAGCCTCTCTAGGCAATTTATTTCAGTGTTTAACTACCTTGACCATTAGGAAGTTTTTCCTAATCTCCATCCTAAATTTCCCTTGCTGTAGTCTAAGGCCATTGCTTCTTACCCCACCCTCTGAGATTAATGATAACATCTTTTCACCCTCCTTGTAATAAATGTTTTATGTACTTGAGAAGTATTATGTTCCCCTCAATCCAGACTAAGAACCCATTTTTTTCAATCTCCCCTCATAGATCATTTTCTAGTCCAGTGTTTCTCAACCTTTAGTGGCCTGAGGAACACCTAAACATATTTATTAATTTTATGCAGAACACCTGATGAAAATTTTCTTGAAAAAGCTGGTATATATTGGCTGTAATGTTCATAATATCTGTGTACTATGCATTCCTGCAAAAATGATTCAGGAAACCAAATTAAATATAATTTTATGAATATAATATGCATTAATTTCTAAAAAAAAATAGATACATAATGATTATGCATACAATTTAAAACTGAAAATATTACTCAAGTTTTAATGAGAATTTTGGGCCTGCAAGTTTGAACAAAGTTTATCTATTCTTGAAGTAAGGTTCTTCAAAGAAAGTCTTACTGTGGAAGCTATGTCCAAGTGATTTCAATGTTGGTAGTAACGGTGGCAGGAAATTTTTCCACATCTTTCCAGAAATGTGGTGCCTAGAACTGGACATGATACCATGAGTCTACTTAATGCCATATCAGTGTGGAGTACAATCAAAGAATTCTTATGTCTTGTTTACAGTGCTACTGTGGAAACATCCCAGAATGCTCTTTGCTTTATTGCAAGTTTTACATATGTGACTCATATTTAGCTTGTGATTCTCTATAACACCAAGCATTCAAAAGTTGAGTTAAAAACAATATATCATGATAGTTTAAAAGATGAATTTTGTTGTGGTTTTTATTTATCTGGCTTTTGAACATTTAAAGATCTGGTTTTCAAGTTTTTCTTCAAGAATAAAACAAAATAACTTCTTTAAAATGAAAGCTGAGATTCTCTCAATCTCTCAGGGAGCTGGGGCTTCATGAAGAACACCAAATATAAAAAAATTTAATAGGACTGACAGAAAGGAAAGGCTGCAAATATCCCAGGTATAATAGCTTATTTACAACAAAAATCAATATTGCAGGCCAAGATTTTCAGACATGTCTGGTGATTGGAAGCATCTGTCAATTTCGAGTGTCACAGTTTGAGAGCTCTTAAAGGAATTGTTGTTTTTTCAGTGGGTTTATGTGTAGCGACTAGTCCCTATTGTGCCTTTAAGGCACATTTCCTATTAAGGGTATACCAAATGTGTGGTGCCCCAATGAGAGGTTCAGGATGCATTGTGTCTGAACTGGACAAATGCTTCCCTGAGGTGAGAGGTGTGGGCTCAGTACCACCTTGAAGATGGTGCGGGATCTATTTTCCCTGAAGCAGTGGAGAAGCAAGACTGTAACCATGTTCTTTTTGTGAAGACTAACCCCAAAGTGGTTTTGCCTTGCATAGCCCTTTCACTAGATTCAGACTGTGCCTGGTCCCTATCCAGAGAAGCCACCTTGCACTCTACCTCCTCATGCTAGAATGCAATTCAGTGTATACCTGACAAAAGTCTTATGTACCTGGAATAAAAGACTGAGATTTGATTCACTTTGTGAGTAGTGAACAAGAATCTGTCACTTGATAAGAAATACAATCTCACTACAGGTGGAACTTGCAAAAGCACCTGCACTGTAGATCAAATGGCTGAACTTGGCTTCTTTGTGAATACAATCGTAGAGGTTTACCTGGGGCTTAATACTTATCCCAAACCATAGAGGCCTTACTGTAGATGATTCTGCCATTAGTTAAGGAAGGAAAGGAACAACCAACTGAAACCAGAAGTGAGATGATCAACATTTTACTGTATATTTATAAAAAATAAAACTTTTTAAAAATATGTTCATGTGACTTTAATTTCAACATGGAATTTAGAAGGTATTTGTGTGCCATTGGAGTATTAAATATGTGTTCTAGATTTACTTTACTTGGTTGTGAAAGATCAGTTCCAGGCCATTTCCCTATATTCCAAATACAAATCGCTATTAGATGCATTCTTTAGTGTACCCATAGATTCTGTAGCACTCTGTAGTCCTGCAGTCACTGAAACAGAATTAGGGCGAGAGTACAGAATTTACATGTCCACAGAATCTACAAAAGTCACAGAGGGGAGGGTGAAAATAGCCTCCTCGCTAGTAGTAACTAAGATGGCCCTCTTGGTCCTTCCTCTAACTAGTGGATAATATGTTTATGGCAGTAGAAATGACTTCTTTAGGGGCTCACGAAAGATGGAGCACACCCTCTTCTCTCTGGTGGTAGAAGTGGTCGCCTTAAGAAGGGGAAGGCTTAGAAATGCCCCCCAACCAATGCTTTGTTGTCACAGTTTGAAGATGTAGTTTACCAACAGGCTGCGTAGATGGGTATCAAGGTACTGCAATGATCTGTGGTATGCTGCATGTATCTTTACATCTGTAGCTTCCCTTCCTCCTCTTCTTTCCCAACCTATTTGGACAGATCTAGCTAATTTAAGCAACTGATGTTGCTAAGCAACCAAATTACTCTCTTCACCAAACAGAACTCTCTAACCTTGAGACAGATGTTGAAATGTTTCCTTGTATTCCTTATCAGCAAATCAAGAAAATCTCTCCCACTCAGAATTTTTCTGCATGTAATAAAAATCATGTACTAAAAATCAAATAGGGGTAGGGGTTGCTGGTTGGGATTTTACAGAGACTTGATTGAACACTTGAGGCTCTTCAGGGTAAGTGAAGCAGGCTTTACTTATTTCCTGCATCCGATGTCTCCCCCAGAGTCATTTACACAGCAGCAGGTAATCTCATACCCATCCAGTCTTTGAACCTGAGTTCACAGGGTTCCCAATTACTGATGTCTCCCTTCTCTCATTCAGCAGCTCACACCACACAGAGAGATCATGGAACATGAAACTACATCAATCAAGGCCTCCCTTAGACTTTGATTGGTGGACCACTGGGATCTCTGACTGGTCAGAACTTTGTATTTAAACCCAAAGGGGACAAGAAAGCTGTTCATATAATTGCTCTCTACCTGGCAGCTGCTTGGATCACTTGCCTGCTCCTATAGACTCTGATTTGCCTGATTCTTGGTAACCTGAATATAGCGGTCCTGCAGCAGGTTGCTAACCACTAGATCAGGGTGTCTATGTACTCTCTCTGACAAATCTCTTTAGGGCACACATTGTTACCAGCTTCCACGGATTTGGGTTCAGCAGGTGCCTTTATTATTCAGGTCTTGTGTGCACACACAGTCATCTCTACTATTGCAATATCCATTGGTTTTTTTCCTCCTGAGTGTTAGATTTTATATTTACATGCCCTTGCCTAGGGGTCCTCTTGTGAATCAGTAACTGGATAAAAGACTAGGAAATGAAGGGTAAGAATAAATGGTCAATTCTCTAAATGGAGAGAAGTAAAAAGTGGTGTTTAATAAGTACCTGTATTGTCCAACATACTCATAAATGATCTGGAAAAGGGGGTAAATAGTGAGGTGGCAAAATTTGCATTTGATTCAAGAAAGTTAAGTCCAATGCAGACTCTGAAGAATTACAAAAGGATCTCATAAAGTTGGGTGACAGAGCAACAAAATGGCAAATGAAATTCAATATTAAGTGCAAAGTAATGCATATGGGTAAACATAATCCCAACTATACCTATACAACGATAGGATCTTTACCACTCAAGAAAGAGATCTTGAAATCACTGTAGATAGTTCTCTGTAAACATCCACTCACTGAGCAGCTGCAGTTAAGAAAACTAACTGTATGAGGAAAGGAATAGATAAGTCCAGAAAAATAACATAATGCCACCATGTAAATGTGTGTTATACTCACACCTTGAATGCTGCATGCAGTTCTGCCCACCCCATCTCTGATGATGTGTTAGAATTGGGAAAAGTACAGAAAAGGGCAACAAAAAGTTATTAGGGATAAGAAATAGCTTCCCTTTGAGGAAAAATTAAAAAGATTGTGTCTGGTCACCTTGAAAAAGAGACAACTAAAGAGGGAATATGATAGAGGTCTATAAAATCATGAATGATGTGGGAAAAGTAGGACTTACCCTTTATATAACACAAGATATTAATAGGCAACAGGTTTAAAACAAATGAAAGGAAGTACTTTTTTAAACAAAGCACACCCTGTGGAATTCATTTTCAGGGGATATTGTGAACATCAAAATTATAACTGGGTTCAAAGAAGAATTAGGTAAGTTCATGGAGGATAGGTCAATCAATAGCTATTAGCCAAGATGGTCAGGGATGAACCCCATGCTCTGGTAGTCCTCAGCCTCTAACTGCTGGAAACTGGGACTGGACAACAGAGGATGGATTACTCAATGTATTCCCTCTTCTGTTCATTCCTTCCGAAAGACATAGCACTGTTGGAAGAGAGGCTACTGGGCTAGCTGCACCATTGCTCTGACCCAATACAGCTATTCTCATATATACATTCGCTCTTCCCTTATATGGTGCTTTGGTGCTCTTGCACTGCATGGTGACATCTCTCCTCCTCTGTGGACTGACAGCTATTAGGTTTTAGGCATGCTAACCAGTGGGGCTGGATCCTGAAGGCATGCTCTGAGGATGTCTCCAGGATCGAGCCCTGCTGATGAGCGAGGCTGGGAACAGGCAACACTTCTTTTGAGACTCCTGCTTTGGAACAGTCAGGATCTTTAGCTTGTGCTAGAGCTCCAAACAGCTGATCAGCTGTGGGGCAGCATTAGCATTTAGATGCCTTTGCAAACACTGGGCAGCAGATTGGTGGTGGTTGGAGTATGTGAGTGATGACTAGATGATGGACTTAGGTCCCTAATGAGGCAGTTAGGCACTTAAGTACCTTTTGAATCTGTCTCAAAGCACTCCAGCCTTCTAGTGAAAGTCTAGGATTTTGAATGCCTAAGAGAGACTTGTCCAAAGTGGCACTGTTATCAGCTGTGAGTTTTAAATGTCTCAAATGATGGGTAAGATGATTCCACACTTCCATCATTAAGAAGTTTGCCTTGAAATCTGGTTCACATTTTCTTTCTTAATCCTGGTTCTCATCTTTGATATATAGCAGCTCAATTTATAATTTATACTAGTTATTCTAATTTCCACTTGCCAGTACTGTGGGGGTTTGGTGTACAGCTGCAGCAGCCCTGAGGTTGCAGGAGTCACTGCAGAGCAGTTTTTGGTGCTACTCTTTGGCCGGGAGAGAAGATTCATCTTGCTAAGTTTATTCATGTAGTATCAGCAGAAATCAATACTTCTGCAATTTTACTGTACTCCAGTTTGTATTATTTGATTTATGAAATTTAAGCTATTTATTAAGGACTGTAGATTTGGGAAATGGAAATGAAATGTGAAGGCCTAAATCTTTTAATCCTTTTCTAATTTTTGTATGCAACTTATCTAATGCATAGAAAATGCCTGGCAAACACAATATTCTTTCTCTTTATATTTTTAAAATGAAAAACCTTATTAAAATCACCTGGTCTGATTTTAATATTTGCTGGAATTTCAGCTAATTGAAAATAAAATTATTAATTTATTATAAAAGTGAAAATGCTTTATTTATGCGACAGGAGATTACATCTTTTATTTAAGTATATTTTTAATCTCCATCTGACACACTAAATAGCAATCTGCAATGCAGATAAGACTGTATTTGCGTGCAAAACCTGAATGTTGTCACATCTTTCCTTCTGTAATGGTTCTTACACAGTCCCATTGCCTAGATTCATTAACTTTCAGAAAATCTTTTAGAAAAGCTGAAGTAAAGTATCTTTGGTTGTGGTGCTCCAGATACCACAAGGGCCTTTGATAATTTTGGTTTACACAATGTTTTTTTCATTTGGCAGAGGTTATTGCCTTGGTCACATTGAATTAATCCATCAGCAAATGCAGTCCATGCAACTTAATTTGGAGAAAAAAAAGATAAGGTTAATAGGCTTAACTTCCAGGCAGTGCAGCTTCCTTTAAGAAAATATCCCTGGGAATCTGGATTAGTTTGTTCTTGGCAGTTCACAGATTCAAAAAGCCAGGTATTCATGGACAATTATAAATCTTTATGCTGGGCAGTTAGGGATATTTACAGTGAGTTCACCTGTTAAATAAACGCCAACCATAACAAGTTTGAGTGATGAACAAGCAGTATATATTTTTTTTAAAAGTTCATTATTAAAGCAGATGTCTTGCATATGTGGAATATTTCTCAATCGGCAGTGTTTCTTGTCTTCAGAAAAAAGATTCTTTGTGCCTTTAAAATGAAGACTCTTGATCCTGGCCAACAAATATTTCACTGTTACAACAATAAATTGAGACATATGTTTGTAAATCTGTTGAATGAAATGAAATACTTAAAGGTAAGATCAACATGTCAGGAAGTTTGAGTTTTTGACCTGAAAATGGGTGATTCATGAGATCCAGATTCTTGGTATACTTATTTCATAACTATGGTAATCATGTTTGGAGTCTTCAGAACATGTATGCTAGTTAATAATTGATTCAGAACCTAGTTATCTCTCTTAAGTGAACGGAGTCTGAGTTTCTCCATTATATTACTTATGCCAGCCATAAAAATCCACAGCCATTAACCAGAAAATATCAGGATTGGCATTTATTAGACTAAGTCTCAAAGGCATAATTTCAAATATTAGCTTTAAATAAACATTTGTATATCCTAATTCTTTCCTGTTTTAAATGCAAACTGTAGTCGGTACATGTTGTATTTGAAAATATGCTACAGTAGTTAACTTCAGTAATTAAAATATTCTAAAATACTATTACTATAGAATACTATGATGAAAGATTTTTGCTTGCCTAATGCATAGCATTTATGTAATCCTCTGTATTTTTGATTATCTATCTATCTATCTATCTATCATCATTATGCACATCTCTCAACAGTTTTGTGGTGTAGGAAAGTCATATTCACTATTATGATTTTTCTGATAGGGAAGCAGACATGCATAGGAATTTTAAGTGAATTGTTCTAGGATCAGCAAATTATGGTAGGCTTTACAACGAGCCTATGGTAGACGCAGGATTAGCATTTGGCTCCTAGCAACATGCAAAATCCATTTGATCATGCTGATTTTCTAAATATTCTAAGCAAACTTGATAATGTAGCATTATTCAGTGACTCAGAATTGTAGGACTGGAAGGGACCTTGAGTGGTTATCTTGTCTAGTCCTCTGCCCTTATAGCAGGACCAAGCATTGTCTAACTAAGCCCCAGCCATGACAGGTGTTTGTCTTTCTCTTAAAAATCTCCAGTGATGGAGATTCCATAACCTCCCTAGGTAATTTATTCCATGCTTAATGACCCTGACAGTTGAGAAGTTTTTCCTAATATCCAACCAAAACCACACCTACTGCAATATAAGCCCGTTGCTTCTTGTCCTATCCTCGGCGGATAAGGAGAACATTTTTTTTTCTTGTAACACTGTTTTATGTACTTGAAAACTATTATGATCCCTTCTCAGTCTTCTCTTCTCCAGACTAAACAAATATAACTTTTTTCAATCTTCCTCATAAGCCATGTTTTCTAGACTGTTAATCATTTTTGTTGCCCTTCTCTGGACTTTCTCCAATATGTCCACATCTTTCCTGAAATGTGGGCCCAGAATTGGACACTGGAATGTTATAGCAAAACAAACAAGGATTCTTGTGGCACTTTTCAAGATTAACAAATTTATTTATCAAAAATTAGTTAGTCTTTAAAGGGGCCATAAGACTTTTTTTTTTTTTTTTTTTTTTTTTTTTTTTGCTGGCTATACTGACAAGGCTACCCCTTTGGAACTTGAAATGTTATAAGACACATGAAACTGCAGCCTTTTTTATTAGAAGAATTGATCATCAGCAAAATACCCTTTGTGCTCAAACATTCCTGGCTGAAGAAGTGGCATAACTTCTATAAACTCATTTAGCCCATATGATGGACATTCACAGTGCATTCGTTGCCTGGAACTCAAATCAGCCAAAAGTGCAGCCACTGCAGAGACTTAAGCACGAGGGCAAGAAAGGATTGGGACTTGAAGCTAAAACTAATCCTTGTGGAAAAGACCCTCAGGCTCTCCTCTAATCTAGGACCTGACAAACTTCCCACAGAGAACCTGCCTCACTCCCAGAATGAGAGCATCATTGCCACTGGAGACTGGAGTATTGCCTAACAGAATGTCTCCAAGACACTGTACTAACAAGGCAATGGGTTCTTTTGGTGCTATCCAGTCCATGAAGTCTAATGATCTATAATGTCCAGGCAAGGAATCAAGGGGCGTGCACACAGGCACTCCTCATTAGATCCAGCACCAAAAAATGAAGTGGCAAACAGAGCATCTAGGCACTGTCCACTGGCACCAACCATGGCACTGTCACAGACCATGGCACCATCACAGACCAAGATACAACCATCACCAAGGCACCTCGCAGCACCAAAGCCACACACAGCACTAACAGTGTCCCAGGTGCCGAGGCCAGAGCCAGACACCACTACAGCACCAAGGACATCTTTGGCACTGACAATGGCACCACCAGAAAAGAAAGGTAGGAAGCAACACCATCTTATATCCTTTCAGCATATAGAGAGGGCTCAGTCTCTGACACTACTCACTCATGAGGACCTTTCACCAGTGTACTCTATGTGATCAGAGAGCAGTGATTTTGAAGAGGCTCGGTTTTCTTCAGAACACTTCTCCAGTAGACCACAAGACTCTACACCCAGATGGGGAGCCATCTCTTTTCCATGGTACAGGCTACCTTTCTGCCACCCTCGTTTGTTGTGCCAGTTCCCATACCACCAGCCACAGGTTACCTAATGTATCTCACCCAAGTACTTCTACAGCACCATTGGGGGGGACACATATAGTGGAGACTGTGAATGGTTCTTCATCTTCACTGGATGAGGTTGTGATACTATCCACTGCCTCCCCTGTAGATGATCTAAAACAATTCAATGAATTGTTTGAAAGGGTCACTCAGGAATTAGAGATCCCATTGGAGGTAACTGAGTCCCAACATAAGCTATTAAAAAACTTGCATACTATGGCATCTTCCAAAGTTGCACTCCCCATGAGGCACTAATGGGACCAGCTTACCCAATATGGCAAATGCCAGCCACAATTCCTCCCACTCATAAGTGCAGTGATACAAGATACTACATCCTGGCCAAAGGGATGGCCTTCCTATTTACACCTCTACTCGCAAATTGCTTAGTAATGGACACAGCTAACCCAAAGGGGCAAGCAAACAAGCTTCAAATCAATCTGCAAGACAAAGGATTAGCAGCAACGTGACCTTCTCGGAAGGAAGGTATACTCATCCTCCACTCTCCTAATGAAAGCAGTGAATTATTCCATTCTACTTCCCAACTACAACAATACAATAAACTTACCAAGTTTACAAAAGATCCCCCAGATAACAAAAGAGAACAATTCAAGCCACTGCTCACAGAAGGTCAAATTGTGGCAAGAAATTCCCAGCAGGTATCCCTGAACATGGCAGATACAGTGGCCAGGACCACTGCTACAGGCGTAGATATGCACAGGGCCACATGGCTTCATGCTGCAGTGCTGCTAATGGACCTACAAACTAAAATAAACAACCTTCCGTTTGACAAGACACAACCATTCTCGGAGTAGACAGATGAAGTCTTGCACTCAATGGAGGAATCCAGGACCACGCTAAGAACCGTAGAGATCTATACACCTACCGCTACAAAGAAGCAATATAAGTTCCAGCCCTGTACTCATCTCTCAGCCTCACTACCAGCATAGGCAATACAAACAACAAAGGGGAAAGCAGAGAGGCTATAGATGTAGACAGCCTCTGCAAACAACATCATAAACCCAATTGTTGTCTACAAAACAAGAATTTGTATTTGTTGGTTGAGGACCTGAGAAATCCCACTCAACATGCAGTACTAGATTCATCCATCAGAGACTTGGAATTCTATCTCAGATATTTCCATCACAGCTGGTCCACTGTTACAATGGACAAATATGTCACAGAGATGGTCAAAGCTGGATATGTGATCCCATTTATATCTGTCTCACCTAAGTGCAAATTTTGCACTAAGAAATAGACCATCTGCTCCATATAGGGGCTGTAGAAGCCATTCCCCACTCAATGCAGGGGCCATGTGTTTTATTTACACTACTTTCTAGTCATGAAAAATAATAGGGGATGGGGACCCAGTCTGGATCTAAGAACAATGAACAAGTTTGTGAGACAACAGAAGTTCAAGATGGTCACACTATCTGTGATAACATGAATGCTGCAATGAGGAGACTGTTTCTAAGTCCTCGAGCTAAAAGATGCTTCTTTTCATGCTACCATCCATCCTGCTCACAAGCATTTTCTGAGGTTCATTATAGATGGCCAGCATTACCAATATGAAGTGCTACTGTTCAGTCTTTTGGTGGCATCCCATGTGGTTTTCAAGGTCTTAGCATTTGTCACTGAGTACATGAGGATACGAGGTGTTACAATCTTCCCATATCTTGATGACTATTTGATAATGGCACCAAAAGAACTGTCAGCCATGCTTTCCATGGCACAGAGCATTACTGGTTTTCAACAGATGGGTCTCAAAATAGAAACTGAAAAATCCACCCTGAAATCAACACAGACACTCTAGTTTATCAGAGCACAACTCAGTTTGATAATGGTAAACGCATTACTCATCACTGCCCAGATCCAGATCCCAAGCAATTGTAAATCTTGTATCACAAATAAGACTGGCACCAAGGATAACAACAAGAGTTGTCCTACAACTCATGGGTAACATGGCGACTACAATATCTGTGATATTGCACACCAGGCTATACATGAGAGCCTTCCTAGTGTGGTTATCTACAGTTTACACACCCAACAAACATAACCTTAAAAAGCAATTATCAGTACCGAGCATTATCAAAGATTCCCTCCTATGGTGGAGACAGGAGGACAATGTTTATCAGGAATTCAGTTTGCATAGTCTCAGTCCTCAACCAGGACCACTACAGATGCCTCCCTTATAGGCTGCAGAGCACACTTGCACCTCTAAACCATACAAGGCAGTTGATCAAAGTCAGAAATCGCCATTCACATAAATGTGCTAGAATTGAGAGTGGTATGCAATGCTTGCCAATATTTTTGCCAATTATACAAAACAAATTAGTGAGAATAATGACAGACAACATAGCCTGTATGTTTGATATCAATTGACAGGGAGGAGCAAGGCAGTGCTCCCTGTGTGCCGAATCAGTCAGGCTATGGAATTGGTGCATATGTCACTTGATCCAGATATCAGCAGTTTACCTGCCCAGATCTCAGAATATCATGGCAGGTATCCTAAGCAGATGTTACCCACACAATCATGAATGCCAGATGATCGACAAGATCCTTAACAGCATCTTCCTACCGTGGGGAGATCTGAGAATCAATTTGTTTGTTGTGAATCAGAGTAAAAAAAAATCACCAATTTTGCTCCAGAGCATGGATAGACCCTGGATTGAAGGGTGATGTCTTTCTCCTTAGCTGGGCCTACTCATGGCCTACTCTATGCTTTCCCACCTATTCTAACCATACCCAGGGTTATTCACATACTCAGAGCCCACACAGCAAAAATAATGCTGATAGTGCCAGCATGGCCCAGGCAGACTTGTTTTTCAGACTTACTCATTCTATCAGCATGCAGACCGATATCACTCCCTCCCGGGCAAGATCTACTGATACAACACAGCAAGAAGACTTATCACCCAGAAGTATGCAAATCGCATCTGATAGCATGGTGCCTAACTGGTTCTGATCAGAGGAACTAGAATGTTCCAACCTTGTCAGGCAAGTCCTATTAAACAGCTGAAAGTCTACAGCTAGAAAGATGTACCTCCAGAAATGGCATAGATTTCATTCCTTGTGCTTGACTAAATATTTTACAGCAATATCTTCTTCTATACCAGGCAGCCTCGATTACATCTTGGAACTCAAACATTCAGGGTTATCAGTTAGCTCTCAGAAAGTTCACCTTGCAGAAATTTCAGTGTTCCATGAACATATCAACAAATCAACAATCTTCACTCTCCCCATGGTGAAATGATTCTTAGCAGGGATATAAAGAGCATGCCCAATCAGATGTTTCCCAGTAACACCATGGCTATGTCCACACAAAATTTAAGTCAACTTAGAGGGGACCCTACCAAATTGACCTACAGTGTCCACACTGGAAGCCTAGGTCAACTTGTAGGGGCCAGGTGGACCTGGGACAGGTCCATGGTGGCAGGGGGGCACCCCTTGCCCAGTGTCAGGGGGCTCAGCTTTTGCCCCATTGTACCTTAGTACAATGGGGCTGAGCCTGACAGGGACCCGGGTTGAGAAGCCCTAAAGCCCCCTAAGTTGACTTAAAGTCAACCACACACACATTCCCAAACCACACACGCATTCTCAGGAAACAGCCCTTCATATGCTGGATGTTAAACAGGCCTTGTCTTTTTACCTAGAAAGAACAAAGACATTTAGGAAATCAAATAAACTGTTCATATTGCTGTTCATAATGCTCAAAGGGCAAGGCTATATCCAGTCAAAGACTCTCAATGTGGATAAAAGAATGTATCTAGGCATGTTATAAACAAAAAGAAACACAGGCTCCATGGCTATGTCTACACTGGGTAATTTAAGTCGACTTAGTGTGTCTACACTGAAAATTAAAGTCGACTTTGGGGGGAACTAAAAAGTTGACCTAGAGTGTCCACACTGGATGCCTAGGTCGACTTTTAGGGGCTTAGGGGGACCTAGGGGAGGTCCACGGAGGTAGGTGGGGCACCCCTTGCCCAATGCCAGGGGGCTCAGCCTTTGCCCCATTGTAACTAGGTACAATGGGGCAAAGGGGGACAGGGACCCTGGCAGGGCATAGGGGCAGGGTAGGCAGGGCTTTGCCCTGCCCTGTGGGGGGGGGCATGCCAGGCTCCCCCTGTGGCCCCCCCTTGGCAGGGAGGGCATTGGTGTAGCCCTGGGGTAGCCCTAAGTTGACTTAGGGCTACCCCATGGCTACACTGGCTTAAGTCGACTCTAGGGAGTAGACTTAAGCCTTAGGTCTAATAGAAAGGAGGTTTAATAAAGTCAACTTAATTTTATTTAAGTCGACTTTATTTTCCTTAAGTCGACTTAAGCAAGCTGCTTAAGTCGACTTAAGGAAAGTGTAGTATAGACGCAGAGTAAATTAGGTTGACTAAAGCAAGCTTAAGTCAACATAATCTACCAGTGTAGATGCAGCCCATGAGTATATAAACTCACTTCACTAGAGCAATGTCCAGTACTACTGCATTTCTAAGCAACATTGCCCTATTGGACATATGCAAGGCTACCACGTGGACGTCACTTCATAAATTCACCAGCCATTAGTCAATAGATGAAGCATCTGTGAGTGATGCCACCGTAGACAGAGCTGTACTTTCATTTGTATGCAAAGTCCCTCCACTAATTCATAGTCACCTAAAATGGAGCACTCACAAGAACATCACTCAAAGAAGAAGAAATGGGTTCTCCCCTGCAGTAACTGATGTTCTTCGAAATGTGTCCCTGGGGGCTCTCTGTTACTCACACTCCTCCCCTCTATTTTGGAGTTTAATTAGGGGACTCTGAGGTAGCAAAGGAACTGAGAAGAGGGAGTTGCAGGCATGTGCTGAAGATACACAGAGGTTTTGGTGAAAGATGTTCTGCATGTGCACAACCAAATGAGTGCTGCTAAAAGACCTCTGATCAGTGGCGTGGGTTGCAATAACACCTGAATTGGAACAGCCACAGGGACACACATTTTGAAGAATATCAGTTACCACGGGCGAGTAACCATTCCTTCTGCATGTCTTGGGTCAATTAAAATTAACCTGCAAAGCTGTATCTATACTGAGGTTTTATTTATTTATTTATTTTTAACAAAAACTGCAAACCAAACTTATCTACCACAACAGAGTCTTGTGGCACTTTTAAAGACTAACAGATTTATTAATCGCATGAGCTTTCGTGGGAGAAAAT
>ML685793.1:2020992-2058159 GCA_007922175.1 Pelusios castaneus | reverse complement strand
AAAGACTAACAGATTTATTAATCGCATGAGCTTTCGTGGGAGAAAATTCCACTTCGTCTTCAAAGCGTCTGACGAAGTGGGATTTTCTCCCACGAAAGCTCATGCGATTAATAAATCTGTTAGTCTTTAAAAGTGCCACAAGACTCTGTTGTCTTTCTACAATAGACTAACACGGCTACCCCTTTGGAATTTATCTACCACAGTTAGTGTTTTCACCCCATAGTATGATGCATTTTAGATTAAAGTATCATTCACGTATGCTTTTGCAAATGACTTCACATTTAGATAGCAGATCTTTACTCTTATTTACTAGATATTTTTCTGTATATAGTGTCAGTGGTGTACATGAGCAAGAGATTAACTCGATCTACCCACTTGCCCTGAAAACATGTTAAGTAAGCAGTGCTGTCCCTTTCTCTTGAGAAATGAAATATACTGACCTCACTGTGGTAGAATTAATATGCCTAATATCATTTCCCCTAGGTTGCCAAGTAAAATCCAAATGCTTTGAATTTTAATACTCCTCAAGTAAAATCCAAATGCTTTGAGTATTAAATGGCTCAATTCTGTGTTCTTTATTCTTACTTAGTAGTATCTTTATTTGTAACAATTCCCATGTATTTGAACAGAGCCTCCCAAAATGGGTTAGCACAGAATCCCTCCATTTTGGTGGGGACATTCTGTGTCAGACAACTACTTAATTTGTCAGGTCATTGTGGTGGTAGGAGCAAAGGAAGTCTTTCCTGCCATGATCAATATGCCTGCCCCATTGCCCAGAAGGCCATTCCTTCAGATCAGAGGCAAGGGAATGGCTTCTTTCATTTTCTCACAGTATTCAGTTGATAGAGAGGGAAGAGAATAGGCAGGTGGCTACTGGTGATCTAATCTTGGAAATCCTGATGGAGTATATATTTTTCTCTAATAGACCCTGAAATTTGTTTCAAGGGGAAAGGGATAATAGGCCACTGCTCTTTCCATATTCCTCACTGATATGTTACTCTCTTCTGAGAACACACTAAACAACATCACAGGCGCATGCAGATGCTACAGTCAGCTGTGGCAGAGTTGAGCACCAGAAACACAGGGCACTGTCCCTTTTTTAAAGACAATTTCCTTTAGCAGTGGTAGGTGGCTGTACTGTCACTGGTAGTAATGGACTGGGTCTAAATTGGTTGTGACATTTAAAGAGGTTGGAAGGGGCTGGGGAAGGGGTGGGACCAGGAGGGAGGAGTGGGTGCCACTGGACCACATGGTGGTGGGAGAGGGGCCGGGCTGGGAGGGGACAGCAGTCACCACGCTCCAGCCAGGGTACTGCACTGGGCCTACATGGTGGGACTTTGATGAGGGACAGGTTAGGGAGGAGAAGCGGCTGTTGTGCTCCAGCCATGCCTCGTCTGCTGGGCCCACGTGGTGGTGGGAGAGGGTAGGGGGAAGGGACAGGGCCATGAGGAGGAGCAGGTGTTGTGCTCTGGCCAGGGCACTGCTGGCCTGTATGGGGAGTTGTTGCTGTGCTTCAATCAGGGCACTGCCACTATGCCCATGCAGTGAGATTTGGGAGCGGTGTGGGGCCAGGAGGGGGGAGCAGAACGGCTTCTGCCTCTGGCCAGGGCACTGCTGGGCCCATGTGGTGGGAAGGGGTGGAGGAAGAGGCAGGACCAGGAGAAAGGACAAGCAGCTGCCACACTCTGGCTGATGAGTCTCCCGCAGTGGGCCGCGTTGCCCTGATGTAAAGACTGGCTCACCAGCCCTTCAGCCCACCGGCCCCGTAGCCATTTGCCAGATCTCCCAGCTGGCCAGTACACCCCTGGTCAATGGGCTTGTGTATTACAAGAATATCACTGGCATAACAGAACACATTCTTACAAGCCGGGGCTACATGTTACTTTAATGTGATTAAAGCTTGATATGCTATCTGTTCAGGCCACAGCCTTGTTTTATCTCCCTTTGCCTCGGGAAGTAATGTATTTTAATTTGTTTACTGAGGCCCTCACTCCTAAATGTAGACCACTTTCCTGTTAAATCTCTTCTAGGTATAGGAAGATGGCCGTTTCCTTGTCACATATCTCCCAATCAGGCAGTTTTGCTTGAAATGGACTTGAATGCTGCTTAGAAATTCATCTTTTTTTCCCAGATGTTATTGGGAGGAGCAAGCAATCAAGGAATATGGGACACAGCCGTGTTTGTTGAAGTCAGAGGCTAGGAATTAAGGGGGAAGGGTGGGAGAAGACAGAAAAAAACTTTAATTTTGCTTATAGTGAAGAAAACTTAATGTTTCCATATGGTATACTGGTCAGATGACTCAACAGAAGCCAAACAGCCATAATCAGCAAGGATTTTAAAGCTGGGACAACCTGTTTCAGCATAAAGCAAACCATGTAATCATAAGTGGTGGGGGAATACAAAAATTTCCTGATCACCTGAATTTGGAGCCATGCCTTATCATAGCCATTCTCCCCTTCTGTTTCTCTGGAAGCCATTTCCACAATTCTTCCTTTTGTGCGCCTGGAGAATGGATGGGAGATGTGAAGCTGAGATTAATTTCCTTGGCCCTGGCGATTAGGTAGCTCCTATACTGCTTTGTCAGAAGCAGACTAATAGAAAGCAGGTGCTTTGTGGCTAACTACAGGAACATAAGGATTTTCATAATGTATCAGACTAGTGGTCCATGTAGTCCTATATTCTTGTTATAGGTAGGGGTGGAAGCCTAACACTTTCTATTGCAATAACCTGTTTACATTTTCCTATAATTCTTCCAAACTGTAACCATTTAAGTTAGCTTTTCTTCTTGGATGTCTTCTAAGGCTGAATCCTTCTGGAAAATTTCAGCCAAAATGGTTCAGCCATTTCCTACAACAAGGCTAGAGAACATTCTAATTCTTAGTCTCTTTCAAACACACTGTCCACATGTATCCTCCATCAGAACTCAGAGAAACCATGCATTGCACCCCATTCCTTCAGAAGCTCCTTCTGCCTCCAGCCATGCATGTGGTACATCCCTAGAACCTGTTCTGAATCCCAGGTGCACCGCTCCCCATACACAGTTTCCATACAAAGGCATACAAATGGTACTGTGGAAATAGATTAATAATTTTAGTAAAATGAAAACTTAATATTGGAATTCTGGCTTGAGGAGCTTGCAAAGCTGGTAAACTCCTGGGTCCAGAGCCACGTGGTTTTCAGCTTCTTTCTTCTGAGCCAACCATCCAAATATCTTGGGGCTTCCCAAATTGTCATAATTTCCAAGGAGTGACTAGCAGGCCTCTAAGGCCTGTATTCAGGTTTACCTAAACACAGAATTCAAAACCCATCTGGATAGCTCCTCCAAAACTGTTTTCCAGAGGTGCTAGAGTAGGGCACATTTGGGGCATATGAAACTCTTCTGGCAGTCCTAAACTCTTCAAGAGCAGTTTCATATGCCACAGATGTGCCCTAGATCAAAGTGGAGGAATTGTCCTGAACTGAATTGATGGCTGGAGGAGAAGGAGTGCTAGAAGGACTGGGAATGGAAAAGGGGACCAGAAGGCAAGGGGAGAGCTGATGGAGTACCATTACAGTCTGCAAAGCACTACCCTACTGTACCAATTCCAGCCTTCCTGTTGGGATCCATTCTCCAGCAAGTCCACTCCTTCTCTGTGGTCCCCATGCTTCAGTAAGAAACTCCATTATATATCTTGAAGTCTGTTACTGGAGCTTCCCAGCTCCTGGTCAAGTGTCCACTCAGGTAACTGCACACACATGTAAGATACATCTGTGTTTGAAGTGATGTAACTTAAACCTAATGTTTTTGTGTGAAGATGGTTTACTACTACCATTACAAATAACACCTCTGAGATTAGAGAAACTATTTTTGTTAGTGTATTGACTGTGTCCATTTGAGAACAATTAAATACTGAGTTTCACTGTTTCCTTTGTTTAATCAGTTTTCTCAGCTCTTTGGATGGATCTCATAACAGGGATGAGAGAAAAAATTATTATAAGACCACAAAAAACTGTAAGGGAGCCTTAGGGATAGGTGAAATATCTGCAACTACTTTTAACTCAGAAAAAATAAAAAATCCACCTACATGTAAACTTGATGCATGTTGCTTTAGGGGTTTGATCTCACTGACTTCAGTGGCCATTGGAACTGGATAGGTCTCCAAGTAAAATGTAAAGACTTAAAATATTTTGCTGTATATTCAATTTTCAAAGTGAGATCACTCCTACATCGAAAAATGTTTCCTTCAGATCAAGAAACTGTAGTAGATAGGGATCCTGAAAAAAACAGAGGAAAAGATAATCCAATATCTATAATGGAAGGAAACACAGAAGGAAAAGGGAATTAGAAGGTAGATACTCTGCACAGTGGTTCCAATTGAAATATCTTTAGGTGTGGGGAAATTCTGATCCATGTGTACTATGTTGCACTGCCACTCACTGAAATTTGGCCCAGCCACCCATCTGTCTATCTGGGAGAGGTCGCCAAGTTACTTTCAGTATCACTGCAACCACACAACTGACTTTGTATGTAGCATGGCTGAAAAGTATATGGGCATGCCCCCCCGCCCTTGGATTTTGTGGCTCATGGAACTTTGAGTTAAATATCCAGTAGTGTTGGTGTACACTGGTTTGGTGGGACACATATAACTTAATTTTCCTGATTGCTCTACTTATATGATTCCTTTTATGCAATAATTTGAAATGTAGTTTTACTTTGAAAAAGCAACTGTGTAAAAAGGCCACCATACTCAAGAGCTGCGATCCATATATGGATTTGGAATCATAGTTGATATTTCTTAGCTCCATAATAATGCTGGTTGTGTGTGATTTTTTTTTTCTTTCATTACAACAAAGCAACACAGCCAGGAGTGAGCTGGGTATTCTTACCTATAGCCAACAGAATCATTTGTTAAGGTTCTCTGAAGTGCTCAGAATCCATAACTGGGCCCGCTTTTCAAAAGTGCTAAGCACACATGCTTTTGTTAACAGTGGCAGCTGCTGGGTGCTAAACATGTCTGAAAATCTGACCACTTATCTCTTTGCCTAAATGAAGTCTGTTGGGTGCTGAGGTCTCTTGAAAATTTGTCCTGTATAAATCAGTTACAACAGTACACTCCATTGCATTTTCATGGTGGCAAATAAGAATATAGCATCAAGATAGTAGGTTGCACAGAAGTAAATGAGGCATAATTTGGCCTGCAGAACATAGAAGAGAAGGGGGGGTGGGGCTGAGAAAAATCCTAACAGCTTCACTTTCAGAGGCCATGCTGAGTTTGCAGTGCCAGCAGTTAGATATACAATATATTTATTTATGAAGTGAGCATAAAACATAAAAATTAATTAGATAAATATGAATCTCACATTGAGAATTTCACTTAATCACTTTTCAGAATGGAAACACAATCCAGTCTTTTAATATTTGTCAACAGGCAGCAACTGCAGACTATTTACCACTTGCTGTATACCATGTATGTTAAATTTCTCTGAACTCTGAAAATTTCTTGAGACTTTTTTAGATTTCTAGTTTATTGGGAGCACTCTCGACAGACATTTTCTCAGAATACACATTTGTAACACCCTTTTGTTCACTCAGAACCATTTGCTGGTTATGTACCTATTGCTAATCATCTTGTATTTGGGATGTAACTAAGTTGTTTATTGTTGGACCTAAATTATCAAACAAATTTTCAAAAGAAGTTAGTCACAAGACTAAGCAAGAAATTTCTGGTATTGTCTCCTATGCAAATCACTTAACTTCTCTACACCCAATTCGCTACCTATTAAAAATGGACATAAAATATGTACAGTACTGAAAAGGTCTTTGTTTAGTTTAAGGTCAGTAAAGTACTTTACGTTCTATGTACTGAGGAACAAGAGTATTCCTTGGTTGATGTGAAAGCAAGCTGTTCTCTTTTGATTTAGTTCATCAGCTGTAGTGACTCAGTCTCTATTTTAAGGGTTTTTTCCCTTTAAAATCTCTATAGTGAATAAAATTCTATTTTAATAGTCTATTACTACTTGGTCAGCCATATATTTGCCAATTATTTTGCATAAAATTGTATAAATACAGAAATAACTTAGCTGATGTAAATTTGTATAACTCTACTGACTTCATTGATGGGGCCCGTAATTTAAAGCTCTATTAAAATGCTCGTTTATTTCCCCAAACTTTCCTATCATTTCTATGAAACCTAGCAAATGTGATATTTTCTGAAGAGGTGTGTCAATGAAAGTACTTCAAATCATATTTATTAACCTCAATAAAAAATCTTGGAAACTTAGGGAAAAACCTTGAGGCAGATAAAATAACCTATACCTCTTATTTCTATGGTTGAGTTTTTGCCTATAGAAAGGTGTGCGGAGGGAAGAACAAACTCCAAACTGGACAGCACTAGAGTACAAAACTAACCAAACAACTCAAAATAAAGTTTCCCTGATAAAAATATGGAAGAGTTGAAATGTATTAAGTTACAATAAGACCACAGTAAGCTATAGCATGAATAAGAAAACAAGACATGATGTGCCACAAAATGACACATCAGATGAGATATCTGAAAAGATGTGTTAATTTTATTTAAAAAATAATTCAACTAGAAAATATGTAGAGGCCTGAGTACCCTCAAAAAGGACTCAGAGATAGTATGTATGCATGACATCTCTTCTGAATTAACTGTTTATCTCCATGTTTAAACTTCTGCAATATTTCAGGCATCACCATGTTAAGTTCCTGAATTTTGCCAAATGCAGGACAAAGCATATATTTCTAAAGTATGATGGTAATCACAAAAAATAACTCTTTAACTATACTATTTTACAACTTCTACTGTAAATCATATTGTGCCTTCAGCACCAAATTATTATTGATTATACTAATTGCCAGAAAGCAGAAGAAGCTGTTTATTGATAATGATTGCCCTGTATCAGAGCTACTTTTACAGTAGTCAAATGTGGTATCCTGATTTGATTCATATTAGAGATTAAGTCTAGCCTTGACACTCAGATCTGATTTCTCCCTCCCTTTCTTCCCCTCCCTACTCCACCCCCCTCTCCCACAATTTTAGTGATATTTGGATCCTGAAGTTGGGTGTTCAGACTTACCAATACTAACATAAAGTTTGTGTCTCTGCTAATACAATGTCAATATACTGTACACAAGAAAGATAGCTGATTATGGAGCACCACCTTTTAAGATACTATCACAGATGGGGTGATGGGGGGGAATTATTTAATTTTTGTATGAATTTGAAGCCTGGGAGAGAGACAACACTAACGCTATAGACCAGACTTAAGTTCTCTAGCTATCAACAGGACGTGTAGGGCACAGGCAGCGGCAGGGCAAGCTTCCCTCATTCTCTAGCCAGTGTGAATAGTACCATCTCTAGGGACAACTCGCTAATTCAGTCCTCATGTCCTTTTTATCAAAGGCTTCATGACTGAGACCAAAATCAAGGGTCTCAATATTTCTATGAGCTAAATGATACCAACTATGTTGTGGAATTATGCATTTATTTCAGTGGACTTACTCCTGATTTACACTGGTGTAACTACACACAGAATTTGACCCTGTGTTAATATCTGAGTTTACTGATTTAAGTGTGGCTGCCAAAGAATTGCCAACAAGCAGTAGTGTTATTTCTTTGAGTGCTGTCAAACTGCAAGATATTCAAATAAAAAGGATTGTGCTTACATTTTTAAAAAGACTTTTCTAAATAAAAAAAAATCTTTCATTCCAACATGGCAGAAGATGTTATGGTGCTTCTATTCCATTTCTTTTAGGCCAGATTCAGTCAGTTGTACTCACCTTGAGAAACTTCTCGCTCTACAGAGTCACATTGATTTCATGCTCAGAAAAAATCTGAATAAGGTACTACTTAGTGTGAGTGAATCTGGCCCCTGACTTTACTTCCCTGCCTCATTTGGAACTTAAGGGGAAAAAAAGAGAGAGAGAGTGCATGAGTGCCTTGAAGGAATATCACTTTTTTTTTTTTTTTTTTTTTGAGAAGTCAGTATGAATACTGGATTCATGAACGCCCAAGTAGGAGAACTTCATTCGGAATTCATCTCCTCATGTTGACTGACAAGCTGACAGTGAGGATGGTTTTCAACCACTTGTATGGGGCCAGAGTCCAATATTTGTACATTTATGTGTAACTAGTGCTTTAGTCTACCCCACTGGGGCAAATCCTCAGATGGTCTAAAGCTGAGGATCTGTCCAATGATTTCAGTGGGACTGTTTGTAAAATAGGGTACTTTTCAGCATGAGGTAAGTGATCATAACTGGCCCATAATTAGTAGCTGTCATTGGCAAGATTTGTTCTTTCAAATATGTCTTTACTGAATGCTTTATAAAGTCTCCCATTTTTAACTAGAGAATCTTTTGGTTTCCTTCTATTAGTGCTTTTTCTGAGATCCTTTTAAAATTCAAACCCTTTCAGCCCCTGAATAGGTTTTAAAAGCCTCTCCTGTCCAGAAGGTGCCAAAAATTTACATCTCTTTAGAATGTGACTCTATCTAGTTCAGACTAATTGGGTTTTTGCCTTACATTAGATGACTGCTATGTTTACACTCACTTATAAATAATGTAAATTTTAATGAGTAATGGGTTTCTAATAATAACAGCCACTTTCTACTTTAATTAAGGTATTTTCATCTTAATGATTGTTGAGTGTTTCTATGTTTACTGGTTTGCATTTTTCATGGTTATCTCATTTTAATGATTGTAGAAGTGGGGAACTATTCACAAGTGAGTGGGTAGACCTTTGTGCAGCCTTACTGAAGTCAATGACGAAGAGGTTGGGCCGGGGGTGGACAGGAGGATGGGCCACAATCTGTGATTATGTAGATTTGGTGACTTTGGCACCTGTGCATATCGTAGGGCGAAGCAGCGCCCATTATTCACACCCAGTGATTCTGAAATGTTATTGGTTTGCATACTGCAGTGTTAAAAATGTGTTGCGAAGTGAATGGATGGAACATCAAGCTCATTTGCCATCAGTAGTGTACATGCCATAATTTGGGAACTCCTGAAATGTAGTCCCTACTGTTCCAGTTCCTGGTCACAGATTGTAGGCAATGATTTCCCCTCCCCAACTTGCCTCCTCAGAATTTTACCTCCATAAAGCTAAAGTAATCAGATTTCTTGCAGGTGAAGTGAATTTCATCCTGAACAAGTAAAGAAAACGAAGAATTAAGCATAACATGCAGATTGTCATGAAGTCAAGCTGTCAAAGTAGAATGAAAATCATTTTCCTTTTTCTGCTATAAGGTCTGATGATGTTTCCCTCTGGAATAATAAAACTTGACATTCAAGAGTGTCACCTCTTGATGTCAAAGCTCTATCAAATCAGAATACAATGGTCTCTGTTATAGAGTGGTTCTACAATGAGTTTCAACAATATCAAGCTAAACTAAATTGTAGATCTGACAGTGTCCTGTCTGTCAGGCTTTCACAAGTCTGTCAAGGGCCCTTCTTCAAAATCAGCTTTTTTTAAAGCTCCACCCATCTGTTACCACAATAACGATGATGGTATGAATTCTCAAATATCCAGCTGTATTTAGTCTTTTCAAAGCAGAAGTGTAGAAAGAGCATATTTTAAATGCTATTTCACTCTGAAAGCTGATTTTATAGTAGTTTATATGTTTTGCTTCTTAATGATTTTCATATCCTATTTGTTTGACTTACAAGTAATTTTTCTTTTCAAACTCTGAGCTCTGCAAACTTGATCTGGGAGTCAAGATGGGTTCTTCAGGACTTCTGTATCATCACTAATTATAGAGATTCAGGGTGCCATATTCTACCCTAGTGCAGCCCACTGTCTTCAAATTATGTGGTCAGCTACATCTGTGAAATCTTATTGTTACATTAAAGCAAAATTCTGTCAGGCAACTCAAACTTAATCAGAAATGTGATCTCTGATTGTGTGAACCCAAACGAAATTCTGCTCTGAAGTGCTAACCGGAATAAAAACTAGACTCTAAAATGATAGCCATAATGATGTTTGCTACACCCATGCATCAGAAGCATTCCTCCTTTTGGGGAGTCCATCTCAGGTGGATAGGAAAACTGAATATCTTCCCCATGCCTTCCCATCATGCTCCTGCTTTACATTTGTTGCCCAGCTATTTGCTTTGTGGTAATGGCGCAAGTCAGGTCTTCTGCTCCACAATTTAAAAAGAAGCAAGAAGACTAGAAGAAAGAAATGAAAAGAATGTGGAGTAAGCAGTTAGGTAAGAGGAGGATTGTAAAAGCTCTGGAGAGGCCACATGTAGGACGCCTATTTCGAGCTAATCGAATACATGGAAGTGTCAACATTACTGCATGTTCAGGAAAGCCTTTGTTGTTATAAGGAAAAAAAACCCTCAACAAAGAAAAATTTACAGTTACTGCATTCTTGTTGTGGTAAGAAAATAACAAAATATGTATTTTCAGTGACATAGCATACAATTTATTGATCATATTGATGGCAAAAATAATTATGAATTTGGTCCTTTTTAATACCTATGAATTTGGGACCAAATTCTGCTCTCAGTTCTACAGATCTGCATACAGAGTAACTAAAATAAAGTCATTGGAATCACTTGTAATTTATGTTGCTGTACATGAGAGAGGAATTTAGTCTGTGTAACTGACCTTATCTGTGAGGTTTTTTGAAGAGGAGGATAAAAGGAAAAAAAAGGGAGGTAACTGAGTTGATGCTTCACGTACAAGGTGGGTGGGGGAGCCAAAATTAACTTTGCAGTTCATTTGCTGAGACCCAAAATTAAAAATTGCATCATGACCTCTTAGTGTACACTCTATCTGCTCAGGTGCCTGTATTTAATATTCCACTAAGTAACTAATAGAAAAAAGTATTTAAATAACATGGACTCCTCACTGGGCTTAATAAACCCCTTTAAGTTTCTGAACTGTTAAGTCAACTTAGACAATTTTTACAGTGATTATTCCATTTTTAAGAGGTGAATTATAATGACAAAACTTAATGACCATGTAAAACATAAAGATGCAGCAGAGTCTAAATCATGTGCACCTGTGGCTATAAAAATTAACTGAAAAGTGTTTCAAGTTCATGAATCTTGCAGGAGATTCAGAGCTAGCAGGAGTGTAATTTTGCTCAAGAAGTTTGATTTAAAAAAAAAAAGTAAGATTTTGCAAAACAAAGGAACAAAACCCCTTTTAATCAGGGAAAATCCTAATCCAGATGCCAGAAACACTATTTCTTGTCTCTGTCCTTTAGAGTGCAAATACTGGGTACATATGTTCACAAAAAAATCTGAAATGTTAGCACTTCTTTAATGGTATGGGGTAAAGTTTTCAAAAGTGTGAAAGTTTGTTCCTTTTTCAAATGAGCTTTAGGCACTTTTGTCCCAATGATTTCCAAGGAGATTTCAGCTCCTAAGGGTAGTGGACTCCTGACCTGACATAAGTAATTAACACATGGAGGGACGCCTCATTTTTTTGGAAGATAGAATTAAGGATGTAAATAAATCATTAGGTTGAAAACAGAGTTTGTTTGCTAAATAAAATAAGTAAATAGGTCAATAGGCTAGGAAGATAGAATGTCTGAGCTGACTAAATAAGAGGGAAAATACCCATGGAGTTATTTACTGTGAACTAGATAATGAGGGACAAAATGAGATAGGAATGTACAGATAAGGTAAACAGGAAGTGGATCCATGGAAAGCACATGCTGCAAAGTAACGAAACCAGTCCAATACTTTCGTGAGCACTGAAATTCACCCCCTTCCACCCTCCCAAAACCAAACCAAACCAAACCCCCATTAAATCTCTGTAAAACTGTACCAACACCAAGGACAAATTCTACTGTGTTGCACTGGTCTAAAACCTGAAATAATTTTTCTGAAGCCAGTGAAATTATTCTGAGTGTATGGTAGTTTAAATCACATTTAGCTACCATATGAAAATACAGTATCACAGAACACATACTAATAGGCTTGATTCAGTCACCGTGTATCTATTGGGATCTCTGAATGCTAATTGCTTCTCACAAATCTTTTTCCATTGGTGAAAAATGATTTGATAAAATTGAAATGCTTTGCAGGAATCAATCAGAAATTCAGTATTTGTTTTAATTTTTATAATATAATATGTCAAATTGGCAAAGAACTGTTTAAACCCCATTGAAATGAAACATATCAGTAATGCCAAAACAATTTTTAAAACATGATTGTTTTGAAATACTGTGTTCAGTGGAGTAACTCACTATGATTAAAAAGGATACATTTTCTATATATTAAGAAATTGAAATTTACCTTAAAATATATGGAAAATAAGACTGGACTTGGTAGCTCTTGGTAATTTATCTTATTAGTATGATTCCTTACCATTAACTTGATGTAATGGAGTGTCCACTTCACAGAAGGCAAAGAGCAGATTCTTAGGTTAATTAATTTGATAGGCTGCACCTGGGGCAGAGCCAGGGTTTGATTGATAGTGCCCAGCTGAGAAGGAAACTTAAGCACAGACAGTAGGATATAAAGGGATTGTAGGTAAGACTTGCCCAGGAAAATAGTGCATCTGAAGGAGCATATGTACCTGCTAAAAAGCAGAGTAGAAGGTTTCCTTACCAGTCTTGAAGTGGTCACACACATGTCTGATGCAAGGACTGTTGAACCTAGGGTAGGGTTGAAAACTGAGCCATAATGATTGGCTGAGGAAAAGCCTTAAAGGTGGCAGAAGGAGTTGTAGTTGTGTCAGAAGGGAAGAAAACAAAGCTATGACTTAAATGGAGAGTCAAGTTATGACAAGAGACAGATTACCCCAAGGCCAGAATGACCATCAGCAGAGGGTAATAGGGAGAAGAGCCACTCTGTCAAGCCTAGACCACAAGGTACACTGCATCCACAATGAATCAGCTGTCCACAGTTGAATATCTTTTGTATATTTTTAAAATGTAATCTCTGGATAAGTTATGGAATTCAGTGTCCCTTCAGTTTTTGTTTGTTAGTGTACATTGCCTGCATACTATAAAGATCAACATAAATGAGTAGTATATTTGGCCAATTTAGCACTGAGGTAAAATAAGAGCTCCTGGTATCATCTACTATATTTATCATTAATTCTTTGTTTGGAGTATAATGGAAAAAAATGATGCTTAAGTTATCACATCCCTCGGTAATTTTGAGCTTGCTAAGTTTCTGTTTGACAATTAAATGTCACTTGATTTCACATATTTAGGCTCATTTATTGCTGCCACTTGCAAAGTTTCCTGGAAAATGAATCCTCTTCTTACAACAGTGAGAAGCTAACTTGCTGACACTACTGAGATCAGTCAGTGATATCCTTATCTTGAAACATTAATGTGACAGCACCTGAACAATTTAGTTATAGGATTTAAATATTTTCAAGTTAGATACTGTGCAATTTGAATGGAGGGGGGGAAAAGCCACAATTAATTTAAACCTGCTTAAAGAAATAGAGATCATCTCTTCCTTTTCTGTGTAAATCTATAATTTGCACTGCACTGAAGAATAAATGTTTTGCTTCTGCTTGTATGATAGGAAGACTATACTCAGTATCTCACATTGGACCAGATCTTCATTTAGCATAAACCGGCTTGACTTCAATACAGTTATGCCAATTTGGGCTCTAGCTCATTGCCTCATTGAAATATTTACCTTGCTATACTTTAATCTCATTTTCTTTTGATATTAGAAATACATACCAATTCATAGAATTCTTTGAATGGAAGAAGTGTACTTATGCATAATCAGCTAAGTAGCAGCGCTGTAGAAAAGCACTTGGGGGTTATGGTGGACGGGAAGATGAATATGAGCCAACAGTGTGCCCTTTTTGCCAAAAAGGCCAATGGCATATTAGGCTGCATCAGTAGGAGTATTGCCAGCAGATCGAGGGATGTGATAATTCCCTCTATTTGACACTGGTCAGGCCTCATCTGGAATACTGTGTCCAGTTTTGGGCTCCCCACTACAGAAAGGATTTGGACAAATTAGAAAGAGTCCAGCAGAGGGCAACAAAAATGAGTAGGGGGCTGGGGCACATGACTTATGAGGAGAGACTGAAGGAACTAGGCTTATTTAGTTTACAGAAGAGAAGACTGAGGGGAGATTTGATAGCAACCTTCAACTACTTGAAGGGGTGCTCCAAAGAGGAGGGAGCAGAACAAGGAGCAATGTTTTCAAATTACAGCTGGGGAGGTCAAGATTGGATATTAGGAAAAACTTTCTCACTAGGAGGGTGGTGAAGCATTGGAATGGGTTACCTAGGGAGGTGGTAGAATCTCCATCTTTGGAGATTTTTAAGGCCCGGTTAGACAAAACCCTGGCTGGGGTGATTTAGTGGGAGTGGTCCTGTTTTTTAGCAGGGGGTTGGACTAGATGACCTCATGAGGTCCCTTCCAACCCTATTATTCTATGATTCTATAACTCTCTGCATTAGTTGGCACTTCAGTGATCTAAAATGTCCCAGATAAAGCTACAAGATAGCTTACTGTCCTCCCTGTGTGTTACAACCTGCTTAGAAGGTCCAAGCCTATCTTAATTTTTTAACAAATGCAAGGCAAGGCATCCAGGCTCTGAAGAATTTGCCATATATTTAGGTATCCAAATGTTTGTAAACTTCTTTGAGATCATGTTGTTAAAGGGGTTTATGGACATACAGAGCCCTTTGTGTAATGAAGAAGCACTGCCCAAACTGAAAAATGGCATATACTCCCCCTTTTTTCTTTTCTTATTTTTGAGTATAACTTTTTGAGTTACAACTCCTCAGGCTTTATATCACACAGTTTGCCTTCTGAGTGGAAAAATCTACACTCATTCAAAGCAGGTGCAACCTCCCCATAATACACATATTACTTTCTTTAATTATACTACTTTGTCTTTCCCACAAACCATCTGCACACTCCCAGCAGAAAGAACACTCATGAAGACCTCCTATAATGAGCTTTTGTCTTTTACTTCCAAAGTTGTCCTTACACTCTAACTAACTTAAGGCTAAAATTAATTAGCACATCAAGGTTGCTTGAGGGTTTTCACTGTGAAGAGAATGGCATAAAATAATATCCTAGCAACTTTTCCCCTGTGTTTTTCCCTCAATTTGGCAACAGATGAATACATTGTTGCTTTTGGACATGGAGGCCATGACCTATGTACTGTAGATTAAGTCTCTATTATACAGTGTTTCTTATTTTGGAGTGAATTTACTGCTCATAAAAGCAAACAATTAAACAACAGAGGCTGGAGTAAAAATTGCTGCCACATGTGGTTCTGTGTTACACAGTTCTGACAACAAGCTCCCCCATGCTCTCTTTCTAATCACTAGAAAACACTCTTGCTTGGTTTCTGAGAAAACAGACAATTACATGTATTAGCTACTGTATTTTAAGATTTCATGTATAGTGTCATTAAATCACTGGACAGAAGAGTACATCTGATTTTTCAGTCTGGTTACTTCCATTGACTTTTGAGAATATACAGCACCAAAAATGTATTTACAGAATTGGGCTTTTTGTCTTCATATGAAAGTTCACTTATGCCAACATACATATGAGCCAGCTAAATACAGGTATGTTCAAAACTTATCAATGTATTGGCATTTTCAGTAATGCTTAGATTTTTTTTAATTTTTTTTTTTAAATCACCTTACTGGTGAAAAAAATTATATGATGACTTTCACAAACTTTTCCACTTTGCTCAATATTTCTCTGGTTTTCTTTGAAACACTGAAAACCATAGTTTCTGTTTTTTGACAAAAGGAAACCAGAATATTCTGGATTCAGATTGTAAAACAATCAATTTTTGATTTTTCAATGGGAACACAATTTTGATAAACAAAAAATATAAATTCTAAAAAATGTTCAGGGAAAATAAAATACACTTTGGCCAGCTCTAGTAATATATCATTTATAAAACACTGCATATTATTAAAGATCTAAGTAATCATTGGGCTCCAACAGAATGATTTTTTCATACTGGTACAGTACCTTACTTTCCAACATTGTATTTGGTAGCCTGAGTCATTGGTATTAATTAAAAAAAATAATTACATTAAATCTAGCTGAATTGTTGACTTGAAGACAAAAAGGTATCTTCACTGTGAGACTTGTATTTTCATTTTAATGCTAGCTGTTTTACTTGCACAGACAAACCCTCAGTAAAGTTCATTGGAATTTTTCCGAGTATGGACCAAAGATAAAATTCTGCAGCCAGAGAAAGCTCTAGACAGAGTAGAAAAACCTGCAGACAGATACTGGAGAGGCTATTCAGAATGCTGCAGGCCTTTTTCTATATGCCATTAATTGATCTCCTGAGTCCTCAGGACCATAGAGTGGTGAGGGTCAGGAGTAGATTGGAGTTGTGTTGCATCTGAACTTTGCAGATCCACCGTATATGATAATCCTCTCTGTAGGTGTGCAGGTAGAGAGTTGTGCCTCTTTACTGAGCCATGTAGCAGTAGCTGGTAAGCTGTTCAAGTGCGCTGTGCAACCTGCCACTCAGTTGCAGGAGAGAATTCTGTGTTCAATTCCTGCTCTGCCCCAACATCTGTTTGTTTATCCCATGCAAAGCCTTTTGACTCAGATTTTTCATAGGTGTCCAGAATGTTATCTGGAGTAAGGACTTCATGGCTAAGTCCTTATTTTCCGTAAGACAGTAAGTTGTTTAATGGTAGAAGGTTTTCTTTCCAGTTCATTATTTAAAAAATGAAATTGAGAAATGCCAGTAACAAACTCACAAATTCTCATGCCTTAGCAGCATGTGAAATCTGCTCTGATGATGATAAAGGCTGTGTTGTTTCAACCTCTTTGACTTACAGCCTGGACCTCCTTTTACCACCATCTGTTTTCTGTAAATGAGAGATGTGGACTGCAAACACCACAGCCTGAGAGTGAAACTTTTAGGGCCAAACTTTCCAAGTGCTTACCTTTAGAAAAGTATTTTGAACGGACTATTAGTAATTCATCTTAAAATAGTTGTCCTATGTTTCATAACATAGAATTTTACTCTTTATAGGTTGAGCAAATATTTCCTCTCCTGAGGAAAGATAGGCTACTATAGTTTATAACCAAGATTTCAAAAGAGAAAGCTGAGAGTGACTTTGAAGAAAGAGTGGGCAAAAACATGTTCACATTGTGCTGGTTCTATGCCTTTCAAATGCTGATACAAACACATAAGAATTCAGGCTGGAGAAACTTTAACATTAAACTTACCATGAAAGTGCTAGGCCTACTGGAAGTTGTCTCTGAACTTGCCCAGTGACAGAGGCATATCTATGTGGTTATGTCCAATGGAATTAAACTGGTTTAAAACTGAAGTGATAGGAAAATTGGGCTTCTTGTGTCTTAAAAGGCTAAATCATCTCAAAATGTAAACAGATACATTTCCAACTTCCAATTTTCAGAATGCAGCAGCTCCCAGGTGCAATACCAAGGGACAAAACTGGCCTCCCATTATCACAGAATTTTAATTAGATAGCATTCAAGGCACAGGGTTGCAGTGGATTAATGTGATCCTGATTGTGGCATGTGTTACAGTAGTCACTTAGTGCATGAGAGGGAATGATGGGAATGTAATCCATGACAAATTATTAGGCCCAGGAAAAAAATATGGGTTGCGTAACAGCAATTTCAAATGGCATACTCGCTACTTCCAATTCCAAAAACCAGAAATCAGTGAAAATGTTTTTATTTTGTTTTATACAAGTGAAACTATTTATAGTTGCAATATCTAAGACATTTAATGACCAAAACTTGTTTTCAAGTTTAGAAATACTGCAAAGATATGGCCCACTAAAAGTGACCAGTCAGCATTGTGAAAATAGCTTTTAGAACCTTTTTCATGGTATTTTCCATGGCTGAAGTAATCTCATTTTCAGTTTTCATACTTAAAAACATGTTAATTGCCATTGATAGCCAAATAACGTTAATGCATTATTATGTTACCATAGTATTCCTTAGTTTACAATGGGTTATACTGTAAACAACTGAGTTGAAACACTGCCAAAGTTAAGTGGTATCGTTTTTCATCCGAGCAGTTAAATGGGATTCTGCCGGTCATTTCTGTTAGAAGAAGAAATTGATGATGGAGCTAAATATTTTTAAGGTAGTCTGGGGTATTTACAAAGTGTACAAAATAGGAATAACTCATTTGTTAACGGCTCCATGCCTGTTTCAACCAGTACTCATCCCGTGCTTTTGTGCTCTGTGCTTTTTTAGGGCCATGATCTCCAATGCTTGTTCAAACTGTGTTTGCTTCTCTTTCTGTGATGTGTTCTCCTTCATTCTCTCTCTCTGACACAAACACTTCGCTCTCCCCTCTACTAAACAATACCCAGCCAAGTCCCTCTCCCACAAAGTTCATTCCTCAGAAGGAATTTGTTTTGGAAGGTGATGTGCCTATTTGTTTTGGAAGCCTTTGTTTTGAAAGGTGATGTGCCTATTTCAGGTGAAGGCAACTGTTATATAAAGGAATGTTCATTCTCTTAAATGAATGCTGGTAATCACACTTATCAGCTCCACTGACAATTCTCCAGGCCTACAAGTGCACCATAATACTTGCCTTCCTGAAGATTTGACAGGTATAAAAAGATTCTTCAACTTTTTAATATAAATAGTGTATATAAACACACAGATTTATTTTCATGTATCTATTTTAGGAAACAGCAGCATAAACTGGTAATCTTCCAAGAGTCTTTATTCTGAGTCTCAGCCAGAATTTCTCAGCAGAGCAGGTTACCTTCTCCCTCTCTCAAAAAAAAAACAACAATTTTGTTCTAAGGAGCCTTTTGATTGTTTATCATTGCTGCAGACAAGTCAGTCAGAGGGACTACTGGGTTCTCCAGTTTCTATTATGCCGAGAGACCCCAACAACAGATGCTAACCAATCTGTTCATGGTTGGCCAGATTGTTGTTGTTTCTGGATTTCTGGTCACAGATATCAACCAATGTGTTATAACTTATTTTTATTGTTTGCAAAGTAAGAGATTCACATAGCAAGAATACAAATGTAATATACACTGACCCCTCCTACAATCTTAGTTGGTTTTTTTTTTGCAGTAGCTGTTCTTGTGACTTTTGGTTCCATTTAGCCATCAGTGGAAATATTATGCTAATAATGTTAAATATAGATTTAGGAGCCCAACTTTAGCAAACTTGGGTTGGAAATGATTGAACTTATTATATGTTTTGAGTTATTTGTTTTCTTTACATCTTTGTCTGTGTCTGCTGTAAGGATCCAGAGTTAGCTTCAATGGCAGAACATACCATGGTGCCAAATGGTGGTTCCCAGCCTATCTTCACCCCCCCACCCAACACCTCTACCCATGATATTCTGGGGGGGTCCTGGCAAATCAAGGTAAGTTTACAAAGAAGGTTGTAGAAGGTGAGGTTGACGTTTTCTCTCTGTACCCCAAGTGCTACTTCTCTCCATCTTTTGCCATGCACCTGCATCAAAACTGCAACGGCGTTAGTACTTTCTGTACTGATAAGGGTGAGGAAGACTTAGTCAGTAAACAAGTGAACTAATGTGTAGCTGGCACTTGATGGTTTCCTTCTGACTCTTCCATACTTGTTAAAGTTAACCACCTATTTTAAATTTCCTATTTTTTTCCATTCCTGGGATAAAATAAGGGGTTCATACTTTTTGAAGATGTATTATAACAAATTTGATGTTTTGATTAGCACAGTGAACAAGCAATGTGAGATATGAGAGTACCTGAATATATATATAATTTTAATTTTAAAGATTTAAAAATAAACTGTCAGCTGTAGAAAGATGAGATCTCTCTCAGGCCTGACTGTAATATTCCAGAGGAACCAAAGGTTGATCAAGGCAGCACGGTATTATTCAATGAATGTTAATATGGGGGGTAGATGTTTAACAGCAGACATTTGCATGTTTGCCTATGGCAATAGAGCCACTAGAGCCAGCCTTTATATTTGTATAAGGAAACAATGTTAAGTGCTATTTCTTATCAAATTAAATGTTTGTGTGAGAGGCTTCTAAGATCTGTGCATGCAACATGTGTGATTATGCAAGCAATTCCATGACAAAGCAGATAATTGTACACAAATGGCCAGCAAGTCACATCACTGTTCCTTTATGCATGCAAACAAGATGTTATGTTGTAAAAGCCTAGATAAAGTTGCAAGCGCAGTCATGGTACCTGTGCATGTAAATGAGCATCTAATTATCTTTGCATATCTCTCCAATTTTGATGTTAGTCCTTGATGTATATTGATAGTAATGTAGTGCTCTATCGCTTGCAAGCAGTGGGGTGGGGAGGTTTCTGCACTGACAATAATGGTAGGGCTCTTTTTGACTGAAGTCATGTCTGTGACTCAAATTGAAAAAGACACAGTGAAGAATGAAGGTTAAGTACTTCTGGGTTGTCAAACTCTGTTCGTTCATTGCTTCAGTAATACTTTATTTCTCTCCATCCATCATTTTACTCCAGAATATTGTATTTTAATAAGTTTAATTTTTGTGTTCAAAAGGCATTCTCAAATACCAACAGATAAATTGTGTTGAGATATTAAACTCACTGCAGAGCCTGAGTTGATAAATATGAAATGGGAAATAAATAATGAGACACCCTGCTTGGAAAATTATGTTTTTATTGCATAGATCTGATTGTAGATTCAGATGCTTTATCTGCTTTGTATACATTCATTAGTGGTATTTTTGTTTGATCTCTAGTTACTATGTGCAAAGATGCAGCCTCTTCACTGGGAAGGTAGTAAGAGGGACTTGATTTGACTGATGTGGTGACATAGGTTCCGGTCCCAGTACAGGATGGGCATCCTCTCATGCATTAAGGTGTGTGTAGCCCAGATTTAATAATTATTTGGGGATCTTAGATAATTAGTATGATATTTATTAAATTGTTACAGAAGTAGGTTCTAGTCCGAATCTGACCACAGATGAAATTACATAACTAAGGACTTCCCCAAGGAACAATTAGAGTTACAAGGATTCTTAGGAGATTTTATAACAATTCTTTATTGCCAAAAGCATAAAGCATAAAATTGGTAAAAGTATTAAATGATAAAAATACAATAAAATATATTTAAACAAAGTCTTATACAAAAACCTCATACAATTAATAACAGATTAAAACAACCTATATAGTCTATAAAACAATTTATAAATAGCTTATACTTACACTCCCTTAGGGTAAAGATGTTGAGATGAGGAGTGCAGGCTCTAATAACCTTAAGAAACTTAACTAAATTAAACTAATAAAGCAAAGAATAAGCAGTGGGTCTGTGAAGATTCTTGGCTCGAGTAAAATGCCTTCAGAGTGAAAGATATGGAAGCTTCATTGCATACCAAATTCTAGGATCTTAAATACCTTTTTCTTATACGTAACAGACTCTATACCTTTAAACCTCTCTAAAAATAAACTAAATTATTCCATTCTTCCATACCCAAATATGGGTCCTCACCCCAGAAATTTTCGGTGTACCTTCAAATGATTGGTTAAGGGGTTCATGCCTACAATTGATGTATTTTCCCTGCTAGAACATTCCATGTCACCTTTCCACTTCTCTTGTTCACAAATTTTGTGGGTTTTGTGGTGTTCTATTGAAATGTCAAATGTCTCACCTAAAGTTGTTGTTCACCTTTCACCTATATTATTTCACCTGTATTATTATATATAGTAGGATCTGAAATTGGCTGATTAAAGTGAAAAGAAGATCCACCCTGTTATTTTTAACTTCACAGCCACCTACTTTGCAAAGCTGTTGCGTACAGACTTATCTTGGAAATTCTCACAATGAGGCCTGTAGGTCTCTTGCATTTCAGCTACTAATATAAAAGTTATGCTAACTTATCTACTTATGCTAAATATACTTTTATACAATTAGGATTTCTTAAATTTATAAAGAAAGATATACATGTATGAGATGAGATATATGCATACATGCCAAGCATAGGTATAAGCAAAGGCTACATGTGGTATCACTGGATCTGTCTGGTGGTGCTCCATTGATTGGAAACACATCCAGGTTACACCAACTCCTGTGCTCCTGCTAGCATGTATCAATAGGTGGTGATGGGCTTTCTGTGCTCCTTTTAAAATAACTAATAACTAGCATTAGAGTGAGCTGTCCCTAGCACTCCCTGGGGCATTCTCTCTGCAGCTATTCAGCTCTGCCTACTTCATTCAGCTCCATATCCTTAATGCACTGCTTAGTGCAACAGAGAGAGGTGGGATGCAACAACTTCTTAGATGAAGCTGTGTTATATCAATGCAGTTAAGGTGCTGTAATAGAGATTTCAGTCCCTTCCTACATCACAGATCATTTAGATGGCCTTCATGGTACTACCATTACATTCTCTGAACGTGACTCTTCACTCTGCTTTCAACCAACTCCCTCATCCGTATGTCTGCAGAACAGAAGTGTGAAGGGAGATTTGACAGTGACCTTCAATTACCTAATGGGGGGTTCCAGGGAGGATGAAACTAGACTGCTCTCAGTGGAGGCCCAAGACAGAACAAGGAGCAATGTTTTTAAGTTGCAGTGGGGAAGGTCTAGGTTGGATATTATGAAAATCTATTTCACTAGGAGGAGGATGAAGCACTGAAATGGGTTACCTAAGGAGGTCATAGAATCTCCATTCTTTGAGTTTAAGGCCTGGCTTGACATGACCATGGCTGGGATGATTTAATTGGGGTTGGCCCTGCTTTGAGCAAGGAGTTGGACTAGATGACTTCCTGAGGTCCCTTCCATCCTTAATATTCTATGATTGGTTTCAATGGGCAATTTGCTTTTAAATGTCAGTACCCGGTCTTCCTGAAGAAAATGTTCATTGGCACTTTACCTTAAAAATGGCAGCATTATAATATTGTTATGTTTAAAATTAAAGTAGAAGATACCATTTGTCTTATTTGTATCATAAGCACTGTATAAAAGCTAGGAGTCCTGTGGCACTTTTAAAGACTAACAAATTTATTTATTGCATGAGCAATTTTCTCCCAAGAAAGCTCATGTGATAAATAAATTTGTTAGTCTTTAAAAGTGCCACAGGACTCCTTGTTTGTTTTGCTGACCTAGACTAACAGGCTACCCTTTTGGAACCTGTATAAAAGCTGTGAAGCTCACTCATGTCACCTGCTTGAATGACCCGTAAAACTGGACACAAACTTAAATAATAATTTTTTCTTAAATTAAATTAATATGAGAGAGCCACCCAAGGCAGAGGCCAAGCACAATGGTTTTTCATTGGGGACATAAGTAGATATTGTGAGGGAAACAAGAACCAGATTCCTTCCATCATGGTCAGGGAAAGGAGCCATTGTACAGGCTGTTTCTATACCCACAGCTTCCAGCTAATCAAATTGGTTTGGATAAAAGTTAAACTCTGAACTTTATCTAGTTAAACCTGGGTTTTCTCTGGGAATCAAACATTTAGGAGTGTGTCTTGGTTTCATTGTTTCACATTTTTACTTGTCTCTGCATTTCTATGTGTTTCCTGATGCAGGAAGTAGAAGAGAAACATTGCAAGACAAAATATGCCAAATACAGTCCGATAGGGTATGTCTACACTAGCAAATTAAGTCAACTTAAGGAAACTTAAGTCGACTTAAACAAAGCCTTGACCACACTTGGTTTTCATTAAGTCGACTTAAGCAGTTTAAGTCAACTTAATAACTACCACTCTTTAGGTCGATTTAACAGTTAAGTCGATTCATTAAGTCAACCTAAAGACAGTGTGGCTGCTCTAAGTTGACTTATTCTATAAGTCAACCTAGGGTGTGGGTCCCAGCAAGGGAGCCACAGCTCCTTTCTCCCTGGGACCCACAGCTCTTTTTCCCTGGGACCTGCGGCTCCTTTCTCCCAATGGGTCCCGGGGAGAAAGGAGACATGGCTCCCTTCTTTCTGGGACCCTTGGGTCCCGGGGAGAAAGGAGCTGTGGATCCCAGGGGAAAGAGCTGCAGCTCCCTTCTCACTGGGACCCACGGGGGTCCCGGCAAGAAGGAAGCTTCTGCTCCCTTCTCGGAGGGACTCGTGGCTTCCTGGCAGAAGAGACCCCTGGGTCCCTTCTCAGAGGGGAGCCATGGATCTCTGCCACATCTACACTTGAAAAGTTAAGTCAACTTGTTAAGTCGACTTAACAGAGTTGATTTAACTTTTCAAGTGTAGACATAGCCATAGAGGTTCTCCATGAAAAGTTAAATTTTTGAAGACTGGATAGAGATAAAGAGACAGAGGAGATATGTTACAACATAAAAAATAGCTTCTAAATATTATCTTTGTGTGCGTAGGAATTATTTACTAGAAGAATAGTTCTATCTCTTGAGTGAACAAGTATATGCATTTTGCCTTGTACATAACTGCATTATTGTAAGTGACTTGGGGTTTGATCCAAAGCTATTGAAATCAAGAGGAATCTTCCTATTGACTTCAAAAGGCGCTGTATAGTAAAATTTATATTCATGATTGTTATGAAAATCGCTGGAAAAAATCACAGCATCTTACTCAACTCATTTCCACCCTATAGGTCAAATTCTATGTTCTCATTTATGCTGGTGCAGCTGGCATTGACGTCAATGGCAGCTGCACCAGAGTGATTAAACAGAGTTTGACACTATTTGTGTCCTGAGTCATATTTGCTGCTGATGACCTCAGTCCTGTGACTGACAGTATAGGAACAGATTGCTGCATCTGTGTGTTATCAGTTCCTGGATTTACAGGTGGCTGAGAAGTTTGTTGGGATAATTTTCCTTTGAAAAATTGCCCTTTCAGCAAAATCAAAATTTTCCATGGTAAAAGTGCTCTAGGAAAAATCAAACTGATAGCATGCTTGCTAGCTACCTGCTTGCAAACGTCTGCAGAGGGAAGATGAAAATAAGATAGGTAGCTGGTAAACACTTCTGATATGGTTCATCCTTTAAAAAAAAAAAACAAGAAAGTAGTTAGGTTTTTGTCCCAAACAGAGAAATTTTCTGAAATCTTCATGTTTCCCACCCACAGGAAAGTTTTTTTTTTTTCTAGTTAGCTCTAGCTAGATTGGTGCCTGTTATGCTAGCTAGTTTGAGAGTCAGTTTTTGAAGTTTAACCACACTTGAAACTTTCTTAATGATATCTTGATTTATTTTTTTCTCTTAAAATTTTAGTTTAATATTTTCTAGTGGAGCTGCAAACTATATTAATTAGTTTAATGGTTGCAAAATGGCCTGAAGATGAAAAGCACAAAAAAGTATTAAGTAATATTAAATGAATGTGGTGCTCTCACAGAATTGATTTTGACCTTAAATATAATAACTGCTTCTAAAGAATTAAAATCCATTTCAGTTCTGCATTTTCTTTAAAAAAAAATAAAAATAAAAAAAAATGCAGCAACGAAGTTGTAAATTACAACAATTCTCTCTCTCTATCTCTCTTACTTTGTGAATGGGTAGAGGAATCAGATGGGGCTATTAATGTTCCTAAAACAATGCAAATAATATAAAAATTCAAATAGACTACCACGGAGCTAAAGTGTAGTCCTGTTTATAAATATAGTGAATAAACTTTTTTAGTAACATAGCTGGTCATATAGACAGAGGCCCTTGAAAACAGAGTTATGAAATAGTGGTACACAAAGGTAACTGTAGCAACATATTTAGTATCAATAAATTAATCTAGCTAAATTTGCAAGAGCTTGGTTTCCATAGCTATTGATTTTTTGAAGTAAGTATGTAGCCATCAGGATCTTTCAGAAAGCCTTCCCAGTATCACGTAATGTGATGTCTAGTATACTGAGGACAAAAGAAAAGCTGCCTGAAAATACATCTGCTTAACAAGAACATCTTGTTTCCTCACTGAAGTAAGCATGAAGATTTTGATCTAGAAATGTGTTGGAAGGATGGGAGCTTGTTAGTCCTTAAGATGGTGACAGAATTGTAATTATTTGATGTAGTTCAGACTATGATGATTTGTATTGCTAAAGCTTTTGAATGAATATTTTTTCAGTCCCAGAGAGCATGCTGCATGGAAAAGAATCCCTGGAATAAAATGGTCCATTAATTGATTTGAAATCTTGAGTTTTACAGTCTGCATTCTAATTGCTAAGACAGATCATATTTTAAGACTATGGCTAATGTGGGTTATATAAATTCTAGCACTGTACCATAAATTTCCACCCTACAAAAGTAGGAGCTCATCCTCAAACTAATGACTGCTTTCATTTAACCAGACATGAATATGATTTAGCATATGCCTTCATATTTTCTTTATTGCGTTTTGGGAGCATATATCTATCTTTTGCTAGTATCAAATTCTACTGAAAGTACTTTCAAAGATAGATAGATAGATAGATAGATAGATAGATAGATAGATAGATATGAATGAATAATTTAAAATCTATTATTTTTCAGCTTATGAAGTGCTAGCTCACAGGGAAAAGAAACACAAAACTGAAAGTCTTGTACCAATATAAAATGCATACAAAGGTTAACCTAACTGTTACAACACATGATTTTCCCAAGAGTTTGGGACACCTTCAGTTGTCAAGAGCTATTAGTGTCATAAAAACTAATTGTGTGTGGTCACACAAACTTGTAATAAGACATCTTAGTAGCATTACAATTCCTCCAATTGAAAACACAATTAAAGCACATTACTGTTATGCAAATATTTAATAGTAATTAGGCACTGATAATTTGGTATAGCTCACTTTTCCCCACTGGAGGAACTGCAGGAAGGTTTTAATTACTTCAATTTTGACTTGGGCTCAGACCTGCAAGTGGTTATTTAAGTGAGTTCCTTTATGCATATATGAGTACAATGGGACTGCTCAGATATGTAACGTGACTCTCACACATGACTGGGCACTCAGATTAATCTTTTATTTCACCCAATGGATTTACATAGGGAATGTATTTGTACCACTAGTTGTAGTCTAACTATACCAAAAACCCTGCTGCACCTTGTTGTGGTTGCCTGCCCCAACCCCACATAAAGTGAGGAGAGTTAATGGCTAATCAACTAGCCTTGTTTTTTAAAAAAACACACTGGTTATAGAAACAGACTACCAAACCCCATGAACACTGCCATTCCCTCTTGCTATGTCAAGGCTTGTGGTGAAAGCCAGTCTCTGGAAGCCAGGACCCTGAAAAGTTTGATGCTGGCAGGAAAAAACACTTCAGAGTTGGTTACTGGACTTTGAGTACAATCTTCAAACATCAAAATATTTCTCAGATCATGAGGGAAATGGATGACAATAGACTCAAAACCCTGGACATTCGTGAGAATAGACTGATAATTGCAGATAACAAGCACTTCAAGGGATGAATCATCTCGGGTATATTTACACTGCAAAAAAGAAAAACAAAACAAAAACCCACACACAGCAGTGAGTCTAAGTCAGTGTCTACAGACTCAGGTTTGCAGTATGGTGCTAAAAATAGCAGAGGTAGATGATCCTGTTCTGGCTTTGAAGAGTTGCAGGAGGATACTTCTCAAAACTTTAGTTACACTCCTACTTTGGTTGGCGTGACCCCAGGCTCTCAGACTTGTTGACGTGTTTCTTGTTTGCAGTGTAAGAGCGTACCTTCTCTGACTTAGGTTGGCATACCAACCAATACTCATAGATTCATAGACTTTAAGTCAGAAGAGACCAATATGATCATCTAGTCTGTCCTCTTGCACAATGCGGGCCACAGAACCTCCCGTCCATTCCTGCAATAGACACCTAACCTATGACTGAGTCACTAAAGACCCCAGATCATGGTTTAAAAACTTCAAGGTACAGAGAAACCACCAGCAAGTGACCCATGCCCCATGCAACACAGGAAGGTGAAAAAACCCAGGGACCCTGCTAATCTGCTCTGGGGGAAAATCTCCTCTTGACCCCAGAAATTGAGATCAATTAATCCCTGAGCATGTGAGTAGGAGTCAGGGAGTCATGATCATAATGACTGATTCACTCATCAACTTTGAACCTATTAACTGATATATCATTCAGGTTAGACTCCAAAGCAGATTCCTAAAGGTGTCAATCATACAGTGCTATGCACTGACAGCAGTTCCTAGTGATGAGGATAAAGATGAGTTCTACAATTGCCTCCAAAGTGTCATTGACAGGATACCTAAAATGATTTGCTCTTTGTGATGATGACTTTAATGCTAAAGTAGGATATGACAACCAAGAAATGGAAAGAGAAATGGGGAAACATGGGCTGGGAATAATCAACACAAAATTGATTCAATCCATTGTGCTCGCTGTCCAACTCAGTTCTTGCAAGCACTGTTCCCACAGATGTACACAAAGAAATATGGACTTAAGGAGATGACAAAACAAAAATCATTATACCACATCTATATTAGCTCAAGATTCCAGTCATTTCTCCAAGATACAAGGGCATATTCAGCCATCACTATTAATAATGACCACAGTCTTTGCACTATTAAACTGAAATTAAAATTGAGAAAAAACAAGTTTAAACAGAAAGTGGTAAAGAAAATCAACTGTGCAAAACTGAAAACAATAATAGTGTGTGAAATTCCAACTTGAACAAAGGAACAGATTTGAGGCACTGCCAGAGACAGAGGAAGGTGAGAAACAGTTTTGCCCATTTTTATTCAGGTTCATTCTCAGACAAATGTGATTCTGGCTGCAGCAACCAGTTGTTTAACACAGAGAAAGCAAGAACTGGATAAGCCAAGAGATGTGATGTCTGATGAAGAAAAGAAGGAAGAAAAAAGAAAAGAAGCTCTCAAAGGAGAGCTCCTGAATATTTACCCCAACAAAATAATGGAAATATTAAAGAAGGAGCGTAAGAAATCCAGCAGCACATTGAAAAGCAACACAAGGAAAGATAAACAGATGTGTTGAAGACTAAAAAACTGAAGCTATTATAGGAAACCAAAGAGTCATTCCCTGAGTGATTAAAACACATGGAAACTGGAAAACAAAACATGGGCTAATAAAAAAGCAAAGATGGAAAAATTCTTACAACTGAGGAGAACAGTAAAACAGAAAAGCGGACCATTTCAAAGAAGTCTATCAATGGACTCCACACTGAATCTTGATGAAACATGTGACCAGTATCACATCAGCATCAGTAGGAGTATTGCCAGCAGATCGAGGGATGTGATAATTCCCCTCTATTCGACACTGGTCAGGCCGCATCTGGAATACTGTGTCCAGTTTTGGGCTCCCCACTATAGAAAGGATGTGGACAAATTAGAAAGAGTCCAGCGGAGGGCAACAAAAATGATTAGGGGGCTGGGGCACATGGCTTATGAGGAGAGACTGAAGGAACTAGGCTTATTTAGTCTACAGAAGAGAAGACTGAGGGGAGATTTGATAGCAACCTTCAACTACTTGAAGGGTTGCTCCAAAGAGGAGGGAGCTAGGCTGTTCTCGAGGGTAACAGAGGACAGAACAAGGAGCAATGGTTTCAAATTACAGCTGGGGAGGTCAAGGTTGGATATTAGGAAAAACTTTCTCACTAGGAGGGTGGTGAAGCATTGGAATGGGCTATCTAGGGAGGTGGTAGAATCTCCATCTTTGGAGATTTTTAAGGCTCAGTTAGACAAAACCCTGGCTGGGGTGATTTAGGGGGAGTGGTCCTGCTTTTTAGCAGGGGGTTGGACTAGATGACCTCGTGAGGTCCCTTCCAACCCTATTATTCTATGATTCTATGTGGACCTGATCAACTTTACATTATCAGTCCAATAGAGAAGTATAGGCTTCAGTCAAAATAGCTGAACAACATAACAGTAGGAGATAATCAGATCAAAGCAGAAATGCTAAAGACACATAACACCGTCTTAACAAAGCAGACAGAACTGGCCAATGAAGTTAGGGGAAAAGAGACCCCGCCCCCCTCCTGGTCAGTGGAGACATGGAATCATTGTCAGAATACTCCAACTTGATATTACTGGTTGTAATAACTGGAGAGGAGTTACAATATTATTTATTGTAAGGAAATCTTGTGCAATGTTCTGCTCCCCTGGAGGAAAGAGGCAGTGGTTGTGAAACTTGTGAAAGAACAGATTGGATCCTGTGTAGGCCAGATGTTCACACTAAAGACAAGCATAGAAGAATGTATAGAATGGCCAAACTCCCCTCTTAATCAATTTCACTGAATCTTTCAAAAGGCATTTGACAGTCTGCATAAGCATACATTGTGAAATATTTTCCTTCCTATGGAATCCAAGACAAAACATCAGCATCATCAAGGGCATGAACAGAGATTTAAAGTGTGAAGAACCAAACAGTGGATAGATGTGGATGCAGGTGTGAAACAGGGCTGCAACATGGCAAATGTAGCAGGCCAAATAGCACTCAAAGTAGTTATGCTTAGGGGAAAAAAAGTAGCATTCCTACCCAGTTGGGGCCCACCTACCTGTGCCCACTGCAGCACCCAGCAGCAGCTTGAGCTTGACTGCTACGACTGCAGGCTGGCCAGCAATGGGTGTCTGTGAGCAGAGGCGCTGCAGTGGACATGGGCAATCACTGCCGCTTTTGTGCAGCAGGGGCCAGGCAGCCTCAATCCTCCCTCCTCCTCCCAACACTCCTGTTGCTAGGCGACTGGAGCATCAGCAGGAAGCTTCTGGTCATATGACCAGAAGCAGGACTGGCCAGGCCCACCCTGGAGAGTCAGGGGCTTGGCCAGAAAGTGGGGCTGGCTACACCCCTGGTTGAGATAATACTTCCTATGGCTCTTCTTGGCTCTTGCTGCATAAATTTGCCCCAGCAAAGCTCTGAAATTTACTTTGGCCAGATCCTGCACTGAAGTTGGCATGACTCACAGGGAAGAGCTGTCCTTTTTAAAGAAAGAACTCCTCATTCACCACCTTCTGGTGACCGCCAGAATGGGTACTTGGGGAAAGGTTGATTTGATTTGTTTGCTTGCAGGATGGATGATGCCTTTATAAAGATGGATCTATTTGTCTTCCCTCTCATTATCCTCCATGACCTAGTGTGAACTACATGCTCTCTTCCATATGAGCATGGAACTCCCAGCACTTGAGAGTTCATCATTTCCACAACATGTCAGGTTTTCTTGATGTGATGCTGGTGAAAAACTTGTGGAAATTTCTGGCCCCAGCAGCTCATATGTATCTCATTTGTAGGATCCTTAGTGGGTTTTCTCTTTTCTGGATTCATTGACCAACTCCAAGATGAAAGTAGAGAATTGGCAGGGATGTGGTTCTCAGTTGACAAATGCTCACCTCATCAAATCATCCTATCTTCACCTTCACCCAAGTTTCTGTGCTTTAACCACTGGTCCATAATACTACTCCTAAAGGCCTTCCTCTCCAAAAAATATGAGCTTGGGTCTCTTCCTCTTGCCACTTCTGTTCTCTTCTTCTCTGAAAGGATGGTCTGTACTCAACGCTCCTTTGAATATATTCCCAAGCAAGACTCTACATTAAGATGGGGTTACAATTGAATACATGTTCATTTTCTAAGCGATAGAACATTATAGCATTATATTTTATATTATATTTTGTTTTAAGATTAAGTATGGAAATGAATTGCTCATTGCTACTAGAATAGCAATGCAAATGATTTTCACAATTCAATGAACAGCTGGAAAAATAATTTTACTTTCCCACATAGACCAGTTTGTTGTTCTGGATCTCGGTGTAATGGAATGAAAAAGGGTTAAATTACATGTAATGGCAAATCCTGTTCTCGTTATGTACCATGGACAAGTGACTACACTGTCAACATCTAAAGCAGTTGGACTAATTTTAGGAATGTCCAAGTATTTGTACACTTTTGCCCCCCACCGCACTCCCAGCCATGGGAAAAATTCTATTGGATTTTTGTAGGAGGTGAGCCACTTTCCCCACTCACCAGACATCTTTAAATCTCCCCTGCACACCAAAGTCTAGAAAGTCCCCAGAAACATAGCTTTATAGCATGCATGGAGTACAGACTCCCATGATCCTACTCTTTTCACTGGAACCACAACAATTTTGTTGTGCCCAGGGTTCCTTTGCACCTGCAGAAAGATGAACAGGTTTTGGCTTTTACTGAGAACCTGGATGTGTAAAAATCTTGCATTTAAATTGTTGATGTGGAGAACTCTGAGGTTTTATGTTGCTTGTTTGTTCTGCATTTTCCTGTATCAGATGGTACTCTAAGTCTCAGGGGACTGGAAATGTGAAATATATTCCCAATGCTATACAAATGCCACAACTGGTAACTATTTTAGACTACGCATTCACAATGTTTCTAATAAGATTTTAAGTAAGTGTCAGTATTGCTAAAAATGCATGTGCTGATAACCAATTATGGAAAATATAGAACTATAATTATATCTGAAATATTTCTCACCGCTTTTCCAAAAACCTACATATGGCCACGTTTCCAAATTACAAAATGATTAATTATCTAAACAAAGATAAATTGAAGTTGGCTCTGTAATTGCACTGTTTGAGATATACTAAAGCAGTGCAAATGCAAACCCCAGTGCTAGCTTTTTCAGACAGTGTAATCTTTCCTGTTCATAATTTGTGCGGTTCACTGAGCTGAATATTTGATGAGCTGAAGGTTTTTCAGATCAGGTAGATATGAACTTGCTACAGTACTCACACTTTACTCTGTCAACAACATATTTTTACCACTGATTTATTTATTTATTTATTAGGAGCATGATATGATAGATGGCAGCATAATATCAACCACCACACTGCAATGCTCCAGGGACTAATTTAATGAGTAGTAGTGTTTGGTCTGTGTTTGGGTCTAATCCAGTTCCTACTGAGTTCTGTATGATTTGGATCAGGCCTTTAGTTACTACGTGTAGGACTAAATCCTGCCATCTTACTCCATGAGTGCTTCTATGATTTTTGAGGGTTTTAGTGAGGCATAGGCCTTACACTGGCCCTCTTCATATGGGTAAATTTTATACTATCAATAATGAAAATCTTTCTTAACAATGCATTCTTTGACCATGCAACCTTGAAACTTTGTTTCATAATGGCTGATATAGAAGGAAGATTTCCAAGTGCATAATCAATGCATGTTGCACCACATAAGAAAATAAGACCATTTTGTGCCATTTCAGGATGAGTTTAAGATAGTTACCAATTTTCAGCAGATTCCATCTCACCAACAGACCATTAAAATGTCTTCTCAGGACATACTTAACAATGAATCTTGAAGTAGCCACTAACTATCTATACTTTAACTTGTGTGATTCTGGTGAAAAGCCCTAGACAGGATGCTGTCAACAACCATTGTCTCCTTAATGGCTCATCAGGTTTCTCCCTGGGCCCATTGTAGGTGGGAGTTTCCTTAACATTAAGGACACAATGGTTGTAGAGACTCCGAAGTACAATGGGCCCAGGGAGAAACCTGATGAGCCATTAAGGAGACAATGGTTGTTGACAGCCTCCTGTCTGGGGCTTTTCACCAGAATCACACAAGTTAAAGTATAGATATAACACCAAATTCCTAACTTCTAATACAAATACAATTCCTAGACATAAACTATATAACCATTCCCAGCAAATTACTACCTTTCTATTGATACCAAACATGACATAGTTCCTATGGATTATAGCATTTATGAGATATGAATAGAAAATAATATCATAAATACTTCCCTAAATCCAGACAGCGTCACACAGGGCTCTCGCCTGCCCTTTGGGGGGCATGCCAAGCTCCCCCTGTGATCCCCCCCCCGGTAGGGAGGGCATTGGTGTAGTCCTGGGGTAGCCCTAAGTCGACTTAGGGCTACCCCACGTCTACACTGGCTTAATTCAACTTTAAAAAGTCGAATTAAGCCTTAGGTGTAGTTGAAAGGAGGCTTAATTAAGTCAACTTTATTTTCCTTAAGTCGACTTAAGCAAGCTGCTTAAGTCGATTTAAGGAAACTGTAGTGTAGACGCAGGGTAAATTAAGTCAACTTAAGCAAGTTTGTCGACTTAATTTACCAGTGTAGATGCAGCCTTAGAGAAGCGATTACCTTCAGCGATGGGAGAACGTCTCCCCTCGTTGTAGTAAGTGTCTACACTATAGTGGCACAGCTACAATGCTGCAGCAGGGCTGCTCAAGCATTTTAAGTGTAGATAAGGCCTGTTTGTACAGTGCTATGGTTGAGCCTTTTCTCAGGCCTAGTCTATACTGTGGGAGTAAGTTGATGGGAGATACACAATCAACTTACTTACTTCTACTTACCACGCTGTCTTGACTGGGCTGCGTTGACTGGCAGGGCTCTTCTGTCCACATCCACACAGCGTTACTCCACTGTGGATTGATGCAGTTTTCTCAGTGGAGATAAGGACTCTGAGGTCTTACCTGCAAGGTTCCTGCAGACAACTTATTAACTATATAACCCTAATTCATCCTCAGAACTGAACAAGAGAGGGTCCTGTGGGTAAAGTAGTAGTATGTAATCATGAAACTAAAGACTCCATCATAATGCCTATGCACAAGGGAGTTGAACTGTTTGCACAAGCAATCTTAATACTAACATTTTCTGATGTTTAAGTGCATGACCATGCAACAGAATATTCTTTTAATGAAGCTCTTACATAGTATAGAAGTAATGATAATATTCTTTATAGGAGCTCTACATTAAATGAAAATATTTGCAATCCTCTGTTCTAGTCTCATCTCATCAACTGAATACTCACTTTTGTGACATTACTGGCACCATCCTGCCCTGCCAATAATACTTAGATATTCCACAGTAATGAGCATGATCTAAGAACCTAAAAAGACTGAAACAGAATTTTCACCTAGTTAAAATTGGAACTTGAGCAGGATCTATCTTTTTTCATACAATGGAAAGCAGTAATTTGTTGAAAGATAATGTGAAATCTAGTAATTTGTTTCCTTATGCATATAGCAATTAGGAAAGGCAGTGTAGACAACAACACAACCATAGTATGCACCTTTATAAATAAACATATATAATATTAGTGGCACGTTAATCAATGTCCTTTTTTTATTTGAGGTTGTTTATATACCAATTAGAAATCATCGTTTGGATCAAACATATATCCTTGATACACATTAAACAAGCACCTTTGAAATGTCTGTTTTCCTATTAAGTAACAAACCCTTAAGCAAGCATCCTTTATTAGGTGTAAGAAGTGATGATAAATCATGAAGTCCAAAAAAATCTTTTTCTGTTTATTTTATACACACACACACACACACACACACACACACACACACACACACACATATATATAAAACATACTTGTTGGATATGCCCTTCCTGCTACTTATTCCCCACAGAGCGGCTGCACAAAGGATAATTTATAATTTAAAAGTTCTTATGGGATCTTCTTGAAGCTGAAGAATTCTCCCTTTCTGATGGTGCCTCTACACTAGTAAATTAAGTTGACTTAAGCAGGCTTAAGTCGACTTAATTTACTCTGCGTCCACACTGGAGTTTCCTTAAGTCGACTTAAGCAAAACTTAAGTCGACTTGATAAGACCTCGTTTTAAGTCGACTGAAGGCTTAAGCTGACTTTTTAAGTCGACTTAAGCCAGTGTGGACACCCTAAATTGACTTACTAGGTACGTCAACTTAGGGCAGGGGAAAAAGGGAGCCCCTGCTCCCTTCTCCCGAGGAAGCCGCTAGCAGCTTGCCCTGGGGAGAGCCAGTCCCTCGTGGGTCTGGTTTTCTCCCCAAGACCCGCAAGCCGCTAGCAACTCGTAGCAGCTCCCTTCTCCCTCGGACTGCTCATGTCCTGGGGAGAAGGGAGCGTGGGGCTCCCTTCTGGCTGGGACCCCAGTGGTCCAGGCCTAGGGGAGCCCCGTCCTCCTTTCTGCCCAGGACCTGAGTGGTCCTGGCCAGAAGGAAGCCCATGGCTCCCCTCTGCCCAAGACCCCCGCGGGTCCTGGCAAAAAGGGAGCCAGGGCTTCCTTCTTGCTGGGACCCCTACAGGTTCTGGCCAGAAGGAAGCCCATGGGTCCCCCTTCTCCCTGAGACCCCAGCAGTCCCAGCCAGCACGGAGCCCTGCAACTGCTTTCTGCCCGGGACTGTGCTCCAGCTGATAGGGAAACCACGGGGTTTCCCTATCAGCTGGACGGTCGTGCCAGCAATTGCCGGTACTCCAACTGATAGGGGGTTCCTTGCATGGCACTCCAGTTGATAGTGGAAACCGTGGGGTTTCCCTATCAGCTGGAGCGTGGTCCCAGGCAGAAAGGAGCCGCAGGGCTCCATTTTGGCTTGGACCGCTGGGGTCCCAGGGAGAAGGCAGCCCCACGCTCCCTTCTGGCCGGGACCACTGGAGTCCCAGAGAGAAATATGTAACCTCACAAAGGAATATTTTATCTTTGTCACTTCTGCCACTCTTAGCTGATGTCTTTGTCACTTTCTAGTATATATTCCTGCAACTTATTTCTTAGCTTAATATTAATATTAATTGTTAATCAACATTGTATATAAATTAAATTAATTATAAATTATATTAAATACTGTTATAGTGATATTAATTACCATTAGTAATATTAGTATTTCTGATTATCCCCATCATACTACAGTCATTTTTTGAGACTAATAACACTATTTAAACTCTATAATAGTAATGCTCTTCAGAACATGAGTGTTTAGGAACCAGCGAATAGGCTGTGGTCCAGATTTTCAAAGGTATTTAGATGCCTAAAGAAGCAGATACCTAAAGAGATTTTCAAAATGTTGAAGCTGGTTGGGGACCAAACCTGTTTATGCAGTTTGAAAACCCCACTAGGTATCTATCTACATCTTTTGGCACCTCAGTGTCTTTGAAAATCTGGCCTTATTAATTAAAATCTTCTCAGCCACACAGGAGGCCAAATTCCACTCTCGCATCCTGATGTCAATAATCATTCCCAATTTACATCTATGTAAGTGAGAGCAGATTTTAGTCCTTTGTCAAGAATGTTTTTCGTACAAAATAAAATTGGCTTCCTTTTCTGTTATTCCACATGAAGGGGTGCTTTACGCTATAACTGGCATTATGAACCCATGCTAAGTAGGTCTGATAGGGTTTTAAGACGAAAAGAAACCCCTCCCTCCAAATACACAAGTGACTCATAGACTCTAAGGGCAGAAGGGACCAGTACGATCATCTAGTCTGACAACCTGAAAAATGCAGGCCTCAAAATCTCACCCACCCTCTCCAGCAATAGGCCACCCAACCTATGACTGAGTTATTTACCTCCTTAAATCATGATCTAAGGACTTTAAGATACAGAGAATTCACCTGAGCCATGCTGTGACGGGATGCACATCTGTGCAGCCCTTGGGCGTGACCTGTAATA
>ML685793.1:1968565-2013436 GCA_007922175.1 Pelusios castaneus | reverse complement strand
CCTGTGTACAATGGTACAAAGGGGGACAGGGACCCTGGCAGGGCAGATTACTACCTTTCTATTGATACCAAACATGACATAGTTCCTATGGATTATAGAGCATTTATGAGAGATCCATTGAAAATAATATCATAAATGCTTCCCTAAATCCAGACAGCATCACACACAGGGCTCTGCCCTGCCAGGGTCCCTGTCCCCCTTTGCCCCACTGCACACAAGGGGTGTCCACCCCACCACCGTGGACCTGCCCAAGGCCCCCTAGCCCCACAAAGTCGACCTAGAGCATCCAGTGTGGACGCTCTAGGTCGACTTTGTAAGATCCCCTTTAAGTCAACTTTAATTTTAAGTGTAGACACACTAAGTCGACTTAGTTAAAGTCGACTTAAAAGTGCAAATGTAGACATAGCCTTAGAAAGGGATTCCACAACTGTACTAAATATAGAAAAGCTTTTTTTATTTATAATATATACTACTAATATAAAACAAAATAAGTGTAGGTGTGCTTTGAAGAGCACCTCTGACCAAGATTTTCAAGTGTCACTGGTGATTTTGGGGTACTGAACTGAGCCACTGTTAAAAGGCTTCATTTCAGCAAGGACTGAGCTTCTACCCTCTGAAAATAATGCCCATTAAGGCCTCTTAAGCTTGGCTCCCCAAAATGGAAGTATTCGATCATGAGTCACTTTGAAAAGCTTGGCCTATGTAAAAATAGCATTGTGAGGCTCTCTGTTTATTACATAGCATTGTTAACTTTCTTGCTCTCTGACACTTTTGCTCATTTGCTCACTGGATAGGACCTTCAGAGAGCATCATGGTAGTTCAGTGGAGGGGAACCCCCCCCCCCCCCCCCATGACTAAGATAGAGGCCTAAAGAAATAGTACAAAAATGGGTGAAGAAAATAACTCATTGAAGTAGAACTTCCTCCAGGCTAGAGTTGGGTCTTTCAGAAGTGGAGGGGTAAACTACCACAGCATTTGGGTGGGAGTTGTTCATGACCCTGGCTAAGATCTGTGGCCAAAGAGCTGGCTAGATCCACTTAGGACCCTGGCAGCTAAGGAAAGAAGGCCTTTAGAAACCCTGAATCTAAGGTGTGAGAGTTGCACATCCTATGGAAAGCTCTGTGTCCCAGAGAGATGAAGAACAGTTGGAAATGGAGGCACAGATGGCCTGAGGAATGAATACAAAGGTTGCATCACTCTAGGATGAGGTAAGGTGTGTGATGGGAGGCTCAGCCAATGACGGCATAGACAACTGGAATCTATGTTGTCAAGAGGTGGTGTTGGGGTAACCAAGCATTCCTGAAGAAGGCATATGCTTGTGCACTTGTTCTAAATCTACAGGACTGGGGATACTCTTCCCAGTAGCAATCTTGCATAAGCAGATGGTGAAAATATTCTCGAGGCAGGGGCTGAGCTCATCCTACACTAATGGCTTGTGTCCTATGGTGATGGGCCCAGCTCCATCCTCTGACTCATCGGATCTTGCTGCTCAGGCTGAGAGGAGTTCAACACAGCATCACTTGACAAGTGTACCTTGTGTAGGTGGGACCCTCCTCTTGCAACATCCCATTCACCTCTTTTCTGGCTCTCTGGTGCTGCTGGTTGTAAGGCCTGAGGATCTCCCTCCTTCCTCCAGGACGCCCCTTTCTCTCCCGCTCCCTCACCAGACCTCTCACACCATCCCAGAGAACCTTCACATAAAGCACCACTCAGGATCCAGTGCTCCCTGTTGGGACTGAGGAATCTAGCTCTACCTGCTGGGAATCCGGTATGTAGGCAGTGCCCACCCCCCCATGCCATCCTCTTCCTGCACTTGGGACTACCAGACGAGGGGCTTTACCTGGTGAATTGGGCATGTGCAAAGGCAGTGGCTCAAAATAGGTTGGCTGGGTTGTAATTCTGACCACGGGGTAGGATGACAAGATGGTAAGGGTTCATAATTGCTCTCAGATTGGGGTTCAGTCACTGATGATAAATACATATGTAGGAAAAATATGATAGGAAAACTCAGTCTAAATTTATCACACCCTAAGGGGGAATAATTTGTGGGTAGGCATTAGGGACAAGAGGGAATTTTGCCTGCCGCTTTGTGTTGCTTGGGGGAACTATACAATTGCCTACTTCTTTACTTTTTCCTGGTCTCCTCTGTAATATGGTTCATTTAGGAGCTGTACTCTCCATGGCTCCCTGTCTGCACCATCTTCTCACCATCAAAATGCTGCAGAAGTGAGAACAAAAGGTAATTGTTCAAAAACCTTGTCAGAAATTCCACAAGTTCAGCAGCAACAATGTCATGTATAGTGGTTGTTCATTGACTCTTCTTACCTGTGGTATGGTCCTTCTAAAAATATCCAGCAGAACCCCAAATATACAACAGTTACTCACAGGGATTACTACAGGATCAGAAAGAATGGGAGCATTGGCTCTTCTCTGCTGGAGTTTGGGAACTAATCAATCAACTTCCGCCCCATAAAAGGGAAAGAAGAATATGGCCCTGAAATGTCATAACACTAAAAAGAAGAAAATGTCTCTCTGCCCCATTTAATTGTACCGTAATCTTACATAGTCTGGTGTCTTTCAAAGGAAACTAATAGAGTTAAGAATTTCCATTAGATTTCAGTGAGGATTGGGCATTTAATGCTTTTTTTAGGTTACTTTGAAAACCCCAGCTTTAAGCAATAATGGAATAAAGATTTTCAGTAACCTCTAATATTTTAGGTATTTAAGGTTACTTTTAGACTGAAAAGATTGATGAGGAAGAAACCAGGAGAAAATGAGGAACTTTCTATATGCCTAAAAGAGTCTGTCTATCTTTTTTTATCATTAGTCATCATGGGGAAATTCTAAAGAATATGTATATTGTGTGGTGACATATATCGGGTGAAAAGCTCCTCTCTGTGCATGGAGGAGCAAAGTAATCCTCAAAAGTCACAGAGGGTCCTGCTGCATGGGTATATGGTATTCTCCTTCATGAAACCAGTATGCATTTATGATTTTTTTTAATGGGGTTGAGTTTAGGCTGGGCTGCAAAAGGTGAGGAGCAGCCACTTTGCCTGACAAGTCCATCTGGCAAACCAATAGATTTATAAGCAGAATTCTATCCTGAAGCTATTACTGTTTCAAATAGCATGAAATCCTGTTCCTTGTTGGAGAATAAGATGGTGTACATTTTCTTTCTCATTTATTCTTTGGTATTCCAAAGACACATGCTGTATGGAGAGGCCAGCCTTGGTTCAGGAGAGAACATGGGGTGGGTTTGCTGTGCAGTGAGTCACAGGATGGTTTTTGGAGACATTTTTCTCTTTCATACAGGTTCTTCCATGGGAAGAGAGCATCTAGCCATAGTTTTATTTAACTGGAAAAATATTAGTAAGAATCCTACACAGCACTCACTACAGGCATGCATTTTCTCTTCTGATCAACAGGTGTTCTCTGTCACTAAGTGCACTCTACTAGCTGTTTTAAGATTCGTATGCATCATACGTGACATTCTGAAAGTGTGGTGATGGTATTAAAACATCCTTAGAATTTCTAAGTATGATGATGACAATATTCTACCTCAGAAAATGTTGGCTCTAACACAGGGGAATTCTACATAAGACCTTCTCTTGACAGATTAAGAAGAACTGCTCACAAAACTAAAAATTAATAACTTAGATTCAAGAAATCACAACTTAATCACGTTTATAATGCACAAACAGATTGAAATCCAGACCAGTGATATTTATACTTGGCACTTTAAAGGAGGCAATTTCACAAAGCTGAAAACAATTATAAGCCAAGTCATCTGGGAGGAGGAATTTGATCAGAAAATTATGAATGATAATTGGGACTGGTTTAAGAACATTTTAAAAGATGCCCCAGAGCCACAATCCCACAGCTAAAGGACATGTTATTTACAAAAAAAAAAAAAAAAAAAAAAGTGTTGAGGGAAGTGGCTGTAGCTATAATAACAATATAATATAAACAAATGGAAGAAAGGGGAAGTTCATAGTAATTAATATAAATAAAAGGTTATGAACTTTTGAAAATTGATAATTGAAAACAAAGAACATAAGGGGAAATCTAGGCCCAGCAAAGTTAAGGACAATAAGGAGGAGTTTTTGAAATAGATTAGGAACAAAACAAAACCTGACTGGTATTGAACCATTAATAGATGGAAACGGTAGAATTATAAATAATTCAATTAAGCCAAAATTGTTCAATACATATTTCTGTTCCATATTTGGGGGAAAATAGTGTAGTCATATCATATAACATTTTAAAATCTCCACAGGATGTTAAACAGCGAGTACTAAATTCAGACATTTTAAATATCAACAGGTCCAGATAACTTCCATGCAAGAGCTTTAAAAGAGCTACCTGAGGATGTATGGAACATTTTCAGTAAGTCTTGGAACACCCATGAAGTTCAGAAAGATTGAAAGAAAGCTAATGCTTTTCCAGTATTTAAAAAGGATAAATTTCCTTTTGGGATGACCCAGGTAATTATAGGCTTTTCTGTCTGCCATCAGTCTTGGATTAGATAATGGAGCAGCTGAAACAGGACTTGATTATTAAAAAAGGGTAATATAATTAATGCCAATCAACATGGATTTTTTGAAAATAGATCCTGTCAAACTAACTTGACATCTTTTTTATCAGATTACAAGTTTGTCTGATGAAGGTAATAGTGTTCATGTAATATACTTAGAGTTTAGTAACGTATTTGACTTGGTACTTCGTGACATTTTGATTATATATTTCAAAATGTAATTGTAAAGGGGAAATCACCATCAAATGGGTGTGTTTCTAGAGGAGTCCCAAAGGGATTGGTTCTTGGTCTAACATTTTCATTAATTACTTGGATGAAAACACAAAAGAATCTGCAAACTTTATCAGTGATGACACATTAAAGGAGTGACTAAGAACTAAAAGGACTGGTCACTGATCTCTTGGTAAACTGAGCTTTCTAGGTTAGTTGGTAAGGTGGATACAAATAAACAATATTTTTTAATATTGCTAAATGTGTACATCGAAGAAAAAACAATGTAGGCCAGGCCTATTTGATGACTGAAAAAGATTTGGGGGTGGAGCTGGTGGATAATGAGCTGGGCATGTATTCCAGGTGCAGCACTTTTGGCTAAAAAGGCTAATTCTGGTGTTCATAATTCAGGAAGGATGTTGACGAATTAAAAAGGGCTCAGAGGAGTTATTAACATATATACATTATATTAAAATATTACAAAAAATATTAAATTATTAGGAAACCTACTTTACAGAGATTCACTCCAGGACCTCAGTCTAATTAGCTTAAAAAGATTGAGAAGTGACTTGATTATAATCTATAAGTACCTTTTTTTTTTTTTTTTTTTTTTTTTTTTTTTTTTTTTTAAGTGCTGGTACTCAGCCAGAGACCTGGAGCTGTGTGTGGCGGCAGGAAAAGGGGCCACATCTCTGTGGAAAAAAAAGGTGCTGGTACTCAGTACCCCTGAGTAACATCACAAAAAAAGCCCTGCTAAGTACCTAAATGGGGAACAAATATTTAATAATGGGGTCTAAGGGATAATGTGATCTTCAGATGCAAACAGGAGAATCTCAAGGAGGACTATCGAGGTTATTTTATAGCTCTGTTTGTCACTGGTGCAACTGCTGCTGAAATATTCTGTCCGGTTCTGGTTTTCATGGGCGCTTCAATCTAGCAAAGAAAGGTATAATATGATCAAATGGCTTGAAGCTAAAGCTAGACAAATTTCATCTGGAAATAGAGTGTACATTTGCAGCAGTGAAAGCAGTTAACTATTGGAGCAATTTACCAAAGTTTGTGGTAAAGACTCCATCACTAAGAAGTCTTAAATTAAAATTTGATTTTTTTTTCACCCTAAAATATGGTCCAGGAATTATTTTAGGGAAGTTCTGTGCCCTGTGTTCTCTAAAGGAAGCCAGACCAGTTATCCACAATGGTCCTTTCTGGTCTTCGAATCTATGAAGCTATGATTCCGAACCAAAAGGAAACTGAAAGATGACTGGACAATAGCTAAATGTAAGACGCTTCCACAGAATTTAGTAAAGGAGACTGTGAGATAAATTCAGATTAAAAGGTTGCAGACTTATTAATAAGTTAGAAAAGAGTAAGCACCTGATGCTTCTACTCCTGTTTATAGACAGAGGATGCTGCCATTCAGAGCAGCCTTCAGTTTCATAAACATCAGCTAGATAGCCTTGCCACTGTGACAAATGTTCTGACTAGAAAGAAGGGCTGGGAAGAATGTTTCAAACCACTTGTTCCCAGAATTCCTTGGACATGTATGCAAATACTCAAGATACTGATCTGCTTTGGCTGCTTCATTAATGAGTATTAACTCCAACTTCTGGAACTGGCAGCAATTATTTTATTATTTTTTAAAAACTGTGCATTAATATTGTAGGACGATTGTGGTGATGATGTGAACAAATCAATAGTAGTGCTCTAGAAATGTTGCTGCACTGCCACTTTTTCCCAAAGCAAAAAACAATTATGGTGAGGTAAGTCAGGCAGCAATAACAAAAATGTCAGCTATATGGAGAAAAGTAAACAGCAAATGGAGATGCAATTATTAATTTTTGGCATGAAAAACAGAAAATAGTTTAAAAGCTATTCTAAGAAGAACTGATAACTCATTAAAAATATTAGTATTCAGGATGCATGCTTCAAAAATCAGCACCAGGAATTTCTAGACAGGACAGAAGGCTAATTTGGAAAACAAACTAATCAAGAATCTAAGCATGTGCCATGGAGTTTGAATCTATTAGGTTTGAAGTGTCTTCCTCAATTTAAGATTTTATTTAAAAATAAACAACTTATTTCATTGATGTGTGTGGAACAGATGTTGATCTAAGAATATTTACCTGATAGTGAGCTGGACAGCTGAGGGTTGTTTTCCTATGGAAATCCCAGGTAACAGATCTCTGGAAGAGCATGCCTCCTGTAAATTGTAGGTTGATAAAGTCACAGGTTTTTAAGTCCAGAAGAGGAAACAATTATGATTTGAGGGGGCAAAATTTTTTCAGCTGAAACTGTCACTGAAAAATGCAGATTTAGGTTGATAAAAACATTTTGCAAATTCATGTCAAATTTGCTGAATTGTTTTGGTTGAAAACTAAAAAAATAATAAAAATAAAATGTTTCAATTAGAAATTACTCTAATTTTGAAATTTACCTCAACCTTATAAAATATATATATATTTTTTTTTGGTGTGAACAACATTTGCTTGTCACAAAACAAGATTTTGAGGGAGAGAGGGTAGAGTATGGCCAGCAAACTCAAATCAGTTAATAAGAAAGCTCCAATTTTGATCAGTCTGACTAATTACATAATCCTGGCCTAAAATTTCTCCCAGTACTTCCTGCATTAATTCCATAACTTTTGGTTAAGCTTTTAAGAAAGACTTCTAGTCTTGATTTAAAGACATCTACTGATGGAGAATGCACCACATCCCCTGGTGGTTGTTCCAATAGTTAATTGTCTGCACTGTTAAAACTTCACCCTTGTTTCCAGCCTGATTTTGTCTACCTTAAGCTTCCAGTTATTGGGTTTCATCATGCTTTTGCTGCTAGAGCCTTTTATCATCAGAGAACTTCTCCCCATGGAAGTATTTATAGACCATAATCAAAGTTGTAACATTCTCTTGGATAACCTGAATACATTCAGCTTCTTACATTCTCACTGTAAGGCAGGTTTCTTAGATCTTGAATCATTCCCGTGTCTCACTTCTGAACACTACCCAATTTTTCTACATCCTTTTTGATTTTATATTGTGTTATCATACTGTCTTGTAAGATATTGACAGATAGAAAAAATCCTAGTTCTTCTTGTCTAGTATCCCACGCCATAACCCACTCAATATTCAGTGTTAAAAAAAGCTTATTTCTTTTTCTATTGACTTTTAAAATAACTCTTGCTTCTCTCTCTGACTGATTGGAGATATGCATGTACTGCAATTAAGGTTTCTAATGCATGCTATCAACTTCTGATTTTTCTTATCCAAACATGTCCAGCTTTTCCTGTATGATTTCTTGTGTTTTCCATTTCAATCTTTAATACATATTTATAAAATTGGCATACATTTGATTAAAAACCCTAATTCTTTCTATAAAATCTCTGGTTTACTAGGAAGTGCAATGGGCCAGATTCATTCTTGCTAGTTAACCTACTGAAGTCAATAGTTTTTGCAGAGATGAATTTGGCCCAGTAGCCTCAAAGCTATAACTGTAGCAACTATAGCTCAGCAGGTCAATGATAATGCAGTGAGTAACTGTTACTCTAGTGACCAAGGTCCGTCTAATATGATGATTAAATTTACATCACTCATTTGGTATAATAGTAATTTCATTGTCACAATTTCCATAAATGCCTCTGCATTTATGTAGCAGCAGGAGATCATTATCCTGCGCCAATGTTTTGTACTTCTAACAAATGCCTCAGTTATATTTGATGAGTGATGCTAGTACAGACTGTTACTCAGATCACACCTTTTCACAAAATTCCTGGCAGAAGAACTTAAGTCCTCTCAGAGGAGGAAATACGATTTTTTCAATTTCTCTTCATAGGTCATCTTTCTAACCCTTTCGTTCTTTTTGTTCCTCTTCTCTGACCTTTCTCCAATTTAACCACATCTTTCCTGAAATGTGGTGCCCAGAACTGGACACACTAGTCTAGCTGAGGCCTAATGAGCATAATAGAGCATATCTTGCTTACCACACTCCTGCTAATACTGCCCAAAATTTTTCCTGCCTTTTTTTGCAACTGTTATACTGTTGACTTATATTTAGCTTATGATGCACTATGATCTTCAGATCTCTTTCTGCAATATTCTTTCCTAGGGAGTTATTTCCCATTTTGTATGTGTGCAGCTAGTTGTTCTTTGCCACAACAATTTGACATCCAATTTTTATTATGGTTTGTTGGTTCACTATAACTGAAATTCCTTGTTTTACCTAGATAATACAATTTCCGCTTACTGTTTCTAGCTTGTCAACAGGAAAAATCAATCATGTGATCTTCATTCTATAGCATGGAAAATAACATGTTGCCATCAGTATCTTTCCATGCCTGTAGAATAACTTGCAGTTTTAAAATCTCCAGATGCTTTGCAAATGTATACACTTTTGCTGGAGTTATTTTTGGACAGTAAAAGATTAAACTTCCTATAACATATAGCTTCAAGGCTATTGTCAGTATACTGTAAACTGTCCTACTTCTGCTATGAAGTGAGGAGTCTGGCTCTTGAAAATATCTGCTGCAGTATCCAGTTTAGGGTATACCTAATCTAGAGACTTCTGATTCAATTTGCTACTCTGCACAGACTTCCTCCGTGATTTTGTGTCAGTCATTTAGCCTCTGTGCCTCAGTCTCCTATCTGTAAACAGGGATATCTACTTCTCTACCTCACAGGGGTCTTGTAGGGATAACATTAGAGATCATGGATCTACTGATAAGTGCTATATCAGAGAGAAGTGGTGTGCTAGTACAGTGGATCTGGAAGGGGTAAGTTGCAGCCCAAGTACCCAGTCCTGCACTAGCTCTGATTGAACTTGTGTCCTTAAAAATCAAAGTGTAGTCATTGAAGCATGAGTAGTGTTTACATGTCAAGTATGTTCTGGAACAGGGTGTGGTAGCATTGAGCATGCTGGTGAGGTCAGATGCCATGAGAGGAGCAGCCAGGCAGTTGCAGTGAAAAGAGCCCATGTGCTCAGTGTGTGACTGGGAGAAGCTGAACCAGGAATGGACAGCAAGATGTTTTCTGTCTACTCTGGAGCATTTTGCTGCAGAGTTTCTGCACATGTATAAGTGACTGAGGGCTGGTTAACCAGTAAGCTGACTGGGTGGTGCTGGTTCCAGAAGAGAAAGAAAAGCCTGCATGGATTTCTACTGAAGATTCCTGCAACCAAAGAAGACGGTAGGTGCTTCTTTCAACTCAGGTCTTTGGACTTGAACAGGGACTGTAACCTCGATTTGGGTAAACAAACAAGGAGTCCTGTAGCACTTTTATAGACTAACAGATTTATTTATTGCATGAGCTTTCGTGGGAGAAAATCCCACTTTGTCAGATGCTTTGAAGATGGGGAACTTAGAATGGGAGGAAATTAAATGCAGGGAAATGTATGAGACAAGATCAGGTCAGGCTGTAACAGCAAATCAGAATAGGTGTTGGGATTCAAACACTGGGGAACAGCACATAGAGGAAGGTGAGGTCAAATCACCTGTTGTAATGAGAATAAAATCTGTAGTTGAGATTTGGGTGAACTCCACCTAAACTTTGGGACTCTTGGGGGACTCACAGTGGTTCTGTGGGGACTGTTCTGTTTAAATTCATTTTGTTTTCTTATGCTAAGATTTATTAAGTTAGTAGTTAATAAAGTTCATTGTTGTGTTCATTCTTAGAAGGGTGGGGAGGGTAATTTTGAGCAGTCTTGCTGGCAGTCCCTTTAAAGACTGAATTCTGAGTCTCCAATTGCTTCTCTATAGGAGTTGGGTTTTATTTGTTTTAAGGTACTGGAACATAAGAACATAAGAACATAAGAAAGGCCGTACTGGGTCAGACCAGAGGTCCATCTAGCCCAGTATCTGTCTACCGACAGTGGCCAGTGCCAGGTGCCCGAGGGAGTGAACCCAACAGGCAATGATCAAGTGATCACTCTCCTGCCATCCGTCTCCATCCTCTGATAAGCAGAGGCTAGGGACACTATTCTTAACCCCTTTCTGGCTAATAGCCATTTATGGACTTAGCCCCCATGAACTTATCCAGTTCCTTTTTAAATATTGTTATAGTCCCAGCCTTCACAACCTCCTCAGGTAAGGAGTTCCACAAGTTGACTGTGCGTTGTGTGAAGAAGAACTTCCTTTTATTTGTTTTGAACCTGCTACCTATCAGTTTCATTTGGTGACCCCTGGTTCTTGTATTATGGGAGTATTTAAACAACTTTTCCTTGTCCACTTTTTCCACATCAGTCATAATTTTATATACTTCTATCATGTCCCCCCTCAGTCTCCTCTTTTCCAAGCTGAAGAGGCCCAGCCTTTTCAATCGTTCCTCATACGAGGCACTCTCCAAACCCCTAATCATTTTAGTTGCCCTTTTCTGAACCTTTTCTAGTGCTAGAATATCTTTTTTGAGATGAGGAGACCACATCTGTACACAGTATTCGAGATGTGGGCGTACCATGGATTTATATAAGGGCAATAATACATTTGCAGTCTTATTTTCTATCCCCTTTTTAATGATCCCTAACATCCTGTTTGCTTTCTTGCTGGAGAATGGCATTTACATGAATTTTAGCCCACCTGAAGGTTACATACACTCCCATCTGTTACACTAGGTACACACTCGAGCAGCTACTGCTTGCGCTGCCATGGCTACATTTCTATTTTTAGACTGCTGGTTCAGTTAGAGCTAGCATGAGTATGTCCACTTGAACTGAAAATTAACCTTCTTTGAGCATATGTCTCTATAAGTGCTCCACTCTAGGGTGTGTGCCTCTCCATATGCTATCAATCAGAGATTTAAATTAGCAGTGGCCAGGGGGGTCCATGCCTGCATACCATAAGGCATCATGCTGCAAAGTAAGGAGGGCATATAAGCAGGAGCACACCTGTTGTCTTTCCACTTCCTTCCTAACTCCTGTGGCTTGAGATACAGGAACTGCATAGTTGCTGCTTCCCACAAGCTGTTACCAGTACTTCCTTTTACTGTCACTTAGTTTTATTTATTTTCTTTATTATTTAGTTTAAATGTTTTCCCCTTGTTTACATAAATCTCTGTCTTTTTAGGGGATGGGCTCCTCACATGCCCCCTCATTCCTAGTTCAGGGCTGATTCCTTGGCCTTTCCATCAGCCTTAATGTGAGATATGCTGAAAGCCTCAGGGTTCAAAGACTGCCAGACCTGAAGTATATTTATTTTGCCCTGGAGTGACAGGCATTTTGTTGTCTCAGACTCCCACATAGTATCAAAATATAAAGATTTCAGGGGATTTAAGGAAGGGGAAAAAGGTGAGATTGAAGCTTCTTCTTAGGGAACACACTCTAAGGCTTGTGTCTGTCACCTGCTTACCCACACCAGCTCCCCACCGCCCCCACCACTTCCGTGCCTACTCAGGCTGTGTCTGAGACAAAAAACTCAGAAGAAAACAAACTTTCTTCTCCTGACAGAACCTCCAAGAAAGTATCAGTTCCAAGAACTGCCCTTGATCCCGTGTACTCATGATCACAGCATCCGGCACTCATAGGATTCCTGTCACAGGTGGATTTATTTGTATTGGAATTCTTCAACTGTACCACTACATGAGTCAGGTTTCCGTTGTGAGATGAAGAGAGGAACCAATCTCCTGGTACTCATCTACCAGCCCCTCTGATACTGTCTCTGGCACTAATGCCCAGGGCACCACCCCCCTAGATTCTGGGAGTAACACCTCTGATTCTGAAATCACAGTGCAAGGCTCCTCAGCTTAATACCTTCACACTTCAGGAGGTGTGCTTGCACAAGGGATTGCCAGAACGTACGTAATACCCTAGCCCTTCTGTGTTGTCTTCTTGATGGATTGGTGATTGATAAAACTCTTAGACCACAGGGGTCAATAAGGTTCGGTCTCCTGAGGGCTACAACATCAGGAATAAGAGTCCCTAGGAGCATTCAAGAAACAACTGCAATTTATGACATGTTGCTTTATTAACAAATCCACTCAGCAGATGAACAATCCCACAAACACTAAAGTACAATAGTAGGGAGAGAAAAAGTGCAAAGTGTTTAGCCTTATGATGGGCATCACTCACATCACATCTCCCTGGAGTGTGAGTAATTATCTTCATTTTCATTGTTATAGTCATCATCTGTGGTTCTCATACTGGCATCTCTGCAATGTATTTCTCTCCCCACTTCCCTTCCCATGCACAGGCTGGCCCACATTTCTTTTATTTTGGGTTATGCTTAGCCCCACTATGGCTCATACATATACCTAAGGGTTCCAACCTTTTCCCCCTACCAATACTTCCACATGCCACTAACTTAGGGGGTGTCCTATTTCTCATTGGCCTCCCACACTACTTCCATTTATCCTTATTAACATCTATGTCAACCTAAGTCCAGATATATTTGGGGCACTCACCAAGGGTCTTCTAAGAATGTAATATTTTACTTGATTTTTCATGGCTGATATGCACCCTCATCTTCTTCTAACTTCAGCTTGAGCTGTGACTGCTCAAACACCTTATCACAGCAAGGTACCAGATAACAGCATTTAAGGGTCGAAGAGAGGCCTTCCATTCATGGTCTCAGGATAAACTAAGGCCTGAGAAGTGCTTGTTGTAACATCAGTAGTGGCAGAGAGACAATGGACCTACAGCAGCCTGAGACTTGTCTCCCATGTTCAGTGAGCTAAGACTGAGTGTTTGTGTAAGATCTTACATTTCAAGATGGGATATGTACCATGTAATATAAAATGCGTACATTATTGTGATAAACACTTTTAATATTTGCTCACAACATATATAACTTATTTCATTTAGCCAAATTTTCTGGAAACTAATTAAACATTCATGGCCTCAGGTGTCTTAGCATAACATTTAATTATACTAATCCACAAAAGGCTGAGTAAGTGAAATGCACTGTATGTGGCATTTACAGTATCCAATTTATAGCATCTTCTGAGTACTCAGTAGCTCTGAAAAATCAAGCCTCTTGTCAATTTCCCATTAAAATCCTTGGTGAATGATCCAATTACAGGTTTGCTCTTGTAAAGCACTTTGTTTCTAAAGCACTTTACAAACACTAACTAATCCCCAAAATACTCTTAAAATGGAAAATAACTATCATTATATCCCTTGTGACAGAAAAAACTGAGGCACAGCAAAATTAAGCTGAACAGCTTCAAACTTTGAGGCCCACGTTTGGTTTTCAAGTCCATATATAGATAACTATGAAAACAGACTAGTTTCTGAGCCCTCACCACTCACATTGACATATGACACTTGTTATGAGTCCGATTCTGCATCATTGAAGCTAAAGAAAGTTCTGCCATTTGTGTCAATAGGTTCAGGATTAAATCTTAAAGGCTTAAAAAGAATTTAGGTGCCAATGTTAGGCATCTGAAAGTCTTGGTCAAAGTTCCCTGCCAAATGCTGTAGGACATACTGGCTCTGACATTATTAGAACTCTGGACTTCTGGAGTCCCACTTTATGCTCAGACCATTAGGCTTCCCCACAAGTTTGTCCCATATAAGCAGTAGAAGAAATGAACTTTTTCCTGTATTTTTTTTGTCGGTGCTTGTACAGAGTAATACAATGGGGTCCTGATGCTCGGGCTCTCAGGCGCTCTGCTACAAATAATTAATACATAGACTGTTCAAAATCTAAAAAGCGTGATAGGTTTGAAAGACACAGTAAGACTGGAACTGGTAAGACATGGTCTCTGTCATTAAAAGTCATGAGAAATTTTATGAGAAATGTAAAGAGTGCACAGATAAATGATTTCATGCTGACTTTTTACCTTTTTAACATTCCTTGATTAACCATATTTTTGTTTTAAAAGTGTTTTGTTATTTTCAACTCTCTCTTCTTTCTCTTGGGTCACTTCCAGGCTGTGGCTGGAGCAGCTAGGATGAAAAGAGGAGTTAAAAAAAAAAAAGAAAAGATAGTTACAGTATCTTTTCCCATGCTACGTGGATAATTATTGTGATAAATACTTTTGATATTTGTTCCCAACACATACAACTTTACTTTAATTAGCCAAATTTTCTGGAAACTTTTTGGATACATTTTCTGTGTAAAGGATCACATCATGAAGTCTTCACTTCAGGTCCCCATTTGCCCCCTGTGCAAGAATAACCCATGGAGAGGAGAACAAACTCCATGAGTCTTCAGATATGGAGCTCTTCCCTTCCCTCCACTCTTGCCCAGCCATTGGGGCAGTGGGGGTGTACTTTCATTCACTCAAACCCATAGATCACTCATGCAGTAACTGCCTCACCTCTTTCTTGCCCCTGGAATTTCATCAAGGGGATGGGAAAAGCATTTTAAATCAAAGGTAAGTGCCTTTGTAGTTTCCGTGCACAACAAGGAGGGATTCTAAGATTTCAGGTAATTTTTTACTCCTACTTATTTAGTACTTCTGTCTATTTCCCCTTTAAATTAATAGAAATTTTTAAGGACAGAACAGATGCGATTGTCTATTCTGACCTCCATTATATCACAGGATATTAAATTTTAGTTGCCCTTGCACTGAGCCGAATAATGTGTGATTGGCTAAAGGATGCCTTCCAGAAAGGCATCCAGTCTTGATTTCAAGATATCAGGAGATGGATAATTACCACTTACCTTGGAAATTTGTTCTGGTGATTAATCATCACACTGTTAAAAATTGTGTCCTATTTCTGACTTGTATTTGTCTGGCTTCAGTTTCCAGCCAGTGTTCTTGTTATGTTTTTCTCCACTAAATGGAAGAGCCTTTTAGTATCTGGTATATTTTTTTCCCCATGAAAGTACTTCTACACAATAAACAAGTAATCTTTCTGATAAATTAATCAGATTCGGCTTTTTAACTCTCTCACTGTAAGGCATTTTCTTCAGCTCTCTAATAATTTTTGTGGCTCTTTTCTGCATCTTCTCAATTTTTTTCAACATCTTCTTCAAAAAGTAAACACCAAAATAACACATAATATTCCAGAATTGGTCTCTCACCAATGCCAATGCACCTCCTATTACTCACTATTCCCCTGCCTATAAATCCAAATGTTGCCTCATTTGTTGTTAATTTGATAATTGATTATATTGATTAATAATATCAAATTAGTTACTGATTAAAATTGAGGTTTGAAAGGTTCTAGTTCTGGAATCCGGAATGTGATCGCATTGAGTGCAAAACAAAGCTTTAAGTACTTTTTTTAAGGTTATTTGATAAAAATACTAGGGTTCCAAACCAACTGAGACTATAGCGATAAGAAAATTAAAGTAGTGTTCCTCACCATATGTTATGCGTTCTTCTCATGGTGACCTAATGGTAAGAGACAGGCAGTATTCCAGATGGATTGTACTCTGGCTTTGGTATGCAAAACATATTCGGTGGTCGAGATCTTGCATTGTGGTTTGGCCTAATCAAGCCTGCTGACTTAAAAACGATCACCCCTAATGGTCTCTGATTGGGTTCCCTGGGTGCTAGAGTAATGCAAACAATAATAGATCTTGGTTAACATCTTCCTTATTTATTCATGGACTGGAAGTTACTTCAGCATCTTCATGAGACAAGGATATGTAATGATGCACAGACAATACTACAGCTGTCCCCTTAAATGTAAACTTTTAAAACATTGACTAGAACCAAGCATAGTGCAGGCAGCTGTTATGAAGTTTTCCCAAATAAATTGTGTGCATCACAGTTCTGTATTTCAGAAAACCTGCTGTGCCAGTCCTGGGACTGTCTTGAGTAAAACCTGACAGCTTTACAGCCCCAGGGACAAGGATAAAATAATTAAATGTATTTTAGTTTATCTTTTGTATATTGCATCTATCACCTCTGCATTCTCTTGTTCAGGGGATTAAAGTCCAAATCCTTGTCTGAATCCAAGTCTTTTTCAAAGAATGACTCTTTCATTTGTGCAGCTTTCTTCATTTGTTTTGATTTTCAAAGTACATTGAGATGTCTCATAAAGGACATTTGAATGCCAGTCACTTTTTCCCTAATCTAAAATGTCCCTTCCCAACACCCATATTTAGGTAAAACTTCAGCAGGGACCTCCCATACCACTGGAGCAGTGAGTCTTTTGCAAACCCATATTTCTAGGGAGTTATACCTTGATGATAGAAATACAGTCTGGGCTGAATAAGTTAGTATTCAAAATTTCAGTGTGGAAATCATCTCTTTTTAAATCGAGGGAAAGCAGTTTGGGATTTTGTTTTAATTATTGGCTTGCGCTGTAAAATGTTAAAGGACTGATCCTGCTCCTAATATGACATTAGCTATCCACGTCAATGACAGGAGGATTGTGTTCTAAATCTAAGCACTTAATTACGCTAATACAATTTCAAACCTTCTTTTTTTTTTAAATGAATAATTGCTAATACATAATGCGAATTAAATTTTGTCTTCACCTCACACGCAAGTCTCTCTGTTGTGCAGAATTCCACATATACCATTACAAGGACACTGTCAAGCATTTGCAGGCTCTGTTCAAAATAACATTTCTTTCCCTGAAGCAACTATGAAATTATTTTTGCTTGTATTTCTAATAGAGCTTGAAATTAGAATAGACAAGGCTTTGGTTTCAGATACATTAGCACCTTTTTATATTCAAGCTATTTGAAAGCACTTTACAAAACTATTACATGTGGTTAGTACCGGTCATATAATTTACTTAATTTAAGAATCTTTGCTGACGGACATTGTCAAAGGTTTTCTGAAAGTCCAAGAACACTATATTCACTGGATTACTCTTGTCCACGTGCTTATTGACCCCTTCAAAGATTGGTGAGATGTGATTTCCCTTTACAAAAACTATGTTGATTCTTCTCCCAACAAACTGTATTCATATATTCATTCATTCAGTCAATCTGATAATTCTGTTCTTTACTATAGTTTCAACCAATTTGCTTGGTACTGAAGTTAGGCTTACTTGCTAATAATTGCTGGGATTGTCTCATTGGTGTCACATAAGCTATCTTCCAGTCATCTGGTACAGAGACAACAGAGTCCTGTGGCACTTTTAAAGACTAACAGATTTATTTATCGCATGAGCTTTCTGGTACAGAAACTGATTAAATGATAGGTTACATATTATAGTTAGCAGTTCTGCAGTTTCACATTTGAGTCCCTTCAGCACTCTTGAGTGAATACCATCTAGTCCTGGTGACTTATTACTATTTAATTTATCAATTTGCTCCAAAACTTCCTCTAATGATGCCTCAATCTAGGACTGTTCCTCAGATTTGTAACCTAAAAAGAGTAGCTCTGGTTTGGAACTCTCTCTCACATCCTCAGCCACAAAGGCTGATGCAAAGAATTCATTTAATTTCTCAACGGCCTTATTTTCCTTGAATGCTCCTTTATGTATCTCAGTTGTTAAGGGGCCCCACTGGTTGTTTAGCAGGCTTCCTGCTTCTGATGTACTTAAAAATTTTGCTGTTATTTTTGAGTCTTTGGCTAGCTGTTACTCAAATTCTTTTTGGGGCTTCCTGATTATATATTTATACACTTCATTTGCCAGAGTTTATGCTTCCATTTTCCTCAGTAGAATGAAAGTTGTGGATGCTCAGCATCTTGTAGGATGTGCTGTGCACCTCTGAGAATCAGCCCCTAATTTTCCTAGGCTTGCATCTATACCTAAAGTTTGATTTTGATGTGAATGGGTTCTGGATGCACTCCTGAATGAAAAATATCAAAGTTCCCACCAAAATTACTGAAGGCTCTTTGTAGCACAGATTGGCTCCTACCTAGATGAAAATATTAATGCTCAATTCATTTCCAGGAAGCTACAAAGGTATTAGTTGCATTCACATGGTTTTCACTTATGTTGAGTATTAAATAGAAGAAAGTTTGCCCACCGTAACCACCTTATAATAATCTGCAATAATGTAAGCAGATAGGAAAATCACAAAAAAATCATGACTAAAAATAAATATATAATCTAGAGTATCACTTTACATTTTCTCATTTATGTACAGTAATACTCTAGATTTTATACTTGCCAATATACAGACTTTTGCATGATAATAATATATAAAAATGACAAAGCACTAGCTCCATGCTGACGTACCCTTAATTTTCAATAAAGCTGTGAATATAATACAAAGTAAAATCATTTCTATAACAATAAAAAAAATCAGAGCAATGTCAGAACACAAACTTCTCATGTATATTATTATTTAACATATAGCAAAAGTTATCGCCTGTAGACTTACTGGTTATGAATAGTTTCCCCTACACAAAATTCTACTCTTAAACCAGTGTAAATCCAGAATGACTCTAATGACCTTAGATCTAGAAGTCATAATAGATTTTGGGACCTCTTTGAGGAATTTTCTGTTTAGTCTTCACCACCACTCTTTCTTTGCTATCCTTTGGAATATTTTTTATTACTTTCCCTGATCAGTCATAAATCCTTCAATACTCTTAACTATTGTACCTTTTAAACTCTAATCATAAACTCTCAAATCTGCAATAAAACTTTTTCCATAAGATCCCTTCTGAGGGCTCTCTGATAGTGTATGAAATTGTAACAGCTGAGGCAATTTCTCTATTTTATTAGCTTGATAAGTCGGTGCTAGAAGAAATACATTCCATTTAAAGTCTATGCTTCCACTGGCCTGATACATTCCTACTCTAGGACCAACAACCCTTCTAGGTGATAAGATGGACAGGATGAGGAACCTATAGGGGCTTGACACTCCAGCTGAAACAGTAGTTAATAATTATGTAGTTACTCCATCTTGCTGTAGATGTTTGAGACACAAAGTAGGTGAGGTAACATCTTTTATTGGACCCACTTCTGTTGATCAGAGAGAGATGGTCACCTGAAAAAGCTGTATCCATATTCCCCCAGGATAGACATTCACCACAGGCTGCGGTGGTCCAGGCAAACTGTCAGCATCCCAACAAGGGCAGTCAGGACCAAGGGGCAAACCTGAGGCTGAGAGTAGCAGAGGAGTTCATAGTCAGATTCCAGGTCAGGTTCAATACCAAATGTCTGCATTCTGTTGCTTGCTTTGTGCATGAGATCAGACTTGATAATCATATTGGTCCCTTCTGACCTTAGAGTCTATGGCTATGTCTACACTTGCTAAAATTAGTTCGAATTAGTTAGTTTGAACTAACAAATTCGAACTAATTTTAGTTAGTTCGAATTAGCTTAATTCAAACTAGCATGGCCACGCTGGAATGTTAGGTCAAACTAAGAAAGCACTTGCTTAGTTTGAATTAGCGACCCCCATTCATTTCAATGGCCGGTTAATTCGAACTAAGAAATTAGTTTGAATTAACATGGCCACATTGGTTAATTCGAACTAGTTAGTTTGAATTAACCCCTTAGTTTGAATACCCTATTCAAACTTATTAGTTCGAATTAAGGAAACCCTTAATTCAAACTAACTAAAGCCTAGTGTAGCCATGGCTTTAGTTAGTTCGAATTAAGCCTCCTTAATTCGAACTAACTTGCCAGTGTAGACATAGCCCATGAGTCAGGGTCCAGGTCAGGAGGCAAAGTCCAAATCAAGCAGAGGTCAAAGCCAGGAGTTTGGGAACAGAAATGGTCATGGCAACTACAGAAGGTCCACACTGTTGCCTGGACACTTCCTGGAATACGCCCCTTGGGTTTATGGGATTTCTGATGGTCAGTGTCCATAGTGGGTTATGAGCAATGGAGTTCAAGCTGCTTACAGCAGCTGCTGGGCGCCAGCAAGGGTCTTACATATACATCTTCCTGCTTCTATCATTCATAACCAGATGCAATTCTAATGAGTGGTTGATGTGGCTCGGTGTCTTCATGCAGATTTGGATTTGTTTTCAGCCATTATATTCAATGACCAAACTCTTCCCTGGGAACAGAATTGTGCACGTAGACTTCTAATCCATTTCCTAATATCACAGACACAGTCACTCATGCATGATGCAATACATTTAAAAGGTAATTGACACTGACTGCATCCTGTATCAATAGGAACATTTTTGCTTGGGTTTTTTTATATGTACGTTTAGCCCAATTAAGAACCACAATACACATATCACTTAGCTAAGATCAAAGCATCCAGCTGCAAAGAAACCAATTAAACTTCAATGATGAATTGAGCTGACTTCATCTGTTGTTTCATCTAAAAGTTGTGCGTTTGTTTAAAATTGGGTCCCATATCTCACCTCAGCACTGGTTATCTTTGAAGTATGTGGTTTAATTGTGAAATCATTTTATAGTGTATCTTTCCCAGGCCTTTTTTTCCCTTCTTCTTAATGGAATTAGGAGTCAAGATGGCATTTCATCTAATCATTCTAGAATTTAAGTACTGCTAGTATAATCAACTGATCTACAAACATGGTTTAAGAGAAATCTAATAAACTTTTAAGTATATGCTAAAGGGGCACTCTTGCTGGCAGTGGGTACCCTGCATGCTGCTGAGAATTTCTCTTAAACACGGTGATCTATTGTTTCTACTCTTTTTGGTCTTTGATACTTTGACTATTTATCTTGACTGTTCCTCACTGTGGTTGGTTACTGAATTTTCATTCTGCCTTCCCCCCATGCAGCTCTCTTCTGGCCTTCTCTTCTACCCTTTCCCCACTCCACCCCCATGTGTCTAAGGGGTAGATGGAAAGATGTATAGTACAACGTATAGTTTGCAAAATCAATCAGGAGAAGCATGCTGAACTATCAGTTTGGAGAGGCAAAAAGAAAGCTGGTTTCATGCAAGGGCTGGCCAAATAGTGTAAAATCCTTTTTGCAAACAGTTTGCCAAATTAGAAACCAAGTGTCAGATTCTGGAGTCTGGCTGAGCTTACACAGGACAGGATGGGTAGAGTAGGGTAAGGTTCTAAAATGTGGGTGGGGGGAGACTTGATGGGCCCAAAGTGGTGAAAAGGAGGACAGTCCAAGCAGCAAGGGACGAAGATAGTCAACAAAGGACAATAGGTAGCTCCTCCCATATATGAACGTCTATGGCATTCACTGGCCAGCTGGGGGTGACTGACCAGCACTTCCCAGTCCCGGAGGATTTAACCCAGGTTGGGAGCCACATAGAGGCTCTTTATGCTCCATTCCACAGCTCATCCTAACTTCAAACAAGAAATGAGAACCTGGCCTGACTGATGCTGCAGGTCTAGGTGATGGCCTCGTTAGGGAGTCAGAAAAGGTACTTTTTCTCCCATGGACCAAGTGGCAGAGAACAAGGGAATTTTTTGCCTTCCTTGAAGCACCTTCAATCCACAATGGGGTTAAGTAGGAACACAGTTACTATCCAGCTTGAGTTACTGAGATGAAGTTATTCATTGCAATTTGCAGATGATTTACAGTGCAATGAAGAGATTACAGTGAACAGTACACAGATGTAAAAGACCTTGGATTTTAGTAATGGGCCTTGGGATCATGATAGGGTAAGACCTCATGTCCCTTGAGGGCCAAGGTCCCCAACCTTCTGCACCCTCTGTTTCTCTTGGCAGTAGGAGACTCCTAGGAATTAGAGCTGAGTCCTGGGAGGTAGATTGAGAAGAGCTTACCCTGAATTATTGGTTATATGGTAAGGGGCCCTGTAACCCTGGCACTATTAATAGTCTATATGGTAAGAAGCCATATAACCCCCAGATTGGAACCAATTAAATGTCTGATATAGGAGAGTATAGCTGAAGGGTGTGTAGCCCCTCCCCCCGCCTGGTTTAAAATTTAAAAAAAGTTGTGGCCTGATCCTTAATTCCATGAGTCTGTCATCATTTTGCTACTGTGTCCACATCACAGTACGTAAAAGTTTACATTTCAATTCCCTGGATTCTGGGGTTCTTTTCCACGGGGTTAGTGCCCAGGTATAACTGCAGAGCAGCAGAAGTTGTTTATTAAAACTTAAGTCTTCCAGTCAGAAAACAAAACAAGGTTTTTTAAAGAGTGTTCTTCTCTTTCCACAGCAGTGCCATGCTATTTCCTCTGGATCAGGGTCATCTACTGCAGTGGAGGCTGGAGAAATCCTGCCCCTGAGAGAATAAAGATTTTATTCCTACTGACAAAAATATTTTTTTAAAATTTAATATCCAGATTTTAATAAGATGTGTGAATATTTTCAAATCTGTTCTTATTGAATATCTAGTTTGAATGCTGCCACTCTACTTGCAACATAGATGAGGCAGACTTGGTAGAAGTTGAGTAGTTATTTATAAATTGCTAGAACACATGGGGACCCCAGTTAAAATATAGATTTAAAACTCTTCAGTTATATTTGCAGAGGCTAATTTTTACTGTAATTATTTATTTTCATATTTTGTTTTATCTGGTTTTTTTAATCCATTGATTCTCTGTTGGTAGCGTCTGTGTATGAACTGAAATCTGAAATAAACAGCACTGCAAATAGAAGGAGGCAGCGTACTCCAGTTCCTATCCAGGAACATGTTTTGCCTCCTGGTGATGCTTAAATATTGCTCCCAGGAAGGATCTCTTTGGGATTCAGGGGTGAGAGTGAAGATAAGGAAGGAGCATGCCAAAAGAGATGGTGAATTGGCTATGTCACAGGGAGAACTGACTGAGAGTGAGGAGGAGGGGAAATGAGTGTGAGCTGAGATGGGAAAAGGGTTACCACTGCTTAGAAATTTGGTGTAAAGGTGCATGGTGTAAAGGCATGTAAAGGTGCAGACTTGGTCTCCCTCCCTTTAATTACCACCTAGTGTCTCTTTACTATTTTAATTATTGCTGCTGCTCAATGCCAGAGTATAGCACATCCATAGTCGCACGCTAGGTGCACCAAGACCCTGTAAGAAGAACAGTACCTGTGTCAGCAGATAGGCATTAGCCCTGGTGAGTCCAAAGAACCATTCAGACATGGCTAAGTGAAAGGTTACTTCAGTAGGACAGTCAGGAAAGGGAAAGGTAGCAAATACCCTAGGTATAGAGGCTTAAAAAGTTATAATTCATGGTGAAGAATTGTGATAAATGTTTGGGTCCCTGGGGCAGTCCAACTGAGAATCAGGGCTATTGCCTTGTGTGCCCTTTCCAGTCCAGTTTCTAGCCAAGTAAAAAGGAGATCTCAGGTTTCCAGGCCAGGCTCAGCTAGTGTACTGCACTGCAGCCCCTCTGCACTTGCTCCCAGCCAAGCACCGGTGTTTCCACATAAATCTCCCCCCACGCACACACACACCTGTACCCAGTTATAGCATCCATAGGCTGTTTCTCAGATGCCTCTACATCTCTTCCTGCCTCCACAATCCCTCCAGTTGCTTGCTTGTCATACCACCACTGCTTCAGCTTCCCTGCAGGTCCTTGCAAGCCATGTAGTTGCCATTCCCCCTAAAAACCTGGTTCAGGACCTTTTCTCATATCGGGTCAAGGAAAAGGGAAGTGTGTGGGAGAGGACTGATGGGAGTTTTAGTCCCTGATTTGCAGAGCCATCACATTGTGCTGCCTCTAGGTGCCTGGCTTACTCTTTGTGAGCTCCTGCTGCCCCGATCCAGGTCACAATATGTTCTGAGGATTGTGATTGCTTCTACCCCAGGCTTCCAATGTTTTCCTTTAGTGTGCACTGTAGTGTTTAAAAAAATTCAAGCATCCATGTCCTCATTAAAACAGCAGAACTGCTAAGTTTTACCTTTAGTTACACCAAGGGAACTCCAGTAAAGCCATTGGGAACTGTATATCAGGAGATGTAACTGATTTCTGAAAAAACAGAGCAAGACCCTGCAAGTTACCTGTGTATCGCTCTGAGATTTTTAAAATGTGCCCTGCCACCACCTGCATTGTTAATTAAGAGCATCAGCACACCAGCTTGCTTCTCCCTTGCTCTGTATTTCATCTCATGGAGAGCTGTGCACCGTGATGGCGTAAGGTGTCATCCTGCAGGTCCTCTCTTGAAATACTGGGCTAGATAGATCAAGATAGACTCATAGGGCTGGAAGGGACCTCATAAGGTCATCTAGTCCAACCCCCTGCTAAAAGCAGGACCACTCCCCCTAAATCATCCCAGCCAGGGTTTTGTCTAACCAGTCCTTAAATATCTCCAAAGACAAAGATAGGGTCCAGCGTACATTGTCCCATGGTCTTCCCAAGCTGTATGGCCATCTGGAAGATGAAAGCAGCTGCAATCCTTTGCATATAAATTAGTTGTGTTATCTCCTGGTAAATTGGGAATATAACTTGCGCATTTGTAACATTCAGTCTCCAATGAGCCAGAAGGACATTTACAAACTACAATCAGTGAAAACATTTTGGGTCTGACTCCATAACTCCTTTCTCATAGAAGGAATCCTTACTCTTGTGAGCAATCTTCACCAAATCAAATCTAATAAAATAATTTTCATTTTAAGCAACATAAAACAGAATTTTATAACTTGGTCAAAGAAACAATTACAAGCTATTTGAGTCAGTGATTTTCAACTCTTTCTGTGATTTGTTAGTTCATTGTGCATGAAAACTGTGTGCATTTAAAATAATATTCTGAAGGAAGGCTTTCTTTAGCATCACTAATACGAACAAAATGTAAACATACTAAATTATATCTTATCTCATTTGCACTGGTATAAAAACCTCACTGCAGTTAATGGAATTATTCCTGATTTACATCAGTGAGATCAAAATTTGGCCTATTGTTCCTGTTTTGTTAATATGGTTTTAAAATGTCTTATGAGGTTCCATTTATTATATGTGTCAGTACAAAACAAAGTGTTTTAGGAAACCATTTTTAGAATGATGAATTTTTGTTTCAGTTTCGCCTCAAACTATAAAATTTCTTTTTTAAGAAAAAAAAATCAGAAGGGACTAAATATAATGAATGAACAGTAATTTCCTGTGATTCCTGGTTTACTGTCTGAGTTTTTTCCTGTGGTAACTAGCAGTCTAATGGGGCTGTCATTTTTAATATTCTGCTCATAGATTCCACTGAAAGGACAGTTTCATACTGTGTGTTAATCCACTTCCCTCTATTTGTGTGTACCGTATTTCCCCAACGATAAGCCGCCCCACATTATAGGCCGCCCCATTCTATAAGCCGCAGAAAATGCTCATTTACGTTTTAGAACTCTAAGATAAGCCGCCCCATGTTATTAGCCGCCCCGTTCTATAAGCCGCAGATAATGCTCATTTACGTTTTAGAACTCTAAGATAAGCCGCCACATGTTATTAGCCGCGGCGTTACTGGAATTTACCACTCTCAAGTAAAAGCATCTAATTTGGCATGCCCCTGGAGGCCTTTGCAATTCTATAGTAACATTATACCATAGTTGAGTGTGAACAATTAAATTGATAAAATTTTACACTTACCGATACCATGCCACAACACAAGTCCTACGCAGCAGAATTTAAGCTCCAGGTCGTTGCTTTCGCGAAAGAAAATGGCAATCGTGCAGCTGGACGCCACTTTGAAGTAGATGAAAAACAAGTGAGAAATTGGCGGAAAGATGAGGAAGCTTTGCGCGCGCTTCCGCCACGTAGGCGTGCAAGGCGTACAAGGGAAGCAAAATGGCCAAGCTTGGAGAAGCGACTTAAAGAATGGATTCTCGCGCAGCGTGAGAACAATCGGGTAGTTTCAACAATAGCCATCAAAATGAAGGCACGAGGAATGGCGACTGAAATGGCAATTGATGACTTCAAAGGGGGCCATAATTGGGTTTCTCGCTTCATGAAACGAAATGGTCTATCTATCCGAGCCAGAACGACTGTGGGACAGAGACTGCCAGATGACTGGGAGAAGAAACTTGACAGTTTTAGAGAGTTCGTCGGCAAGGAAATCGAGACACTGAAACTAACACCGGATGACATCATCAACATGGATGAGGTCCCAATGCAGATGGACATTCCATCAACACGCACTGTCGATAAGATTGGTAAAAAGACCATATCAGTAACTACCACAGGTCACGAGCGGACAAGTTTTACGGTTGTTATAGCTTGCACGGCAAGTGGCAAAAAGCTGAAGCCATTCGTGATTTTTAAGAGGGTGACAATGCCAAGGGAAAAAGTACCCAAGGGTATCGAGGTCTCAGTGAACAAGAAGGGCTGGATGAATGAAGACGTTATGGTGGAATGGGTGGACAAATGCTACAGAAGGCGGCCTGGTGCTGGATTTTTTAACAAGAAGAAGTCCTTGCTAATTTTCGACTCTATGTCTGCTCATCTGATGGATAGTGTTCAGAAGGCAGTGAACAAGGTTGGTGGTCACGTGGCTGTAATACCTGGTGGACTTACATGCAAACTGCAGCCACTTGATATTGCTGTCAATCATGCATTTAAGTGCCTTGTGAGGATCGAGTGGGAAAAATGGATGGCGGATGGTGAGCATACATTCACTCCGTCTGGCCGGCAGCGACGTGCGACGTACAGTCAAGTGTGCGATTGGGTTATTTCGGCGTGGAACAACGTAAAACCAGAAAGCATACAGAACGGTTTTCGCAAAGCCGGAATCCTTCCTCCACCTACAAGCCTACCAGCAGCACAAGCAACGTCTGCAATATCCGAGAGCGATACCAGTGACGGAAGCGTGTCCGACATCAGCGACAGCAAAGCAACACAGGTCGCAATCGAGTTGTTCGGCGACGATGATGATGTTTACGGATCTGATTTTGAAGGATTTGAAGAAAGGTAAGCCTAATAATTTTTGCATTTCAGTGTTGCTAATTTTATACTGAAGAATTTACATGTAGACAGATGATTGACATTGCTGTACTGCAGTACCCCCACCCCCCAGTCATTCAAACGAAAATTAAAAACTCATCTTTTCCCAGCCAACAATCAACTTTTGTTCCTTTTATTTCTGTTAAATTTTGCTTTTTCCTAGCTTGTATTATATACTAGGATGTAATGTAATGTAGCAGAGGCTTGAAAAAGTTTAATGTTTACATTGCAGCAACAAACCTGAACTAGACGAATGTGAAGAAGAGGCTGGATGCGGCAGCGCCAATTAAGTGACAGAACATCATCACTGATCTATCTTTGCTTTGCGTTGCTTTTCGAACTGTTCATTGCTGCAGTAAACAGTACATTTAAATTCAACTAATCATTTGGGTATGTCGTCTTTTTGTGCACTGAATTATACTTTTAGCGAATGCGTTTTCATGTTTTTAGATAGGCCGCCCCATTTAAGCAAGCCGCACCCAATACGGAGTTTGTAAAATCGATGTATAAGCCGCGGCCTATCGTTGGGGAAATACGGTATTACCTTTATCGTGGCAGTTTGTTCAGTAATTTTAAGCTATTTAAATAGGAAATAATTTTTTTTTTCTGGTACAAGAAAGAGATTAAGAAAGACTGAAAAAGAAAATAAGTAAAAGGAAGTTTCTGGAAATTATGTATCCTAAAGGCTATCTTTGTTCTTTCCAGATTTCTATTTCAAGAACTTTTAAAAAAGATGCAAATTATATACACATTGAATTCTTTGTTCTGTTATGTCAGAAGAGCTAGGAATTGTATTGTGTATAAAAATAGAATAGTTAAAATCACATAAACCAAAAATTATTTCAACATACGTGGGAAAACGCCCATGTAGCCACTGTAATTACAATAATATATTCTTCAAGTACAGCGGCTGCAACTTATTCAAGGGAAATTTTAAGGCAAAAGATTGAATAGAAATCACACAGTTTGTTGGAAATTATAGTTCTCTGCAGTTGTTTCCTTGCAAGTATGAATAATTCATTGTGCGGAATGCTCTTATTCTTTCTTTTTTTTTTTGTTACAAAATGTATTGTATCCCAGGGTAAGAAAAAGGGAGTTAAGGAAAAGCTACATGAGAGAGAGCTTGTACATGTGTATATCTATGCAAGCAAAAACACACATGCAAACCATATCTATGAATATACACAAGCAAACTACTATAACAAATGTGTGATACGTATGGTTTACAAATTATATTTGTTACTCCTTTTCAACTTGAGAAGCTACTCAGATACCAAGCTCCTGGGGATGTTACAGCTGGGAGTAGAAATTAGTGATAGTCAGGAATTTCTCTGACGCAGTTTTGTTTATTTCCAAGGAATGTACAAAGTCCTGTTTTTCTGAATGTAGAAGGAACGAAGAACAAAAGGAGCAGTTAGCTGACAGCTCCAAGTCTCTTTAGCCAATGGAGCCAAAAGTGCTCTTTCTACCTTTTCCAGGGTACATTGTGATTATCAATTACTGCTTGGCTTTGTATCATTTTTTGCCCTTGCCTCTTTCTGTGTCCTTGTTTGTTCTCAGTTTCTGTGTATTCTCTCTTGCCTTCTACACACACACTTACCCAAATTATACTTAGACAAAAGCTCCTACATGGGTTTACACACAGTTTTTGTCTTTCGTGGTGCTTATAAGTCCTTCAGATAACATATAAATCACAATGTGGTTTTAACTCAACCATTAATGGGGCTTCATCCAGTTCTTAACATTGTCACTACAGTTCCAATGATAACATATCATTGTAAGATTTTGATGTTATAGCACAATCTTCACCACACACTGATACGGTTTTCACACAGTCACCAAAAGACCTGTAAGGAAAATTCTTGATGGGAATTTGAGCATGAAATATCAAACCAAAAAATTGGGCCTGCTTTGGACATCATTTATGCCCCCACTGAATCGCTCATTGCAGGGCATAAAAGGGACTTAAATACTGTGTAATGTCATGGTGGGGGCTTCTGCAATGGATCATATGTCTTTTTCATGCTCAGTCCAGGCAAAATTAGTTTGTGTTTCTGCAGACCCATAAACCTCAATGGACTTTCTGGGCTCTGTGAAAGCTGAGTCCACTCCTTACTCTGACATCTGACATCCTTACTCAATTCTTGACATCATCAATAGTCTGTAGTTACTTCTGTTTTCTCCAGCTATATCCTCAGCTGATACAACTCTATATAGCTGTCTGCCCTCTCAAGTCCAGTGAGTCCCTTTATAGTCTCTATAAAATGTCAAATTTTCATTTTATTGACAAAGTCAGTAAAGGAAGAAGTTTAAGGGGGTTGGAGACAAAGCAGATTCAGACAGTGAAATGGGGCCCATCTGATTGAGGCCTCACCATAAAATCAGAAAATGAAACAAAGCTGAAGGACTAGGAGAAGGATGCATCACTAAACCATCTTCTGATACTGCCATTCCAGTGCACCCAGCAGCAGATCATCTTGGGAAATGTTTCTATTTTACATCAATAAGAAATGAAAAGCAAGTACATAAAGTTCATTCACACTTCAATAATCTATCAGGCAATTAGAGGGAATGAGTTCTTTCCCTACCATAACTTGTGCAAAGGAATTTGATTGCTCTCAGCCTAGTACTCTAAATTTCTGTGCAGGATTTGCAGAGAAATGAAATCAGTCAGTGACCTAGGATCATATTCTGCTAAACCTCTATGTGGGGCGTAACTGCCTTCAACTTCAGTGGGAGTTGTGGACATGGAAGGCTTGCATCGTTGGGCTCTTGAGGTGAAAATCTCTAACAATCCATTTTCAAACCACTGAGCTATCTAAGGTATGTTTCCTCCAAGCTTGGGCAGATAGACTCAAGCTAGTGAGCTTAAAGTAGCCATGTGGATGTTTTGGCTGTGGCTTGAGCTAGCCATCTGGTGTCTGAATTCAGGTAGCTAACACAAGCTGCTCCCACGCTGCAACATCCACATGCTATTTTAAGCACAGTAGCTCCAGTGGAGCGAGCACATGTCTGTTTACTCAGGCTGTGAGGCACATTACCAGCTGCAGTATAGACATACCTTTAATCCTTCAAAGAATGCCTAGCCAAAACAAAACAAAGAACAATCAAATGATTTAAGTGGCTACTGCTACTCACATGTAAAGAAGCCCTAGCTAGGTAATACTAAAATGAATTCTTGTTTTTTAAAAAGTGCTTTGTCCTTTCGATCAGCAGAGGAGTGTGTAATTCTTGCAAATTGCTTCTCAGCTGTGTCAGGCAAAACAAGAATGGAAAAGGGCAATTGATTTACTTATATAGTGGTGTCACATAAAGCAGACGACCTATCAGGATTAAAGGAAAAATCTCAGAACACTGAGAGGAGCTTAGATATTTTTGCATTTGCATTATAGCTCAAATCTTGAAGTGTTGAGAGAACACCATTGGGTGCTGACGTTGGGATTTAGGGTAGTGTCATTATTCAATAAAGCTCTGGATATATATTTGGTGTCACAGTGATAGAAAAGTAAGGAATGCTGTATATTCAGTTAAACTGTATATTCAGGCTCAGTGTCCCATTTAAAAGTAACAATACTCTTACAAATATTTCTAAATTCTGTTAGAAGTACATTGGTGGGCCATCCATCAGTTGAGATTAGCCAGAGAGCAGTGCACTCAAGCCACAGGTTTTTCCTCCCCTTGACACTCCGCTCTGGAAGAGAAATTGATATGTAGCCATTCCAGCAGCAGGCTGGAGAACCCTCTGACTCTGAAGACATTCTCAAGGGCATGCTGCTGTCCAGTTTATAGCCCTGTTCTGTTGACAAGTGGTGTAAAGGACTTCAGGGAATTTTTGAATATACTGTATATTCATGAGAATGTGAGGAAGGGCAGAACAAACTCACCCATTTAAAAAAAAAGTCAAGGCATTTATAATATATGTAGCCAGCTCAGATTTGTTTAATTGTCAGATAATTCTGGAATGTTAATGTGTGCAGAGAGTTCTATTAATGGGACTGGCAAACCAGTATTGGAGGCAGTAAGATACTGATGTCATTGCTTTATGATGACAGTTTTCTGGCTCAGGCCATAGTGACTGGAATAAAGATAGGCTGTCTTGATGATTAAGAATGTAAATTCAGAACACATTCCAAAAATTTAAAAGAAAAAAATGAGAATGAAAATGAAAATGTGTATTCTAGCCCTGCATGCAGGATTAACTTATATTTAAATACATTATGGATAACATTTGCAAAAGTACTTAAGACACTTGGGAGCTGAAAAGCCATTGGGAGTTAGATGCTTTCAAGATTTTTACCCTTATTTAGGGACTGTTTAACCTGCATAGGGACACCCAATAGGATGGTTCACTAGACATGATTAAAAAACCAAGATTGTGACTGTGGTTGATTTTAACCTCCCTGAGTCTTCCTAGATGTGAACTGATGTAGACAGAAGTAAATAATATCTATCTTGTGATTTAATACAGTTTGAAACTGAAAACCAAATACTGTCGAAACTGAGGTTTATCATTCAAACCAAACTGAATTAAAAGGAAATAGAGAAGAGGGATTGCTGGCTTGAAAGTCATATTTTATTTATTGTTGTTTACTGTTCTCAAACTGTTGATGAGAAATGGAAATAAGTATCTCTAAATGTTTCTGTAGCCTACATAGGATAAAAACCTCCTCTGTATCTGACACAGCTAATCGCAGGAAAGCCAACTGAACTAATCTCATGCACAAGTTGTGCAGGATATCTCATGCCCATAGTATAAATTAATGTAAAGTTCTCCAAAAAAACCCCTATATTCAGAGCATACATTAAATCAGTGGTATTGGTCATTTGATTATGGACCACTTTCATGAGTAAGAATCATAGATATGATTGATTTCCTTTGCAACTTGTTAGCTTGATTGCTTTGTTTATCTTGTATATAAATGTACTTTCATCATCCTCTGCCTGTAATGAAGCCAACCAGACAAGTAAATTCACATTCCTTTGTCTACAGCAGACTCAATTTGTGCATCGCCTCTAAAACATTTTAAGAACATATTTCCAGTGCGCGCACACAATTCTTTGCACTCAACCTGTACATATACCACTCAATGATATTCCTGACCAACATGCCACCAGTTCTGATACTTTACAAAGATACCTTTTGGATACATGCTATGCCAGCAGTGTGTTATGATAGTGTGTTATAGAGGGCCTTTTGACAGCAGGCATAGAGAGGCTGCTAAGGTCACAGAGTGAATGATCTGTTCTCTCTCTAGCCCTATGAGTGTTATAGTATACAAACAAGACCGCCCCAGGCTGTGTCGCCATTCCTGCAAAATCTCCTATGCAGCTGAGGAACCCAGATCCACTGTCAGAAGGATGTAGCATCTGGCCTGTGGCACCTCCCCAAGTCTTCTCATGCAAGTGTTACTGTGTGAGATCTGTGCTGCAATGATTAGGATCTGAGAAAGCTGTTGAAATATTTTTGGGTCATTTGTACCAAAACTTGGTTATTGCTCCACAGTTTGTATTGCTAAGTCAGTTGGATGGCAAGCAATCATCTTTCCAGCGTACAAGGTCCTAGAACTTTACTGCCAAAGATGGCTGGACTTGGGGAAGGTGGCCTATGAAACATCCTTTTCCCTGGCAACCCAGAGTACAACCTGAATAGAATCTCTAAAATTGGGGTTGCTGGCTGACAGGGTTTAAAATCTGCATTTTTATATCTTGAGTTTCAGGGAACATCAGATAACTTCGACTTACTAATTTTCTTGAAATGAATGGGATAGCTGGAGATATGTCCTGCTGGACAGATATGGCACACTTAGGAGCAGCAAAGCACTTCAAATGCTTTTTCTGTTCATTTGTTTTTTTCTTAAGGAACTTTAGGTCAAAACAAAAAACTCTCTCATAAGCTGTATTTGACATTGCATCCCTATGATGCTTCTGTAGATTCATGTAGAAAGATAATATTTTTGTAGTTTCTTGGACTAAACCTTTTGACAGGAAAATCAGGATGTTTATTATTTACATTAAAAATAAAAGATAAAACTGTCAGGAAAATGAATATTTTTTGTGGTAAAAACTGCCCTCATGTTATCCTGGTTGTGTAGAACTATAATGTTCTACTGTAAAGAAATGCATTATTTTAAAGTAGACCAATATTTTTATGTTACTAGTGCTTATCTTCTCTATTTTTTTAGAAAAACTATCTTTTCTATTTTAAAATATGACTGAATGTATTCAGTTACATTTTTTATTTTAGTACATCTGTTGTGCATGGAACTATTAGCAATAAAGGACCAGTATTTAAAAAACATTTAGAAGCATGAAAATGCAAATAGGTGCCTATTGGGATTTTCAAAACTGCCTAAGAGGAGCTAAGCACCTAGGCACTTTTGAAAATCATACTAGATGCCCATCTACATTTTCAGGTGCCTGAAGACCTTTAAAAATCTGGCCCCACATGCTTTTCTGTTTTTCTGCGTTTGGTTGACATTTAATTTGCTTTGGCTACTTGTCACTGATTTAGTCAGGTCTACCAGTAACAAGCCTTTTTCTTTTAGTCAGGTCTACCAATAACTGCACAAAGTACACGTCTAGTTCATCCCACCCCCCTACTCCCCCACCCCCAATTCACTTGGGTAATACTATTTTGGTATTTCTATTTTTGGTTTTAATTCCACTTAAATGGAAGGTAATCTCCAAGAAGCAGCAATTACCTTCATAGATTTATAGAGTTTAAGGCCAGAAGAGACCATTAGTCATCTAGTCTGGCCTCTTATGCAACACAGGCTATTAAATTTTACTTAGTCAGCCCTGCATTGAGCCCAATAATTTTGTGCCTAGCTAAAAGCAAATTTGTGTTTGGTTGATGTATATCTTTCAGAACGGTATCCAGTCTTAATGTGAAGACCTCAAGAGATGGATAATCCACCACTTCCCTGGGTAGTTTGTTTCAGTAGTGAATCATCTGCACTGTTAAAAATTTGTGCCTTATTTCCAATTTGAATTGTTCTCATTTCAGTCTCCAGTCAGTAGTTCTTGCTATGCCTTTCTTTGCTATATTAAAGAATCTTTAGTACCTGGTATTTTTCCCTCTGAAGGTACTTATTCAGTGTAATCCATCTTTGTTTTGATGAACTGAACAGATGGAGCTAAGGGACTCACTGTAAAGCATGTACTCCAGCCCTCAAATAATTTTTGTGGATCTCTTCTGCATCCCCTACAATTTTCCAGCCTCCTCTTCAAAATATGGACGCAAGAACAGTTACCTTTTTTCCCTACTCCTGCTCACTGCTTCTCTGTTTACATATCTAAGGATCATATTACCTCTTTTGGCCACAACATTGTACTGGTAGCTCATGTTGAGTTGCTTATTCCTGCTATATTCTTTTCAGAGTCTCTATCTTTTAAAAATACCCCCCAGTTTTGTGGGTATGTTCTGCATTCCTTGTTCCTTGATTATAACTTCTCATTTGACTGTATTATAACACATTTTGTTTCAGTGGGCCCTGGTTCCTACATGATCCAGATCACTCTGTGTGATGGCCCTATCTTCAGCATTATTACCACTCTGTCCATCTTTGTGTCATACAAATTTGATCCTGAGTGCTTTTATATTTACTTCCAGAGTATTGATGATGTTGAATTGCATCAGATCTCATACCAGTCACTGTGAAACTTCATTAGAAGTACCTCCATTAGGTGATGAATCCCGACCAAACTCTACTTTTTGAGATCTGTCAGATGTACTTCTTACTCCCTTAACGTGTTCTCTATTCATGTTGTGCTTTTTTTTAATCAGCAGGTTGTATGGTACTACATCAAATGATTTATAAAAGTCTATTACATTTATGCAGTTACTTTTATCAACCAATCTTATCAAAGAATGAAATAACATTTGTTTGCAAGACCTATTTTCCAAAAAACCATGTTGACTGACATTAATTATAGTCCTATTCATTAAATCTTTCAGTTGACTCCTGTATCAGTTTTTCCATTATTTTCTCAAACTAACTAACCTTTTGTTATCAATGTTATCTCACTTAACCTTTTATTAATATTGGCACAACATTATCACTCTCCCTCTCTTCTAGAAAACCCAAGATTTATTAAAATGTAACATCAGTGGGCTAGAGATCTCCTCAGCAAATGTTTTTAGGATTCTTGTGTCCTAAATTGGTTAATCCTAATCATTTTGTTGCTGTAATTTAATATGCTATGCCTCTGGATATAAAAAACTTTACCATTTTATTGTGATAGGAGTTGTATGGTACTTTACATGGCTCATATAATTCACTGTTCTTACTGATGTACGTGGGCCAACGTCTGCAGTTCCTACTCAGGCAAAATTCACAGCTTAAATAAGAATTCTCCCTGAGTGGGTACTTTGGGTTTTATATGAACATTACAGTCAATCTCCAATCTTTATGCAGATTTTTTTTAAGGCAAAGATACCCTCTAACAAGAATAGAAGATGTTTGCTTTCTGTAGAAATACCATTGGATCTTTGGAAAATATCAAATTTTAAGTTGATGTCTATGAATTAGAGTACTGTATGGTTCAAAGGCAAAATGATTTTACCAGATGTTAGTAATCCTGATTATCATATGGTAACAATGTTGAGTTGCAAAAAAACCCCTTAGTAAGCATCAACCCACATAAAAGTAGATAAATTATAAGTTGTGTGTTGACAATACTGCTACATTTTAATGAAAGGCTAAAGGTAGGATTGGATTGATGAATTAGGACACACACAGCACTCGGATACAAAGAGTAACTAGAGGAATATATAAATTATCCAAGTTTCTAATTTGGCCAAGAAAATACATAATTTTATATCTGATTTTTCATGTTGTCTTTATTTTTATATGAAAGCCATTTTTTCAAACTTATTAAAAATCTTGATCTGTTCATTTGTCAGGTTTCAAATGCTCATTACTCTAGCTGTAAACATCAAACTGTCTGAGCCTTACTCAGCTTAGTACTTCCACTGCATGAGTAGGTTAAAAAGGATTTGGCCCAAAGGAAAGGAGTACCAAGAATGGCTCATATTGCTAGAATTTTTAGTTTTTGCTCCATCAAGCACTTTCTGAAGCAAAAATAAAACAAACAGACACCTCCGCAAAAAATAGTCCCTTTAAATTCTCATTGAAGTCAGTGGCAAAAGTCTAATCAGTACGAGCAGGTACCCTTATTGCTAAGGATGAATGTTGGTTATTCTCTGAACCATTGTTCAAATTCAAGTTGTTATTTCATGTTCATTCAGTGGGACTAAAAGTGGGATCCTGTACATTCACCATGGCTGAAAAGAGACAAAACACAATCTGTTTCCATTTTTTCAGCTTGAAAGCTTTTTCAGATGGCAGACCGCAGAAGGGTGATGTCCACTGAAATGGGGGTCCACAAGTGACAAATTCACAAGCCAGCAAAACCATGTATGTGAAGAATCAGGACCCCTTTCTGTGTGTTGCAGTAGAGACTGCAGGGAGATTCTATTCCAGTTACTGCAGGAAATGGCTGAGGATTCCGTTCCGTAGCACTTGCCTGCTTAATCCATTTACTCAGGATGTGCTGTTATTTCCAGGACAGCCCTCAATGCATACTCTGGAGAATGGTCCTGGATGTAAACTTCAGGTCACATGAGATCTGAATTGCTTTGATAATGAGTTAAATTGCCCTAATTTAGAGAGGAGGGTCACGAATAGTAGTCACCTACCTACCGGCAGAGAATATTCTGCTTCATGCAACAATTTCTAAGCTCATGGGAAAATTGCTTTCCCCTGAATCAGCTGTGTAAAATGTACATCAGAAATGGAGAGATACTGCTGCTTCCTCCTGTGAGTCTGAGAGACATATAAAGTGCCTTTGCCTCACATTGTCTTCAGTAGGAGTTGAGGGCACTCCATACCTCAGGGTGCAGGATCCCTGGTACAGCAATTTAAGATAATGGTATTCTAGCATCCCGCATATAACTTGTATTTTCTGTAATCTGTGTGGCTTGTTTCTGAATTTAAAAATATGGGCCAAATTCATTCAAGAGATACCCTGCAGGTGAAAGTCTCCCAAGGAAAGGTTTGTGCAACTTCTTATCCTCAGGTGAATCTCCTAGGAGCAATCAGCAATGGGTTATACTGGTGCAGGGGAAAATGTTGCAGCACAGGTCTTCTTTCCCCAGCTAAAGTGAATCTGGCCTTGTGACTAAAATCTCCTCAGTATATCTTATGTGAAATAATGTACAGAAAGGACGATAGAAAATAAATTTCTACTGTTGGGAATATCATATTTTATATAGACGGTCATCTTGTATACAGCCCATTTTGATTCAAAATTGTCCGTGCAAATACTGGATAGTATTTTACCCTTCAGTAGAATATTATATATTGACTAAACCAAATGAAATACCACAATGCTGCTTCTGTCCAAACAGATTGGTTTAATGGCTATTTAGTAGGCGTAAGTTCTATCTGGCACTATTGTAACAGCAGCAGGAAAATCCAAATATAGCAGCAGCAGCAGGCTTTGGTGTATAAATTTTCTTCCAAATGCCATATTGGTTTTTTTAACACTATCAAGGATCTTGAAAGTGATGCTGTAATGATTCAAAGAAGCTTTGTTACTTTTTATTTTTAGAAATTCTTTAATAGCACAAAAGCTACATAACATTGTTTGTTTTCTAGTGAATTCACCACCTCTCCTCAAACCAGCCGTTATTTTGAGCCATATTGTTTTAAATGAGAACTAATTATTATTATTTATTATTTGTATTGCGGTAGAACCTAGCAGCCTACAGTGAACTAAAATCCTGTTGTGCTAGCTTCTGTACAAACACAGAACAAAGAGGTGGCTCTTGGTCCAGCCATTTTTGCTCACAACTTGATGCCAAATGATTTATGTGGTTTTGCTAGTGCTCTCTGTTTTGACATTTGCTGCAAATTATGCTACACCACAAGCTGTTCAAAAATGAGGATTTTTACAAGAAAGGTAGAATTAGGAGTAAGAGATAGCAGGGGAGAAAAGAAGGAAATGAAACTCTAAACCAAATACAAAACACCAAGACAATAATTAAAACCCTGCTCATTGCCTTGGGAGACCTAGGGAAGGAAATAAGGATCAGCTCCATTTGGGGATTTGGCCTCAAATCCTGTTGTTGCATCTGTGTAGTTTGGACTCTAAGAGCTACTCAGAGTCACAGTTTTGCTGCAGTGCTGGGATCCACCCATGTGAGTGCAGTTGCAGGTTCAGAGCTTAAGTTATTTATTCTTTGGTGGTCATTCACATTCTATTGTGATAAATGCCATTGCTAGATAAATAACTTTTTGGATTCATCACAGCATGCAAATCTTTCTGTATACCTAAAGACCTTAAAATATACAAGAATATATGGATGTGCACTAATTTTAGGAATATACACATTTTTATTTTAGTTATCAGTTTTAATATATTCTTAAATAACAAATATTGAAATCAAGGGTATCATTTATTAGATGAATCAATAACCAACACATCAAATTCTAGAGGAGTAGCCATGTTAGTCTAGTTCAGCAAAACAAACAAGGAGCCCTGTGGCACTTTTAAAGACTAACAATTTTTTTTTTATCAAATGAGCTTTTGTGGGTAAAATGCCACTTCGTCAGATGCTTGAAAATGCATTTGAAAATTCCAATGAAATGGAAACACTTTGATCTAGAAAATAAGATATTTTTGTCAATACTAAACAGTAGTTGCCCTTATTCATTTTTTAAAAATAGAATGTTTTGGCTATCATATCATATGACAATATATCTGTAGTAGAGCATAATGACATGCCATACTAATCATTTAAAAAAAAATTGAGAATTTTCCAAAAAGTTTTTTAAAATTAGTATTTTTTCTTTTGAAATATATTGTGTGGGAATTTTTATGGAAATCAGTAGTTCCATGACAAATTTAGGTTTTGTCAAAATGGCATTTTCCAATGGAAAGCAGTTTTGACAAAAAGTTCCCAACCAGCTTTAGTTACATTTCTTAAGTCAGCTCTATATAGGCAGACATTTGTGTCTATGTGGAATCCTGTTAAGTTATGCATGGAATATAAAGATCCACCTCCCTGGATCTGTTTGTAGGACTGGAGAATAAGTATGATGATAAATGCCTACTCTGAAACACCGATGTTTAAAAATTTGGCCTAATAGCATTTGCAAAAAAAAAAAGATTTTTCACGGTAACCAATTAAAGATCAATTTACAAAATAATCAAAAGCTTAGAATTGTCCGTTCTCATTCATTGACAAGAAACCTACTTTACATCTTCTGACGCTAGTTTGAATGTTTTTGTTTCTGAAACAAATACATTTACTTATGTTGTATTTTTCTCAATAATTAGCTTAAAGTGTGGATATTTAAAGTAATGAACAACTTCCATAAATTGAATGGCTTATTGAGAAAGCACTGAGCCTTAGGATAATAAATAAAGGCCACAATAAAAAGACAATGTAATCTGAATTAGTAAGCTCATATAGATGTCCATAGGAGAGTACAAAAATAAATCTATTTACTTGGCTTAATAAAGATCTTTCTAAAATGATCCCTCTTGAAGATTTTAAATAACATATTATACACAATTATCTTGCAAGGCATTTCCTCTGCTGGTCCCCTAATGCTACACATGTGTAAGTAGTTTAATAATAATAACGAATAATACTCTCCAATTGGTTGTTTCCATAGGAGGATCTCAAAACACTTTACAAGCTCTTGAGGTAATTTTAACTGCTGATGATAGGACAGGAAGCAATGGGCTTAAATTACAGCAAGGGAGGTTTAGGTTGGATATAAGGAAAAAATTCCTAACGGTCTGAGTGATTAGCCACTGGAATAAATTGCCTAGGGAGGTTGTGGAATCTCCTTCACTGGAAATGTTTAAGAGCAGGTTAGACAAACACCTGGCAGGTATGATTTAAGATGGTACTTGGTCCTGCCATGAGTGCAAGGGACTGGACTTGATGACCTCTTATGGTCCTTTCCAGGTTCTATGATTCTATAAATCTATGAGTACAATAGATGGTGGTTGTTGTGTCCAGTTTACAGGTGGGTAAATTGAGGTACAGAGAGTTGCCATGACTTGTCCCTAATCCAACAGTGAACCAGTAATAAAGTAGGAATGAGAACAGCTGACTGCCCTACTTCTTGGCAACAGTTAAGCAGCCATGTCCTTCAAAAGCTGTTCTTTCCAGACAGTAGGCCAAACTCCCTCAGAGTGTATGCTAACTGAAGTATATAAGGACTTCTACTGACAACCCTGGACTGATGAAAATACCATTAGAGAGAAAGACACCTCGACAGAACACCTTCTCCTTCACCACTGGACCTCTTCATTAAATAGCTATCTAACGAGCATAGCCCTAATTTTATCTCATGTGTTTAAAGTCCTTAAATGGCTACAAGTACCAAACCATTACATTAAATTCATATGGTCAGTTATTATGTTCTTATTTAGTTAAAGATTTTTCTCCCTCTTTGGGAAGGACAGATTTTATTCCTGCCAAAATATTTCAGCTCAGTGAACAGAATTAGTCTATAGTTTGGCAGTTAATGTATCCTTGGGCTCTCATGAAAGCGAGGAAAAAAACAGTTGTTAGATTTCCAGTGGCAAGCTTTCGTTATATCTGCTCTAATAGACAAGGAAGCCATATTCCTGGAATCGAACATTTAAGCACCCCTTTATATAGCAGGTTTAAAAAGAGGGGACCCTGAGGTCTAACCTTCAGAAAATTTCACATAAAGGAGCCACCACAATTCTGCACACACACCATAGAAGAATATTTACTGGTGCTGTTCCTTCACCAAGCAGTAAAAGCCTTCAGAGTCAGCTTTCGAATACAGCAGAAATTGCGAGGTGGCGTGGAGGGAGTCAGGTATTTTCTTAATGTAATTTGTACGTATACAAATTGTATAGAAGTCAGCTTGTCTTGAAAAGGGTGGTTATAAAGGTATAAAAGCAACTGCCTCCTTGAAGAAACCTTGACTCAAGCTTCTCCCCTATGCCCAGAAGTATCTGCCTTTGGCCTCTGTGTTTCTAGTGTTTCATTGCTTCATGAAATGTCCCTTCTCCTTTTTAGTTTGGAAGCCTCTAGTCCAAGACTAGAATGTTCCTTCTTTTCAATTTGACTTTGAACCACAGTTCAGAGAATAACAACTGCTCATCTGTGGAAGTAGGGCTACCTGCTCTTAGTTTTGCCATTGACTTCAATGGAAGTTTAAAAGGACCATTTTATTTGGGAAACCTCTCATCTTGGACTAGAATGTCCCTTCTCCTTTCTTTTTGGGAAACCTCTAGTCCGAGACTGCTCACTGAAGGTATATCTACACTTACAAATTAAGTCGACTTAAGCTTGTTTAAGTCGACTTAATTTATTCTGCTTCTACACTACATTTTCCTTAAGTCGACTTAAGGAAAATTAAAGTCAACTTTATAAAACCTAGTATAAAGTCGACTTTACTGGCTAAATTGACTTTATTAAGTCGACTTAGCCAGTGTGGACGCAGATTAGCCCTAAGTCGACTTTAAGTTGACTCAAAGGGCTCCAGGGCTACCCCACTGCCCTCCCTGCTCTGTCCTGCCCACCCTGCTCCTATGCCCTGCCAATGTCCCTGTCCTGTACCTGGTACCCAGGTACAATGGGGCAAATGCTGAGCCCCCTGCCCCCGTGGACCAGTCCCAGGTCCACCTAGCCCCTAGAAGTCAACTTAGGCATCCAGTGTGGATGCTCTAAGTCGATTTGGCAGGGTCCCCTTTAAGTCAACTTAATTTTTGAGTGTGGACATGCTAAGTCGACTTAAAGTCAATTTAAAGTTGACTTTGTTAAGTCGACTTAGCAAAGTCAATTTATTTGGCCAAGTATAGACATAGCCTGAGATTGCAGGGTAAGTTAGATAGGCCTGAGTGCTTACCCTTCTATTGCGGTGCTGCTCTTCAAGACAAAGGAATGTCAAGTTGTTAACTGCCAAAAAAAGCATACAGCTTTAATTCACAAGATATCCTTAATGACTCCCAAAGTACAGTTACTGCAAGGTATCTTTTACATAGGGTGCTTATACATCAGTGATTGTTAACAGGCAAGCCATGACATTGAGGTCACCATTGAAAAATAAACACTGACTACCAGCATACAATGGACCCGAGCCAATAAAAATCCCCACTTCAATAGCTTTGTATCAGGCACAATATCTGAGATACCATAATTACTTCACAGGCTGACTTCAGGATTCCATGCCTCTCTCCCTTACACTTTTGGGCATGCAGGGGACTTTGCATCTACAGCTCTCTAGTTCCTGCAAGAATGAGGGAAGAGAAACCTGGTGATCTCTGCAGCACCATCATTTTCTCCAGAACTCTTTTAGTGTACACAGGTCCAGAATCCACAGTGAAGGGAGGAGGAGTCTAGGCAGACTCTGGGTAGGAGTGAGTGGTCTGGGAAGGGTTGGCTATATTATATTTGCTATGGAGTCTCCACCCCACAAAAGTCCTGGGCAGTTGCAATGGATTAGAGCACCCGGTACTTGCACCACCAGGGGTCTTCTGAGAGCTGGGCTGGTGTGACGTAATAATAGGGCTTCCGTGCAGATGACCCTGAGGCTCCACCAGGTTTGCAGACCATGTCTTTGAGTTATTCTAAGAGGCTATGTCTACACTTGGCCAAATAAGTCGATTTAGCATGTCCACACTCAAAAATTAAGTCGACTTAAAGGAGACCTTGCCAAATTGACTTAGAGCGTCCACACTGGATGCCTAAGTCGACTTCTAGGGGCTAGGTGGACCTGGGACTGGTCCACGGTGGCAGGGGGGCACCCCGTGCCAAGTGCCAGGGCGATCAGCATTTGCCCCATTGTACCTGGGTATAATGGGGGCTGAGCAGGACAGGGACACTGGCAGGGCATAGGAGCGGGTTGGGCAGGGCTGTGTCCTGCCCTGTGGGTGGGCATGCCAGGCTCTGGCTGTGCCAGCCACCCTGGCAGGGAGGGCAGTGGGGAACCCTGGAGCCCTTTAAGTCAACTTTAAGTCAATTTAGGGCTAATCTGCGTCTACACTGGCTAAGTCGACTTTATAAAGTCGACATAGCCAGAAAAGTCGACTTCAAATGAGGTTTTATAAAGTCGACTTTAAATTTCCTTATGTCGACGTAAGCAGCAGCTTAAGTCGATTTAAGGAAATTGTAGTGTAGACGCAGATTAAATTAAGTCGATTTAAGCAAGTTTAAGTCCTCACCAGGAGGAAAATACTGGTGTTTTAATAGTGACCTGTCTCTGTCATGTTTAATTAAATAGGGGCATTAAACATCAAACATGATATATAGGGTTACATACTGTGTATTGATGAATCAAAGTGCTTTTTTTTAAAAAAAAAAAAAGTCATATGTTTTTTATTATTCTTACTGTAAATGGTAATTCATAGATGATTTACACCTTATCTTCTCCATCACATGCTTGCTTAGTATTTGTCACCTTCCTATTTTTTAAGCTATTCAGGAAAAAAAAAGTTCATTTATTGCCAGGGAAAGTCACATGCATTTCTGTGTCCCCTACTGAGATATTCAAGAAGCTTCTTAATCTGAGTTCTGTATATAATTTTTAATCCGAGTCCAAAGTGAACCTCTGCATCAGCTCTGCATCCTGCAAATTTTACTTCCATGGTGTTTTCAAAATATCGATATTTTTCCCCCTTTCTGTTACTATCTTCAACACACCCACAAAAAAATGTGCTGCTACATTCATCTCATGTCACTTCTAAAAATGAAATTTCAGGAGAGCAGACTGAACTCTGCTACATGAGTTGTAGCCATAACTTATTTATGTATTTTATGTTCCTGTTTCACCTGATAGGATAGAAATTATAGGGCTTTCATAGACTTTCTTTAGTTATCTGCTCTGTCTTCCATGTTTCTTTTACACTTATATTTTTATATTCAAGTACTTTCACACCTATATTTTTTATCTGCTCAGTGTATTATCAGACATTTTGATCTGGACTTTTCCTGTTTGTTGGTACTCCCACAGAGATTTAAAAGCACTTCCACTTCCTTCAGAAGAATCAAGACATTTTATAAAAGATTCACCATGCACAAGAAAATCATCAGAATTCCAAAAAGGCCACTGGAAATATTTTTTTTATTAAATCACATTAATAAAACAACTATCAAATTCATTTTGGGATTTCTAATATGTCAATCACAGTATATCTGCTGAGCCTGTAACATTTGTTCCACTAAAAAAAAAAAATCATGATCAAGACAATCAGAAGTTATCAAAGCCTTTTTATTCACTGAGATCTGAAATACAGAACAAATCTGGGCCTTATTTAGGCAATGCAGCTTCACTGTCCTAGGTCACTAGTGCCTTCTTCCTAAAGTTTTCCTGAGTTTCTATACTACCAGTAAACCCCGGGCTCCTGCTGACAGCAGGAGCACCTGGGGGATGGGGGGGGGGGGGCAGAAGCTCCGGCGGAGCTCAGGTCCCGGGCTCGGAGCTCAGGACCGCAGCTCAGGTCCCGGGCTCGGCTCTCAGCAGAAGCCGCTGCGCTTAAGCGCGGCGGCTTCTGCTGAGAGCTGGGGGATCGGGGGCGGCAGAGGC
>ML685793.1:1926326-1964825 GCA_007922175.1 Pelusios castaneus | reverse complement strand
CTCTGTTGTCTGTCTCACTTTCACAGTACAGCTATTTTTTTTCCACTGGAGCACTCTTGGCAACAGTAGAGTGTCTCACATTTGTGTGCTGGATACAACATATCTAATTTACTTTTTTCTAAAAAAAGACTACCTATTACTATTCAGTATCTAGGTATTGCAATCCTACTCCAATTATGATTATATATGAAAACTATATTACCACCATTTCTCACTATTAACCCTTATAGTTAAGAATTACAATGCATTATCATTATATTTTATTACAAGCCTGCTCAGCAATGGGAGGCAATTTGGCAAATTGTTGAGGCAACAGCTGCTATGATGATCCCATTAGGAGAGATAAAGCAAATATAGATTGGCTCCATAGGCTATAAGCTGTTTCTTAGCCAGGATATCTGGGACATCACATTCTGAAGTCATATTAAATTAATGCATCTTCCATTGCACTCTACATCAGTATCAGTCTTATGTATCGCTCCTTGTCATTAAATGCAGCATTGTACGTTTTCAGTACCTGGACGTAGGTGTTTAACAGCTTTGCACCTATTTAAATAGCACACCTCCAATCTTCTTTACCTTGTTCATTTCATTATTTTGCCAGTTGTAAAAAGCAGAGGGGGAAAAAATGAGCCTTGAGCTATTCGGAAATAATTTAATTCACTGGGGGACTTTATATCACTCCTAATGGCATTAATAGCTTCCTCCTGGTTTTAATAAAGTGAAATTGAAAGGAATGCTGTCAAATATTTCTATTATTTTCAAAAACATTGTGTTTCCTCAAGATAGTACTTTGAGAGTTACTCTGCATTTCAAGAGCTTTTTAACAAAATGGTTTTATGTTCTGTTACACCCTAATAGCCAAAACATAATTTGCTGAGGGGTGGGAATGGGGGAGAAGAGAAGGTGGAAAATTCAATCTTGCAGAACTTTAAATATAAAATTTAAATGAAGGTCATGCAAAAAATGTAACAGCAATCGAGAGACATTAATTTGACATCCTTTCTAAAGTTGTAGTTACACAGAGAAAAACTAAGTATACCTGTGGAAATAAGCAAACTTAAAGATGTCCTGAAAGGGGAATATAATATGTTTATCCCTTTCTTTCGCTTCTTTATGTGTACCTTTTTTCCAAAAACTCCATTATGCATTCTACTTGTTTTCTACATTAGACTGTTGCTTCTACCCTGTTTTGCTGATGACTCTATGGATTATTAGAGAATTGGAAGGATCACATAATCACAGCAGAAAAACAACTGAGAGGGGAATTGGTTTTTAATCAGATTATTTAAAACTCTTTGCAGCAAATTCTCCATTCTTCCCTAGCTTCAGGTGAGAGGGAGACTGGAAGAGACCTTGATCTTCAATGATGCACATGTTAGAACTATGCAAGAGTAGGTCTATTTTAAGTCATTGAAGGATTGTATAGCAGAGCAAAAATTTCCCCTACATGCCTCCTCCATCTCCTTATACAAGTGGTGGAGTGGCTGAACTGCCCTCCTCAGCTTTATGTCTGTGAAGAGTTTCCCTGCACAGGCGGATTTCTCCAGAGGCTTTCTCCAGAAAATTCCAGGCCACTTTGTTCTGAAATAATCTGTTATTGTTAGGTCATTTTGCTTACCTTAGCATCTATTTTAAAATAATTACTTGAGAGAAAGGACGTCTTTTAGATTCAGCACCTTTCACCTGAGAGCTGAGAAAGCTCTTGCCCCAGTTCCAAGTAGTCCTCCAGCAAAATCAGGGAGGCAAGATGGGATATTAATAATTGACTTTAATGGGGTTTGGATGAGGTCCTTATTGGGTAGTCATTAATTCTCAGGAATCTCATTTGTTACTGTGTTACTGGAATTTTCCTTCTTCTGTTTCTTTTTACCATTATAAAAAATAAGAGATCTGTAGTGTGTACATGTGGATTCAGTGCATAAAGTATGCAGGCTGTAATCAAAAGAGTACACAAGTATATTAATATACTTGAGCTTGTATATCTAACTTGGATTGCAAGCTCCTTGGGGCAGGGACTGTTCTTGTTATATATTTTACATTATCTACTACATTAGAACTGGGGCCTCTAGGTGACACCTCTGTACAAATAAGAGTAATTTGGTTGTGGGAGTGCACAGATCTTGATCCTCTCTGTTACTACATATGTATAATTAGATGTGGTATCTGTGGGCCTGATTATGAAACCAGTAACATCAGTTTTGTAATGGTGCACCTTCATATGCCTATGTGTTTCTCCTGACTTACGCCATTACAATCAAACTAGACCAAGTGTGGACACAGGGTTCAGGTCTGGAATTGAAGTAGCTTATGTATGGGGTGTGTGGGTGTGTGAAGGATTTTGTTTTGTACCACGCAGAGACTGATTTGTGCAATTACAATCTGTCTTGGTTAAGAGAAATATGTGTGTGTCACAGGAGCAGCTCAGAAAGAAATCTTGCCTCATTGAAGCAAGACACCTTCCATACTCTATATGGAGAACATATTATTGGTCTGGTCAGTAGCACATGCTTACTCTCTTCTCCTATCTGCCACTTACATTGGGGTTGGAGTCAGAGCCTCACACATTCTCTATCCTATACTATCCACTGCCTGACTGTCAGCTTGTATGCAACCAGGGTTCTTAATACCTTTTTATGCCCCCATGTGGTTGTGAAGTGGAGACTGCTGTCTAGGTCTTTGATCAGGACTAGAGCACTATGAGCCCCCTAAATTGGTTCAAAATTCATTGTCAAATATGGTGCATAAGAAGAACCAACTTGCAGAGGTAATGACGTTCAGAAAGAATCAAGTTTCAGTGACATTGGCCTTCTTATGTGTGAATCTTATAATGGAACCACAGGCAAGGTGTATGGTCACACAGGTACACTGGTTCACTCAACTCAGAATTGGTGCCATATTGAAAATTACTGATGTAAGATTTTGTTAAAGACAAAATATAATGGTGAGGGGAGAAGTTATTTAAGAAACAAATGATTTTCACACAGATTTAAAAATAAATATGAAGGAATGACAGATGAGAAGGGGGTGGGGAGTCATATGGTGCAAGTCCTGTCCATGTAAAGAATGGGCTACTGTCTAGGACTATTTTGCTGCAGATTTACCAGGAAGTGTGTCATCTGCATTTACTATCACAGGAGGTGAACTGTGGTGCTGATAGTGTAGAAGATATTGGAGGGGCAGAATGGGCATGGTAGTGACTCTGCAGAGCCAAAATAATACTGCTGTTATAAAGACTTTTGTGGTACTGCTACATAGCCTCAGCAGAAGCCAGGTCTTAAACCCAAGAGATGCTAAGATATTTGTAACTCCAATTAGGAAATAAAACCTAGCTTGGTTCAACATCTCTTTAGAAGGGCAGGACACCTAATGAGACAGCAATCTTGCACTGCAGGTTCATCATCTGAGTGCCTATACTGCAGTTCTTACAGAGTTCAGCATGAGGAGTGATGTGCTAGGACCATCAGATCAGGTCCAAAAGACTGAGTTATATAAAGAATGTCTCATTGACTGTATAATATTTGCTAGCTCAGATTCAATGTCTGACTAACAGAAAGAAAAACAGAAAAGTTAAATTAATATTTTTCCAGACAGGTTTTTACAATGCAAATTGCATGTCTGAAATATTCTCTAATAACCCAACAGCAAGAATGATTTGCTCTTCGAAAACATTTAATCAAATAAAGAAAATGGGACAGAAAATAGTGATATTCAGCTTCTCAGGAAAAGCCTTTTATATGGAGAATTATCATCGTATCGCGTTCTTTTTTTGCAGAATAATATAAATACATATTTTATATTGCATTTTAAAAACTTGTAATCTTTCATTTCAGCTTCTCAGTGAAATTAAAAAAATCCTTCTGTGGAATTCAATTCCTAATGGTGGGACAAACAGTTTACAATTACTTGCCACAGAACAGAATTTAAGACTACATCTATAACAGATAGTTAATGATTCTAGTTGATCATTTTCCTTCATATTCTTTATCTACTTAGTTAACTTCACACAATTCTTTAGTGTATATCCATTTCCAGTACAGAAATATTTATGCATTAAAAGAAGAGGAAATTACTTACATTTATGATTAGAAATCATAACTACAGCCTCTCAACTGCATTGCAGAAACATTACATATAGATCAAACTCATTCTAAAGTGACTTTTTAAAAGGAAAAAATCAACCACTGTAGTGATATTAGAACCCTGAAGGAGTCAGAAGTTCAGTTTCTTAAGGTTCCCTAAGTTGCTTATCTGAATTTCATGCCTCATCAAAAAAATTGGTAACCTCATAAATTTCTCTTGACATTTCTGTTGCTTCAAGTTTTTGATCTATCCAGAAAAAACATGATTTATTAAATACCAGAGTCTGTGTATTTATCTGTATAAAATATTTAAAGAGAAACTTCTAGAAATGGAGCTACTCTTTTTTTTAAAAAAAAAATACTTCCCATTTTTTTAAAAAAAAGATGTAAGGTGGATAAGGGAGTGTCACTCTGTCCTGAAAAGCTTTAAAGAAATATTTTCTCTTTCTGCTAAAAAAGTTCAGATCCTAAAGCTGTAGGTGCTTAAACAATTACATTTTACTTAACAAAATTGGGATGAGCATCAAAACAATAAACCCTCCAAGCAACAAATATTCCTCTTCCTGCACCCTTAAAATATATGGGCCTTGCAGTACATGCTGAATATTATTAAATCAAGGTCATGTCATACTAAATGGATAAGGATCCCTTAGTTAAAAGATACTCTTTGAAGAAGAAGGATAGATTCAGCAGCTTTGCGAGACATTTGTGACTTTCGCCCTCATAATTTATCTGTTTGGCAACTCAAGCTCTTGTCCAGCAAAGTCAATGGGACTTCTTTGTTTAATGTACTGTGTTGGATTAGGGCATCTCTGACTGCCTTCTATTTTGTTCTATATACATATTAAAAAAAACAATTTTGTGGCTATTGTGTTTAGAAAGTTCAAGAGATTACATAGGCAGAAGCAAACAAAATCCTTGCTTTTTAGGAATGAAGACTAAGTTAAGTAAACCAGAAGCTCAGTGTTAATGCTGTAACGCAATATCATGGCCCAACAACATATGAAAATCCATCATTGGATGTTTTTAAGAATAGGATGGTCAAACACCTGTCTGGATGGTCTAGGTTTATTTGACTCTGCCTCAGCACAAGGGGTCAGACTTGATTACCCTTCTAGATCTACATTTCTATGATTCTGTTTTTTCTCACATAAGTAATCCTATTGATTGCAGCCACTACAGTGGGCTGTGGGAATAAGAGCATGCAACCTCAAGTCCTTAAAGATAATACTTTTTAGTGTTCCATCTATTTGAGCTCTTATACTGAGATTCCATCTGCTTATTTTTGGAATGGTGAATGTTCAGAATGCTAACAGTCGTCTTCTACCTTCTGCCCTGTTCGCTGTAGCATACAAAAACAGTCAAATACCCCAGTGTCTTGGCTAACACTTTGTTTTTCAAAACACCATTACAGATTAATTGGCAGTAATACAAATACTCGCTGCTGGATACAAATGTTACGGAGCACATTAGTGGGCCATGACTACATATTATCACTTCACTACTAATACATGCAGATAATTATCTCCTTAGCTGTTGGTTTCAATATAATGAAATGTTATATGAATAATTTTCTTAGTCTTAAAATCTGCCTGAAGTTCCCTTGTTTCTTTTACCTGCTTAATCTCTCGCCCTCCCCCCTCCTTTAGCAATGTTATTAATTATATGAGAATCCTTAATCTGATCTCCTTCCAATTTTAGGGAAATTCAGATGTGAACTGCTCAAGCTCAAGTCCCATCTTTAAATATAAGGCAGATAGATCCTGTATATTTTAGCCTCTTTTACTAATCTTTGTGTGAATTAGGTTGGAATGTTGTGACTTTAAGTTTTGGTGTATTCTCTCCCTTATCAGAGGAATAAAAAATACTATTTATGTTAAAAAGAAAAAGAAGAGATACAGGGAGATAAAAGGGGTAATCAACAAATCAGAAGGTAGTTGGAGTCCAAAGGTGGCTTTTGCCTCAGGATTCTGATCCAGCAAAGCACTCATGCAGGTGTGTAACCTTAAACCTATGAGTCACCTCACTGAAGTTAATGGGACACAAATGACATTTCCCTCCTACAATCTGGGCTGGTATGCATCTGTTTCCCCCAGTTCTCCATTTGTGGGCCCCAATTTACCCTGATTTGCTGTGTGATCCCCCATTCCCATGTCAGCTCATGCCCAGCCTCCTGCATGTAATCGGTCCCTCAACCAGTGGAAGAGCATTCTGGCTACCCACTCATGGGACAGACTCCAAGCAAACAACCCCAGTCCTAGATGCAACCCTGGGAACTACCATCTTGCAGGATTCAGTGTTGGCCATTGTACCCTGCAAATTCCTTTATACTTGCCCATCAATTTATCAAAGAAATTGATATTCCCCAGCTCTGTCACTCTAAGTGAGGTCTCTGCACACATCCACTCCACATGCACTGCATCAGATAAAACAAGTTTAACTACAGTAAGATTTTAAGTAATTCTAAGTCAGAGTAGTATAAATCAAAGGATTATTAAGTCAAGGAGTTAGTCGCGATTAACTAAAAAGTAACTCATATGCTAAACTTAGATTAATATTCCAGTTTCTTTCTATGACATTGGCTTACTCTATAATCTGATTGTGTTGGATCCTGCAGCCATACCCCCATACCACACACACACCCCTTCCTGTGGGTAGGTTCTCAGTTTTTGATGTTGCTTAGAAGATGGATTCTAGGGGAAAGCCTTCAACATGGGTGCCTTTTTCTTTTAACAAGTTTCCTCAATGCCCCCTGTGGTCAGGTGATCATCCATATCTGACAGTGGGTGTGATTTTTCCCTTTAGAGACAAGATATTCAAAGGTGCTTAGGCCTGTCCATTGGTCCTGTAAGCATGTGGAACCACAGCTCTGTGTTTGTCTGCATCCATGCAAGTCATGTGAAACACACATTTGGGGATATAACATTGCAAAGTTTCATATTGCAGGAAACATGCTACCATAACAATAATATTTAGCATGTCATGAGCATTTCAGAAGTCCCGAACATGACATACTTTGCATCAGGCAATACACAAGACAAACAAGGAGTCAAGTTGCACTTTCCACTTGACTCCTTGCTTGTTTTGCTGAACTACACTAACATGGCTACCCCTTTGGAACTAGACAATATACAATTAAACTGTAAAGGTGAACATGAATGATACGCATATCACATGACAAGGGTGCACGTGGGGAGCAGCATGTCACACTATGTGCTTAAAGTTACTTGTGCTTAAAATTACTCATGTATTTCATTTGTCAGGGCTGAAAGACACAGCATCACAGGAATAGGAAACATTGGGAAGTCAATCAAAAAGTAGTCAGGTGGTGAATTAGTTACCCATTCTTCATGTCATTCCCAAAACATTTTATAATACTATATATTTGTAAAACTAATATAAGAATATAGACTCAAAGACTGTAAGGTCAGAAGGGACCAATATGATCATCTTGTCTGACCTTCTGCAGGCCACAAAAGCTCACCCACCCATTCCTGTAATGAACCTCTACCCTATGACTGAGTTATTAAAGTCTTCAAATCATGATTTAAAGAATCTATTCCTCCTTTTCAATCTTGCCATGACTTTTTTTCTTAACAAAGTACTATGTATTGAAGTCCTAAAGAACTCTAACTCTTTCTCACCAACAGAATTTGATCCAGCAAAAAGATACTACCTCACCCACCTAGTCTCCCTGATGCTTCTTCAGTGCATAAGGCTATGTCTACTATGCAGCTTACACCAGCATAATTTATGTTGCATGGGTGTGGGGGGGGGCAGGGAGAGGAGTGAATAAATCAATGGCAGTGGTTTTCAGTTTCTTTCATTTGTGGACCCTTAGAAAATTTCAAATGAAGGTGTGGACCTTTTTGGAAATCTTAAAAAGTCTGTGGAACCCCAGGGGTCCACAGAGCACGGGCTGGAAACCAAACGTAAAACCAAACCAGGAGCTGGAAACCAAACGTGAAACCAAACCAGGGCTATGTTTTACTTTTGCCAAGCCCACTAAGTCAGTTGTTTTTTTTCAAACCTCAAACAGACCGTGATGGTACAGATCCTGGAATTTGAGCTACAAAGACTTTTATAAAGTGTTCTAATTTTAGTATAAACAAGAATATAAGAATTCGCCCAGGGTGTGATGCTGCAGTATTGAAGACATTGGGAGTTTTGCCATTGCTTTCAATGGGAAAAGGATCAGACTCCAACCCAGTTCATTTCAGTGCCAAATTTTTCTTGGTTTTGTTTCCTGCAACATGTCCAACAGAATACAGCATTAAGCTCTATCAAGTGCATAAGGAGTATTTCTTTTTATCTTCTTTCCAATTAGTAAACAAACTAAGGATGATTAAGTTTGTTTTAGAGTGAATGTTCTTCTCCTGCTTTCCCTGACTCCTGACATCTGACTAGTGGTTTCTGACCTCTAGTTTGTCTCCTGTGTCTGACCCTTGGTATCCTGATCCAGCTGACTCTTGACTCCTGTCACATGACTATTTACTCTGGCTCTGACCACTAGATCTGGGTGCCTATAGCCTGGCTGTGACCTCCTTCACTTTTACTTTCTGGTGGTGTACTATATTTGTGTTCACAAATACACACAAAATCTCTCAGACACACCAATGGTCCAACAGGAACTCAGTCAAAGGTATAAAAACTTATTTTACCATTATTTCTTCTTTGGTCATCCGCTCTACTCTCTGTAGAGCACAAGCTTTTGCATATCTTTATTTCTGATATTTGGCAGCTGGCTACCATTCACACTGCCTTTCCCTGCAAACCAAACTGGTACTTCTGTAAGCACTAAAGATATTGGATACTGTCACTGAGAAGCACGATTCACCATGGAAACTATTTGATTGCAATGAAGTATGGTCAGAGAGAAAATCTCACAGGAGAATTCAGTCTAGCACTTACATTTTCAGAATCAGAAAAAGAATACAAGTACATAAAAAGAAAGTTAAAACCAGCCTCAGCAGAAGAAGTTAAACAAGCAAACCTACAAAAGCCCCCCCCCAAATCAGCTAAAAGAAAAGTGAAAACACAGATTCATCTCACTTTCCATTGCTGTTAGCCAGCCAGAATCTAAATTTACTGTCGTGACTCAACACCTATGGGATTCTTGTCTGTTTGGGGTTCATTTAAATGTTGACCTCAATGATAAAGAAAGCAACAGCAGAATTTTAATAGATCTCAGCTGGGAAGTTTTCTAATGAGGCTCTTGCTGTGTGCTCATGACATTAATCTTACCACAAGTGATATTGAGGCTGTCAGAATCCTCTCGTCTGTACAAAAGCACATACAGTTTATTCCCGTGTTTCTGGTTTATTTTTATTGACTCTCCTTCTTTCTACATTTTCCAGTATTTTCACCACAACTACAAAATAACAATTTGCAGGAAAAAAAAGCCACCTGCAATATTAGAGCTCTCCAAATAACTCAATTAATTACTTGGGATGGGAAGGGGGGGAGGTTTTCTAGGAAACTACTGAGAATTAATAGCTAAATTGGTAATTCCATTTTCATTCCTTTTAACTGGCATGTTTTCCCTAGAATGTGTGAAAGTTTGCTTCTTAAGCAAGTGAAAGGAAGGAATTACCATTTCATCACTGACCTATAGATGAGTGTGGCAAACCACGTTTGTCTTAATAGTCTTATTTTCCATTGGGCAATCTGTATTGACCAATCAGGTGACCTTATGTTGGGGTCAATATTTTCAACAGCAGTTAGTGGTTCAAGTACCTCAGGTTTTGGGTAGCCAACTTAAGACATTTTAGGATTTGATTTTCAGAAACTGCTGAGGACCTCTTGAAAATCAAGCTTTGATAAAAGTGTTTCAAGTGGGACACCCAAAAATTGAGACTATCCAAATCATTGGTCACTTTTAAAAAAATACCGGTCCCTATATACTAGTTGTACCACAGAAGCAGTCAGAATTTGTTATTCATCTGTGCTATACAAAACACAGAGGAGGACATGATGTCTGCCCAAGGAGCTTGAAAAGTTAATGTATATCTGTGGTCTCCCAGTTATAAATAAGCCTGTAACAGAGGGATGCACACTAAGATTTTGTACTTCACACAGTTAATCAATAGTAATTTTGATAGTGTTAATCAGAATAGCATCTGAGTGCCCAGTCATTGAAGATCACTCACTTCATTGTAGTTTTAAATGTGGACAGAAAAAGGAAGTGGCATGTCTTGTATTCAAGAAATCTGCACAGTTTTGCCTATGGAATTCAGTGAATTTAGTGAAGAATGATTCATAGATTTTTAAGGCCAGAAAGAACCAACCATTTGATTGTCTACTTTGACCCTTCTGCATAACACGGGCCACTGTACCACTACTGCTATGTTGAGCCCACACTGTTGTGCTTGATTAAAACCTATCTCCCAGAAAGGCATCCAGTCTTTCTCTGAAGACTTCAAGAGATGGAGAATCCATCACTTATCATGGTACTTTGCTCTAGTCATTAATTATCCTCACTGTTAATGTTTGTCTTATTACTAATTTGAAATTGTCTGGCTTCAGCTTCCAGCCATTGGCTCTTGTTATGCTAGAAATTATTCCAACTGCAAAGCAAGCAACAGATGAATGCCTTTTAATGAACTTCCCTTTGTCAGTCCAGCCTTTCGGTATCCAACAGTGAAGTTCTTAGTTGCAGATATGCTCTTGAATAATGATGAGTGCCTTTGAGATTGACAGGGAAATACTTGTTTGTTCGCTGGCTTGTAGTGTTTGATGTAAATGCGCAGATGAAAATATAGGATCTGTCTATGATATATAAACCATGTTGCTGTCAGTCAGTGTTCAACAGCACCAGTCACCATGTTCCAATTAATTGTCATCATTCAGGTTTAGAATTCACACCTCACAGAAGGTGGATCTACACTTACAAATTAAGTCGACTCAAGCTTGCTTAAGTCAACTTAATTTAATCTGCGTCCACACTACAATTTCCTTAAGTCGACTTAAGCTGCTGCTTAAATCAACTTAAGGAAATTTAAAATCAACTTTATAAAACCTTGTTTAAAGTCGACTTTCCTGGAAGTCGACTTAGCCAGTGTGGACGCAGATTAGCCCTAAATTGACTATAAATTGACTTAAAGGGCTCCAGGGCTCCCCCACTGCCTTCCCTGCCAGGGTGGCTGGTACAGCCAGAGCCTGGCATGCCCACCCACAGGACAGGACACAGCACTGCCCACCCCACTCCTATACCCTGCCAGTGTCCCTGTCCTGCTCAGCCCCCATTGTACCCAGGTACAATGGGGCAAATGCTGAGCCCCCTGGCACTTGGCAAGGGGTGCCCCCCTGCCACCGTGGACCAGTCCCAGGTCCACCTAGCCCCTAGAAGTCGACTCCTAGAGAAGGAGGATTCATCCTAGGTAACTAACACTCCACAGACTTTTAACAATTCATTGTCCTAAACAGCAGTTTCACAACATGCCATACTGCAACTTTTCTATTTGAGTTCACTGATCTGGCAATCACTGTTGTTTGTTTGTTTTTCCATGTCATTTAATGAGATCCAAAGGGATTTGGGGTTTAAAATCAATACAGAAATCATGGAAACATGGCTATTAAGAGTCCTTTCTAAGCTCTTGACCCTTCGGTAATGAATTAATGTACCATGTATCCTCCCTATTCTCATTCAAATCCCTCCATAAAACAATTATTCAGTGAGGTCTTTCAGTTTAACTCACACAATTTAAGAAGTTCCAAAGGTGTTGCTGGGTTAGTCTAGGTCAGCAAACAAACAAGGAGTCCTGTGGCATTTTTAAAGACTAACAAATTTATTTATCACATGAGTTTTTGTGGGAGAAAATCCCACTTCGTCAATTGAATAAGTATTTATTATATATTTACAATTAAAATATACAAATCCTGCAACACTTTGTGTTAAATCAAGTATCAGGTTGTTCAATGGATTTGTCTTGTACTTGCATGGTTTGTTTACGTAGCACTTCTGGGGGCATGAATTGAGTCATTGCCTCAAAGCGAATTAGGGTTGGAAGGAATCTCAGGAGGTCATCTAGTTCAACCCATGCTCAAACCAGGACCAACCCAAACTAAATCGTCCCAATCAGGGCTTTGTTAAGCCACACCTTAAAAACTTTTAAGGATGGAGATTCCACAGCCTCTCTAGGTAACCCATTCCTGTGCTTTACTACCCTGCTAGTGAACATTTTTTTTCCTAATATCCAACCTAAACCTTCCCCACTGCAACTTGAGACCATTGTTCCTAATTCTGCCACCTATTACCACTGAAAACAGCCTAGTTCCAGCCACCCTGGAACCCCCTTTCAGGTACTTAAAGGCTGCTATCAAATCCCCCACTTCCCTTCCCCATTCTCTTCTGCAGGCTAAACAAGCCTAGTTCCTTCAGTCTCTCCTTGTAAGTAATGTGCTCCAGCCCCCAAACATTTTTGTTGCCCTCCGCTGGACTCTTTTTCCAATTTGTCCTTTCTGTTGTAGGTGGCCCAAGAATGGACATAGTACTCTAAATGAGGCCTTGTCAGTGCTGAAGAGACGGGAATAATGACTTTCCTTGATCTGCTGGCAGTGTTTCTACTAATGCAGCCCAGTGTGCTGGGAGCCATCATGGCAATGAGGGGACATTGTTGATTCATATCCAGCCTTTTTTCCACTGTAACCCCAGACATCATTTTCTGCTGAACTGCTGCTTAGCCAGTAGTCCCCAGTCTGAAGCAGTGCATGGGATTCTTCTATCTTAAGTGCAGGACTGTGCACTTCTCCTTGTTGAACCTCATCAAATTTCTTTTGATCCAATCATCCAATTTGTGTAGGTCACTCTGTATTCTATCCCTGCCCCGCATTGTATGTACTGCTCCCCACAGCTTAGTGTCATCTGCAAACTTGCTGAGGGTGCAGTCCATCACCTCCTCCAGATCATTAATGAAGATGTTGAATAAAACTGGCCCAACACCAGCTCCTGGAGTACTGCAGGTGTTACCAGTTGCCAACTAGACATCGAGCTGTAGATCACTACTCATTGAGGCCGATGATCTAGCCAGCTTTCTATCCATCTTACTGTCCATTCATCCAACCCATACTTCTTTAATTTACTAATAAGAATCTAAAGCTTTGATAAAGTCAAGATATATCACATCTACTGTTTTCCACACATCCACAGAATCAATCATCTCATCATAGAAATCAATCAGGTTTATCAGACATGTCTTACCCTTGATAAATCCATGATGACTGTCTCTGATCATCTTCCTCTCTTCTAAGTACCTCAAAATGGATTCCTTGAGGACCTTTGCATCTTTCCTTGTCGTCTTTGCAAAGCTGAGAACACAGTTGATGCTTATTCTGGGAAGAATGCTGTAGCATTGAGATCATTTGGGGTTAGGGTCCCAGTCAGCAACCAAATTTCAACAGCTGCAGGGGAGGGAGATTGGTTCTTGAATTAAACCTTAACCTGATTCAGATTTTGCAGTTTAAGCTCTCTCTTTTAATACAAAGAGCCTCTATAAGAGCAGGAGCTTTTAGACTTTTGATCGTTAACTGAGGGTCCAGCCTTAGGTGACAGCAGGTTGGTTGGTGTAGTAGGGTGTGCCAAGTCCAATTGCCTGCCTAGAATCGTAAACTGGCCTGAGGTCAATCAATAATTTCAGTACCTGATTTTGAGAGAATGACTGATGTGGACTTTTGAGAATCTGAATATGTAGGTTTCCCACTATGGTTTCTTGGGATGCCCTACATCAAATGTACATGCCACTGATAGGTGTGGTCATCATTTTTTTTCTGTCTTCACAACAAACAATGAGTCCTGTGGCACTTTTAAAGACTAACACATTTATTTATCGCATGAGCTTCCGTGGGAGAAAATTCCACTTCATCAGTTGCTTTGAAGATGGGAAACTTATAGAATGGGAGAAAATCAAATTCAGGAAAATGTATGACACATTTAATTTTCTCTCATTCTGTAAGTTCCCCATCTTCAAAGCATCTGATGAAGTGGGATTTTCTCGTGCAAAAGTTCATGCGATAAATAAACTTGTTAGTCTTTAAAAGTGCCACAGGACTCCTTGTTTGTTTGGCTGACCTAGATTAACACAGTTACCCCTTTGGAATCTCTCTCTTCAGTCATGGTAAAGGGTCAGTGGAACTGTAGGTTGAAGGCAAATAAAAATGATTATTCTGACAACATTGTATATTGCTGTAGATACAACCCATGAAATGTTATTTAGACAAAATTCGGCAAAGCCAAGATTCAGCAGAAGTAAGAGTCCCCATTTTCCTTACTCTATCAATATTAGTCCCTTACATAAAAGAATTAGGTCAGTCCATGGTGACCAATTTACAGTTTGGGGCACTGGAGTGGGAGCTCAGAGATCTAGATCCTATTTCCAACTCTGCCATTGACATTCTGTATGACCTTAGCCAAGTGACTTCATTTCTTTGTGCCTCTGATTCTCCTTCTACTCTGTGTCAGGCTTGTCTGTTTAGACTGAAAGCTTTCTCTTCCGATACATTTTGTAAAGTACTAAGCACCAATGAGCCCGAAGAAGGATTCTCCCTAAAGAACATACCTCAGTGAGGTTCTCTAGCATCACTGTAATACTAGTAATCATTAATAATAAGTTAGAATAAAATTGGATTTGAATGCTACGCAAATTTGTAAAGCCAAGCCAAATGTGCCTAACATTAAACTCTGTTGTTAGCAGGACAATAGATTATTCTGATCGTATAGTATATATAATTATTTTCTTCATGACAAATTTAAGCCCCCAATCTTGTGTCCAAGGACAAATAAAGCTTCAGTTTTAAGATAACCCAAAATGCTTTTTCACGCAGTATCTAGAAGTGTGAAATAACTCACAATATTTTATACACAGAGAGAGAGAGATAAAGAATAACATGGATTGTCTTACAGTTTTGTACAGGTTTGTACACTGAGAAGTTCTTTTAAAACAGTTTTACATTTTCTTGTAATACTTCTATATTATTGATACCTCATCTGTCTAAGAGATCAGAATTGATTTTATAACATTGTAAAGATTTCCCTATAGTAACTTAGACATTCTGTTGACCAGGTGAACTGTTGGTCAGTGCATACATGTTGTATGTTCCCAGTCCCCTTGTACTGCATTTATTTACTTAAATTAGATTTTAATCCCTTTAAAGATACTCCCCCTGGAACCAATTTTATTTTTTTATGACAGTAATTGTTTCCTTCACTAGTATTAAAAAGTGCAGCTTTTAAGACCCTCAGCTTAGAGGGCATTGTTAGTTGAGCAGATTCTAAAATTGCTTTAAAACTTGCTCAAATGAACATTGTATAAACAAGATTAGTTTGGTCATGATGATAGACCATTTAAAAATCTAACACAGTGTAAATCTCAGGTCTGGTTTACACTGAGGGCTTAGGTCTTTCTAACGCTGCTTACTTTGACCTTCTACAGCCTGCATACACACTCACACGGCTGGAAGGTCAAATTAAGCAGCGTTACAAGTCAACTTTGTAAATCCACCCCTGCAGGAGGTGTAAGGTTGAGGGTGAATTTAGTAATTCGCCCTAACCCCAATGTAGACACTGGCCTCCGGCTGCTGGCTCGGCAGCTCCCCGCTGGGGCTGTTGCTGTCACTCGCAGCCCTCCGAGCTAGCAGCAGCCCTGACAGTGGGGGTGCAGGGGCCAGTGGCAGCCTCGGCAACAGGGCTGTGGGGGCCAGTGGTCACTGTCCACACTGGGGGCAGAAGGAGGCAGAACAAGACTGTCCTGTGGACACTCTCCTCTGGTTCTATTATTTTGACATATTAACATCGACTTTAGATGGTGCCTCAGTATAGACATGGCCTTGAAGAGGGCTAATCAATAGCAGATTTAAAAATAATTGTTATACTGGTCTACAGAGCTTTTGCAAACACTGCCACATCAAGTTAGTCAGAACTGGTTTAAAGATAGTTTAGCTAACAATGTAAACTGTGATTTTCAAAAAATCTGGATAACTTTGACTATCTCAGCCTTCAGATCCAGTGTAAACAGGGGTTTTAGGGGAAAAAAAAAGATATTGTTTATTTAACTAAGTTGGTGATTCCGTAGGGAGCACCTTTCCTTTTTGAGTCGGTACTGATCCAGTGCCCCCCAAAATTGCTTAGAGGCACATTCTCTCGGATGAAATCCGAAACCAAGGTATTTGCTACTTAAGTTCATTAAGGATCCTGTGGCTCTTTTCAAGGAGAAGAGATGTTCTTGTCAAATCCCAAAAGAGGCTGTTACAGTCTGCCTGGATTCCTCCTACAATTTCAATTGGTTATCATTCTCTGCTTCGCTTATTTGTCCTGTCCACTGCTGTTTGCAAGTAAACAATATTTAAAATTTCACCAAGAGGTTGTTGCATTTAAATGGTGCATGTGGTGTTCTATATTCCTTATCTACCGTGTCTGCCACACAGATGAGAGGTATTGTGCTATTTTGTTGTTCACAAAGCACCTCAGATGACCAGCTTTGTGAAATGCAACATTTTATAATACAGAATTGAAAAAATGCTCTTGCAGTTTAAACAGTTAAATGTTTTAAATATCCAGACAAATCAGAAGTTCAAAAAAATGCTTAATTGTTCCAAGATCTCCTGCTTCTTAGATTTCAGAAGAGATGTGATACTCATAATATTTTTGTATCATGTAACTTTTATTGAAAATATCAAATACTACACTAATGTAAGTTATTTAATATTGACTGAGAAGATAGGATTACTTAGTAGCTGTGTGTGATGACTGACTTTTCAAAATAAGACTTAAATATGGCATAGGCTTTATGCTGGCCTTCTACACAGGAGCAAATTTCACCCAAGGTAACCTGAGGCAGAATGCATGATTCAGAAATTTTCCATAGCAAAAATATGACAACTTAAACAATTCTTGAGAATGAGCATTTCTGACAACAGTATGAGTGAGTGGGTAGAGATAAGGAAAAGTTCAATAACATGGTGAAGAGGATAGTGTGATATTCAGATCAGAAGAGAAAAAATATAATAAAACTAAACATTCAGAACAAGATGCTGTTGTATTAAAAAAGAAAAGGAAGCAATAATGGAGGAAAGAAGTGCAGTGACCATGCAGAATTACCAGAGAAGAATAGCACTGTGATATTAGAAAAGGAAAAGAAAAAACACCATACTAAAGTTGGGAACTCAGACAATGAGGTGCATGAAAAAGAGGAGCCAGAATGGCACAGTTTGTTGAACATTTTACTTAGTAAAATATTGATGGGAATGAGACAAAGTAAAAATCATAGGTGAGGTAAATATATAGTCGTTAGATGGACAATGAGAAAGGAATCTGCAACCTTAAAGAAGTTTTGAGTGGACCATGGTTGCTACAAAGACCACAGACAGATCTGATGGGAATGTAAGTGGGTACGGAATATTAGTTTCAGGTAAGATGGGGAAATATGACGAAAGTTTAGTAAAAATATTTTGATCACTGGTCCATTGGAGAGTAAAATTTCAAATATCATTCTGGTTTCCAGGTTATGGATTGCTTCCTTTCATAAATTAAAAAGAAATCTCCTTTTTGCTGTTACTGTATAGAGGCATTTCTCTTCACTCTATTGTTCTACTTTGAGCTCTTGTGTCAAGATTTCTCCTTTTTATTCTCTTGTTTTTAGTGTGCCTGACTCTCTCTTGTTTTAAGTTTATCCTCATTTTAATATAAATGAAAGTGCTGTTGCTATCAATGAAAGGCAGAGCTGAGATTGTGTAATAATTTATTTATTTCAAGTTTTATTTATTGTTTCATCACCCTCATAGGTTGTCTTGTTAGCAGTTTCAGCTCACAACTACATGGCTTGCTACAACATGTGCAGCAAAGTTCTACTTTTTCCTTAACTTGATGGTTATATAGTCTTTGTGTCTGTAGTAGGGAATTCACATCTTTGAGAGTCTCAACTTTTTTTCCCTATTCAGTCCATTTTCTGATCTCTTTAGTTTCATCTTGGCAACAGTTGAATTTCAAGTAAGTCTAAACATCCTTCATTTCTACATAAAAGCTTTTCAGTTCTCAAAATAGTCCTTTTAAACATAACTAATTCTTAAAGAGAAAATTATTCTTAAAATTCTTAATTATTCTTAAAATTGAATAATTATTAAATAAATCATTGTCCTTTTTCTTAACAATCTTTGGAGAGGTGATTTGTCATTTTGAGTTTGGTAAAGATGTTGCGATAACATTAACAGATGAATTCCAGAGTGGTAGCCATGTCAGTCTGTATACAGCATTTGATGAAAAGGGTTGGAGCCCACAAAAGCTTATGCCTGAAGAAATTTGTTAGTCTTTAAGGTACCACAGAACTCTCGTTGTTATTACCAGATATCTAATTCCCTAATTAACATAACTATTTTATATTCAAAGGGCTTCTGATGTTAGCTGCCAGCTATAACATAAAATAACCTTTGTTGTATTGGTACATAAAATATCTCCTAATTCACATAACAATGACATTAGGAAATTATTACATAACACTTGCAATTAAATACAAAGTATTTGGAAATATATCTCAAAAGAAACTTATTTTAAGTATTTATGAAATAAATAAAGCTTTCCATGCTTGAGAGGAAACATGAGATGGATAGAAATAATCATCATTTGTAAAATATTTTCTAGCTACCAATGTTTTCCATAGAGGTAAATGAAGATTTGGAGTGTTATAAAAAAATTACTTTGAACAGGGGAAATTTTTTAGCAATTTGTTATTAGGTTTACTAGAGGCTTTTCCCCTCACACAGCAGAGTAAAGGAAAGCCCACCTTTACAGATCAATTCTGTGGCTTCTGATAAGGTTCCTGAGAGTCTCCACCCTATTGTGCAGAATAAAGAACACCTGGACATTTTTTTAAAGTTGGGACTCTTTCTAAGTTATTTTACGATTTAGTCTCTTTGAGATAATCTTATCTGTGTACAAGACTGGTATCTTATTGTTTGAGAAAACAATTATCTGGTTGTTTCAAAACAGAGCAGAAAAGAAAATAGCACAGAAATTTAAAGCCTGATAGAAGTTATAAGAGCTGCATTTTAGAGTCTGTGTGAACACACTTGATTGTACACCCAAAGAGATATTATCTTCCCTGATCTTTGTCTTGTCCTTGGACAGCATAAAGTAGAAACCTCCTGGAATTTCTTTAATTAGTCCAAAGAGCTCATTTAATAAAATAAGCAAGCAAAACCATAAGCATGAATAGACTGACAGCCCTGTTGGGGGCTTTGTGAGCTCAGGGATTGCGCTATGCTTGGCCAAAGGAGGGTGCTGTTGCACCAATGCACCCCTCCCCACTCCTTCACACACAATCAGGGCAAAGATTCCTTCTCCAGATTAATCAGGAGGTAGTAGTAGAAGATCCTGAGTCAATTTCAAGAAATAACCATGGACTTTGCTGATAGGACTCCACTTAGAAAGACTGCTTCTGCCTTCTCTTCTCCAAAAAAGTCTGGGGGCTTTGCTGGTGCCCAAAAGTCACACACAGTATGTCTCATGGCCCCTACCTGAGGGATAGACAGGTGTGAAGCACTGGGGCTATATCTCTAAAATTTATGAATTCTGATTGATATTGGAAATTTGTATTATGAAAAAAACAGCTGTCACGGTTATCTAGCTCTATGTGGATCCACTGTTAACTACCAATCCTAGGGACACACAAGACAGTTACATAAAATTAATGACTATACTTTAGCCCTCACAAACATTATATTATTAAAGCATCTCAAGCCTTGGGAATGCAGTTTAGCTGACCCCTGAGGGGAGGAGGGAAAAGGAAGAGCAGTGGAAACAGTGGAAGAGCAGAGGTCACAGAAGCTGGATAGGGGACTCCAGAGAGAGGTCAACCAGCATGTAGCAATCTCATAGGACAGAAGGACCCTGTCAGCTTTCCTGAGCACAAATGAACCCAAGGACTTCCTCTGTAGCACAGGGCATGGCTCACCTACCAGTGAATTCTCTGTATCTTAAAGTCCTTAAATCATGATTTAAGGAGGAAAATAACTCAGTCATAGGTTGGTGGCCTATTGCTGGAGTGGGTGGGTGAGGTCTTGAGGCCTGCATTTTGCAGGAGGTCAGACTAGATGATTGTACTGGTCGCTTCTAACCTTAAAGTCTATGAGTCTATGAGACTCTGGACATGCAAGGGAGACCCCCAGCCCAAAGAATATCTTTGGAGTGCTGAGGAAACTCAGACAGGGATATGCATTTAGTATTTCTTGTTTCCCTATGATATGTGCTCTTGTTGTATTTTATATGATTAATTATAAAAAGCATGATTGTGTTTGCCTGTGCAACATGTGTGTATTAACTGTTTTACAACTAATCTGTGCCCCTCAGAGAGTTAAACTATCAACCAAAATAATCACATCTTTAAGATGGAGTTATGAGAGAGGGGTGTTTTTCAGTAACTGAGGTATTTCAGGGATCACGGCTGGTCCTGGGGACCTTGGGTAGATGGCCTGACCTGTCCTGTTTCTGAGAAGCAGGTGTCAACACTTAAGCAGCTTTGCATGTGCCCTCTGGCAGAAATGTAGGTGCCTATGGGAATTTAGATAGCAATTGAATGAGAGTTTTGTGAATATCCTTGGCACCTAAATGTTTGGTTTAGGCATCTAAAGATGAAGGTTGTTGCCAAGTTCTCTTCTGTAACTCTAGCCATGAACCCTTTAAAAAAAAAAATAGTAGTAGTTATATCTGATGGATATAGTCTTCTAAATTGGATTTCTCTTGATTCAGGCAAGAATAATGTATGCGTTTTTTTCTGTCTTTCCCCTGCCTTTAGTCACTGTAGAGCTGTTATTTCAGATTATTATGCTCAATGTTGTTGTAATCTATTGACCTTAACTAGTATAGTTTTCCCTCTTAAATTATTCAGTTTAATTGGAGATCTGCTTACTGAGCTGTAAATAAAGTCTGTTGTTCAGAGAATTTTTTCTGTGTACAATAGATAAACATTTCAGGCTGCAACATCTGTTGATTATTAGATTAGAGTCATGGATTCATATCTAGGTACAAAGAGTACTGGGTCAGTGTCCTCGCTGATGTAACTCTATTGGCTCTCAGTGGAACTACATCAAGGGTGAATCTAGCCCCATGAATCTTTCATGCATCAAATTAAAATATATTAAATAATCTATTCATTTCAGTAAAAAGAGGACAAAATAATTATACAATCCTGAGTTTGAATGGGAATCCCTTTCAAAATATACAGCCAGGTTTAATAACATGTATATATCAGACAGTGCTGGGGGTTTTTAAGATGATAAAATTGGAAATAGGAATTTCTGTGAGATTTTATGAGGACAAGATATGTCTGAAAAACTTTTTTTTTTTAAATTGTAAAAAAATTTGTATTTTTTTAAGAGGTTACTGGTTATACAATTTTTTTGTAATAAAATAGTTATTAATTTCAAATGTACTAAGTCTAAAGTGATGAAAAAGGTACCTTCAGAGAAGATACCTTGTAACTGGTGATTGTACCCAACGGCCTCTTCAAAAGCAACTTCCCCATTTTGTTTCTTTAATTGTTGTGATATTGGGGTACACTTTCCCAGGTCTGATAGGAACCAGTGCTCAGTTAGCCATAATTAATCAGAGTGAACCCTTAACGTGTCAACTTTAAGAAAAACAAAAACAAATGATTTAGGTTATTTTAGATTATTACAAAGGACCAATTGACTGCTGTGTTACATTGGCCTAAGAATGGTAACTGTATTGAAATGAATGGAGTGCACAAGTATAAAATTGGGAAAACATAGTGAAAATTTCACCCTCAAGTTATACTTTGGATGCAGCCTTGTCCTTCTTGAACTGATTGAAATTTCCAGAGGTAGAGCTGGTCAATATTTTTCAAATTTAGAATTAAAAAAAAAAAACCTTTCAAAATACTGAGGGGGTTTTTTTGTTGTTGTTTTTGTTTTGTTTTGAGGTGGGTTTTTTTCCAGTTTCTACCTCCTTAGTATCTTTCAGTCAGCTGTAGACCTGGATAAAAATATTTTTTTTATTTTGAATTTCAAATTTTCAGTTAAGAAAAAAACAAAATCCATTTTTAATTCTAATTTATCATCCCTTACCTTTTTTAAGATCAGTTTAACCAATAGTCTTCCAAGTTTGCAGAAAAAATGGTGTTAATAAAATGTTCTTGATACCATGATTAATTTCCACTCTCCTTTTACTAAAAGTGAGACAAAAGAATGAGATAAGAAGTTAAGGTGAAGCAATAAGGAAGACTGTTATTTCATTTGGAGTATTAAACATCTTTCTTTTCTAGATTGATCCCTTAACAATTTTGACTTCAGAGACAGGTTTCCAGAACAGCATTTGCTATAAAGGAAAAATAGTTATTTCCTGGCAATCTGCACTTATTATGTCAACTCCAGTAGAAGTGCATAGGTCATCTGTCTGACTTTATTAAATTATATTCAGTCTGTAAGGATATGAAATTATCCTGTGCCGTTGAGGGCAGAAGTTCAATAAATCTCATCTATTCAGTGCTGCTTCCAAATGGCAAAATGTTTGATCTATAGTTGATTCACAATTAACAGTGAATGCTTCATAACTTCCTATTGTCTGAAAAATAGTTTGTCTCTGCAAATATAGCAATCAAATCTAAACATAATAGGTAATGTGTGCTACCAATCACATTTTAGTGTAATGTTTCAATTTATTTTATGAACCATGGAGAAACTAATCAGCAGTTTAACAATAAGAATATAAATTAATCTTGTAATTATAGCATTATCATCTGCTATTTCTTTGCCTAACTGTAATTCTGATCAATGGTCACCATTCTGATTTAAAAACAAAAAACAAAAAGCCCTGCATAGGAGAGAGGAAAATATGATATGCTCTTTTGCTAAGATTTTGACATGCTTATGTTTATTATCTAAATATTATCTATTATTATTCACTCTGTGGCCTGGTCTACAATTGCCATAGTTTTTGGTGGCAGTCGACAGGAGATAGATAAGCTAAATAAAACAACTTGTGTATCTCCCTTTGACTGCCCAACACCTACTTACTGTGGTGGCTCCACTGCGCTGAGTCAAAAGGAAATGCCCTCCCTTCAACTCAGCACTACTCTTCTTCATGGGATGGACTTATCAAGTTGACTTCCCAATGAATTGATAGGGCCTTCACTGTCCCACTCAATCAATCTAGAAAGATCGAACTGAAGTAGCGAATTTGCTGCTGTCAGGTTAGACTTGGCCTATGACTGAGGTGCTTTGAGTAGAGCATTGCATAGTAATCACTTATTACAAAGTTGTTTTCCACTGTATCTGAGCAAAAGGACAAAAAAACTTCCTAACATGTTCCCTTGAAATTTAAATCTAGAAAAAATAATTATTTAATAAACAGACTTAAAATTTGTTCTGTAGCAGAAATCTGTTAACTCTTACTCTGCTCTTTTTATTGCTTTTATAAGGAATACATTAAATGAATTAACATGTAAGAGTGCATTTAATTTATTGAATAAGCACAGATATAAGCAATTCATTTTTAAAAAAACAAGCTTCACTTTTTAGTGTTTTTAAAGTCTCTCTATCTCTCTCTATTTTCTTCTTTCAGATATATATTCTGCCATTATTTTTTTCTTTGTAAATAATGGACTAAAAAGTAATATGATGAACTATGTCAAAACAAAGCTGGCTAAGAAAATCTGACATTTGTATGTATCTGCATTTTATTTCTTTTTTAAAAAATCATTACTTGTTATTTAATCAACATTGTTATTTTCATGAAAGTATCACAATTAACACCTAAAACCTATACTTTACCAAATTGTAAAGCCTGGTTTTGATTATATGAGGGGGTGTCTACCCCATACAAGGCCAGAACAAGTTAGAGAGCCAGATAACCTTATAGGCTGCAGCTGAAGGAGAGTCCAGGGCTGGTGCAGTTTAACTGAGGATGAAGCCCAGGTGAGCAGGAGCTGGGCTCAGCTTGCAAAATGAGCCAGGTGAGCAGAGGTAGGAGCTCTGTAGTCACACCTGGCTTAGAGGGAGAAATTGTCTAGAGATGAGGATAAGTTCTAGGGGGAGAGCAAACTTTTAAATCCTTCCCTGGCAAGAAGCTGGGGGGGTGGGAGGCGGTTAAAGAGCCATTGGGAGCAGAGGACTGATAAACCCAAAGGCAGGCCAAGATAGAGAGAAATGAGGTAGGAATGAGCCTACGGAAACAGTAACAGGGTCTGAGATTGATCAGACCAGGATTACTAGGCATAGGAACCCTGGGCTGGAAACCAGACTAGTGATTGGGCCTAGGTTCCTCTACCAATTGCTGGGAAAGTGGCACTGGACCTGGACTGAGACTGGAGGACAGCCTGGCACAACGTATAGACAGCTTGTCCAGTAGGAGTCTGATATCCCAGAAGGGGAGGATTAAATAGTGACCTAGCCCCAGGACCGAGGCCATAACTACATTACAACCTATGTCAGCAAAATGTATGTCACTTACAGGACCGGATTAACCATCCCGGGGCACGAGGCTGCCCCCGCACTGCAGGGACCCCTCTGCCTGCCTCCCCCCCCCCCCCCCCCCGGCAGCAACGCCCTGGGGGAAAAGAGCGTTCCCGCTCTGGCCCTGCTTTGGCCAGTCTGCCGGGGGGAGCAAAGGGGACCAGCTGGCACGTGGCATGGGGGCCTCCGACGCAGCCCCCAGGGCCACAGGCCACACCGTGAGCCACCCATCCCCGCCCCCTGGGAGGAGTGAACAGGGGCTGGCCAACCCCATACCCAGGGTTGGGCAGAGTGCAGAGCCTGCCCTCTGGCTCCAGGGCCCCGCCCCCTCCCCCCACAGTGCCAGCAGGGTAGGAGCACTCTCAGCATTCCTGCCCTGCTGGCGCTGAGCTGGGCAGGTGCCAGATTATCACAGAGGTTTTAGGGACTGGAGCCCAGGGTCCTCTTTTTGGCCAGGGCCCTGGGCCTAAGCTCCTAAAACCACTGCAATAATCAGGCTCTGATCACTCAGGGGTGTAAATATTCTGCCCCCCGAGGGACATAATTTAAACCAACATAAGCACTTCTCCTGCCAACATAACTTCTGCTGCCTGCAGTTGTGGTTTGGGGTTTTTTTTTTTTCCTAATGCTGACGGGAGACTCGTGAAAAGAGTGAGAGAGAGAGAGAGAGAGAGAGGCAAGAAACTGATGGAAATGGATGCCATACTAGATAATCCCCAGAACTAGCCACAAGGAGGCCGGGAGTGTACCCTGTTAAAGATTATAAGAGTCTCACAAACTCTATGGGTGCGTCTACATTTGTAAATTAAGTCGATTTAAGCAGGCTTAAATCGACTTAATTTACTCTGTGTCTACACTTGAGTTTCCTTAATTCGACTTAAGCAGTTCCTTAAGTTGAGTTAAGGAAAAGTTAGTTCGAATTAGTAGAACCTCGTTTTACTTCGAACTAACCCTTAATTTGAACTAGTTAGTTCGAATTAAGTCAATGTGGCCATGTTAGTTCGAACTAACTGCTTAGTTCGAACTAACCAGCACATTGAGCTTAATGCAACTGACTAATCTATATAACTAAACCACAGTTGTATATATGCACGGCGGGACGTGGACGCAGCTCCTGCGCATGCATATAACTGATACAGCTATGCGCGCGCAGCAGCTGAATCCATGTCCATGCCATGCATAAGCCTGTGGATTAGATAGCTCGCGCGCACGGCTGCCCTTCTGCCCACCCAGCGGCTCTCTGCACAAATCAGCGTCGCCTGTTGATCAGCGTCGCTTGTTGCTGCCTGGCTGCTGACTCACTGATTGGCCCGGTGACGCAGCTGGCAATGAGCCCGCCCATTCAATTTGCGATTCTTTAGAGAATCGGGGGTTTACTGGTTCAAACTAAGCAAGTGCCATGCATGGCACTTGCTTAGTTCGAACTAGCATTCTAGTGGGGCCATGCTAGTTCGAATTAAGTTAATTCAAACTAACTAAAATTAATTTTAATTAATTAGTTCGAACTAATTTAGGTAAATGTAGACTATAGCCTATGTGTGGAGTGTGTTTTGCAACAATCCTGGTTCACCGTTGCTGCTTCCATAAGAAGGTCTACCAAAAAGACAGCACTGGACATCCGCCAGTGGAGTGTTGTACACAATGGAAAAATTAGGTTAATCAAAGGCCAGTTTTCTGAAAGCATTCATTTTCTGAAAAAGCATTTCTTGATCACTATTCATTTTCTGTACTGTGTTGGAATTGGCATTATTAGGACTTTGTTTATATTTCCTAACCCCGTAGCCACATCGTAAAGTAGGCTGGTTATTTGTCATTTTCTGATGGAGATTTTATTTAACCTCACCAACTCTACTACTGTTTTATTTGGTTTTTTATATTTAAAACGTTGTAATCCCTAGCTGACTATAATGCTGTGGATACCTAAAAGAAGAAAACCGAATCAAATGTACCTGGCAGATCTCGACTGCTGTTGTGCTCTTCATGGGGGATAAATCCTGCCCCAACCAGTCTTGACGGTGGAATCTCTGCAGTTTTACTGTGCATTGGGCCTAAATTCAAGAGGGCCTGCAGAGTGTTAGGATGCAGGAAGGGGTGGTGCAAAAAAGATGATGCAGGACCAAAGAATGTGCTGCTGCACAGGTTCTCCCAGCTCTTCAAGGAGCTATGAAAAGGGCCTATTTCAAGCACTTTGCTGAGTAAACTCCTGCAGAATGACATTTCCCCCCCTGACATTTACCCAATATATAGCCATGCTCAAGTTTTTGGTGCAAGGCAGAGGGTTTGCCATGATGTCTGCAGACCTCTCACTGATACCAATGTAGAGAGCAGACAATTTCAGTGAAATTCTTGGAGTGCATCACAGCCCATTTTCTTCAACCAAGTTAAAACCATTAAAATAAATGGAGACATTTTAATTACTCAGCATGCTTAGTGGCCTATTTCTTAAATTCAAACCCCACAATCTATTGACCAGAACTCCTAGATAGTCCATGGTCTGGTTTTAAGGAGGGAGATGTATGCATCAGGTATTTGCCCTAGCGCCTGCCTCCACATTATATGTTGACTTGAACACAAAAGAACCCTAACTTCAAAACACTGGGTAGTGTCATTATAAGGCACAAGTCAGACCCCGGATCAACACTGATCACTGTCACGGGCCTTGAACTGTCTGAGAATAATGACTTCTCCTACTTAGTGGTAGCAACAGCAAGAGGCAGAAGGATGGAGTAAAAGTGGGGACCTGGTGACAAACTCCTGAACTGATGAGCAGACCTTGGCCAATGTTAGAAAGCACATTTTGCATCTTTTAAAGGAGGGGTGGAGCAGCTGCTGCAGAAGCATGTGCTCCTGAAGAACCTCAGGAGGGATTCTGGTTGAGTTAGATAGACTTCCGGTGGGTTCTGGGTTATGTCACAGTTCCTCCTCCATCAACCACTAATGGGAGGTCTGCTTTAAAGTGACTGTCTCAGCAGGTGATTTCAGCAGTGTCTCTGGTTATGTCTACACTAGCAAATTAGTCCGAAGTAAGGGCTTCCTTAATTCGAACTAATAAGTTCGAATAGGGTATTCGAACTAAGGGGTTAATTCGAATTAACTAGTTTGAAGTAGCCAATGTGGCCTTGTTAATTCGAACTAATTTCTTAGTTTGAACTAACCGGCCATTGAAATGAATGGGGCTTGCTAATTCGAACTAAGCAAGTGCCATGAATGGCACTTGCTTAGTTCGAACTAACTTTTTCTAGTTCGAATTAAGCTAATTCAATCTGATATTATCTAGCTGCTTGGGAGATATCTTCCTGTGGTCTCTCTGCTCCCCCTTGCCTCGCTTGCTACTTTGATCACATTTGCCATGGCCATCATTCAATAGAACACAAAGTGCGCATGCGTCGCAACACAGAGCTACCACTTCTATGAACATGCACCAGGTTATGAGCTGTAAATAAGCATTTTTCCCCATCCTAGAATAAAAGAAGGCATGCAGTTAGCTACCTAGATGAGCTTTTATGCTAAATACTGAACAGAAAAAAAAAGGAGAGAAAAATGTAACAATTTCAATCTTATATCAGTTCTGGTTTTTAAATAACTGATGATATAAATCTAAACTTCTTCAAAAATCTTAATGTGCATGGCAGCATTCATGACCGGAAAGCCATAAACTCCACTAGGACTGAAATATTTTTCCCTTGCTTTGAAGTACTTCTCCATCATATTGTTGTCACTGCCGTCTGGAAATGCATTTATTGTAGTTGCTCCTTCTCAGAATCTCTTACGAGGCTAAAGTCAAAATAGAAAGGGGAAAAAAAGTGAAGCAGGTCCACGGACAAAAGAATTGAAGTGGACCTTTTTTCATTGAATGTTCCAGCTAATCTAATCAATACTAGGCTCTTTGCTAAGAACCAGTGTGGAAACATGGCCTCGTCTAGCTTTCTTGAGATAGCTGTTACAGTGAAAATGAAAACAGAACAATCTGTTCACTAGAGCCACATAGGACAGTATTTCTATTATTACTGACCCTAATATTCATTTGTTAAAATGTTTACTATAACTAGTGATTTAATGATTATTGGTTTAGAAACATCAAGTTAAGTATTGTAAGCTCACCTTACACTCCTGTCAGGGCCGTCCCGTGGGGGGAGTGGGCCCCAGGGACAATTGGCCGAGGTGGGTCCCCCGCCCCCATGCTGGAGGGGACTGTGGCGGGCCAGCCCGCTCCACCCCCCTGGAACCCCTGTCGACCCCCCGGGGACTGGGAGCTGGCCCCAGCTGGGACCCCAGGCTGCTGCCGGCGCCAAAGCCGGGGACCCAAGGCCACCGCCAGGGCTCAGCCACTGCTGGGAGCCAGCCCTGGCCGAGGCCACGCTGCTGGTAGGGGCCGGCCCCACGCAGGCCATAGCCAGGAACCTGGTGTGGGGCTCAGGCAGGCCAGGCCAGCCCAGATTAGGCCTGCTGCATGCTGGCTGCTGCCTGGCCCGGCCCGCATACCAGCTTGCCTCGCCCCTGGGCCGGCTAGCTGCTCCACCATGGAGTCAGGGAGGGCCAGCCCAGGGGCCGAGCAAAGCGCTCTTGCCCTGCCCTGCTGCCATTGGCCACTGCTGAAGGCAGCTGGGACTGGGGCAAAGCGTGGCCATGGGGCTGCGGCGCAGGCCCCGCACTGCCCCATTAGGAGTGGGACAGCGCGGGGCCCACGTAACCACGGGGCCCGGGGCAATCACCCCGTTCACCCCCCTCTAAGGACGGCCCTGACCCCTGTGTAATGTAGGTGCCGTTGTATAGCTTAGATAATTTCAGAATATAAAAGTTCTGGCATGTAACACAGATTTTTACTTGCTGCTTCTGACTGAAAAATAATGAAGGGCAGTGTGGAGTTGCACTGTCCCAAAGGAAGCATCAGCAGGTGATCTGCCCAGTTGCAATAGCATTTGCTTCAGGGTATAAATCAATCTGTTTGGGAATAGATTTTCTACACTTCCCTCTGAAACATCAGGTACTGGCTAATGGTGAAGATAGAATACTGGACTAGATGGACCTGGGGTCTGGCAATTCCTATAGATCTATTAAGGGCTGATTCTGCCATCAGTAAATGCCACCAGTAAATGCACTGATTTCCATGGAACTAATGCCACCAGTAAATGCACTGATTTCCATGGAACTATTTACAGAATGAAGTACTATTCAGCATGAATAAGGTCTCAGAATTGAACACTTTATCATTATTTTATTTATTAACATTTGTGCAACCTATTGGCATGTCAGGCACAAATTTATTGATAAGGTCTTGCTCTGAAGAGTTTAGGATCTAACAGTAGACAAGTGTTGACAAATGCTAGGATAGGTAAGATGTTACATCAATAATCAAACTTGTATTGGTAGAGAGGAAGACAAGATAAGGTTCTAAAGAGAAGGGAAATGGTGGAAAGATTGAGCTTAACCAGCAAAAGGAGTAGTATGTTAGGAGGAAGAAGAGATGATGAGAGTGGCAAGAAAGGAAAGGAGGAGCTGAAGGAAAAGGGAGAGAGTGTTAGAGTGGGGGCTGTGCATAGCAATAGATGCAAGACTCCTGTACCATCAATGGATGACATGATACGAGGGATTACAGAGGTAGGCCCTTGTTTCTCCTCTTGCTGCCACTCACATTGCATCAGGTTTGTAGGGTTCCACAGAAGCTCCTATAGCTCCTCTCTTCACAGACCCTGGGAATGGGACACTGAAGCTCAGTGCCGTTGAAACTGGTTTCTTGTCTGTGGGAAACAGCAAATGGGCTTACAAAGCTAGCACTCACGTGGGGCTCCCTGGGGCTGCTGCTGGAAGTGTCTGAAATTGGATTTCTGAAGACAAATAATGCATCAGTCACATCAAAGAGACAGCTCTTTCAAAAATCTTGTCCTCAGAAAGTCATGCTGCCTTTAGTGAAAGAATCAAGTAACATGGGGGAAAATTGCTAGCTCTCAGTAGAAATTAATGATGCCCCAATCTTAAGGGAATAAATATTAAAACCTATCTAACAGTAATAAAATTTTGTCTTTGACTTCTTGGACAGATACTTCCAGCCTGTGCTTTAAGTATGAATCACTTTCTTCTTCTGAGGATCTAACTGGCAGACAATCTTTTTCTGCAAATGAGAAAAGTTAGCAGACCAGATCAAGTTTTTCAAAAAGTTGCAGAAAGCTTTAGCGACATTTTTGTGGCTTGTAGAACTCTTTTATACTGAACAAGAAATCCCTTCTTTTGTATTAAGAAAGGGATTTGCTAATTTCATGTGTATCAGAGTCTGAGATCTGATTGTCCATTAGTTAGATAAAGTAAAATAACATCCATTGTGACTTTTCAGGTGTTACTTTTAATGCAAATTTGAAAGAATATTTAACTTTGGATATTGCCCATGAATATCCTCAGTGTTTTGTTTGCTTTATAACCTCAATAATGTTTATAAAAAAGGCCTTTTATTTTTATCATCAAGAGATTAATTTATATAGCTATAAACTGGCCTGTTTGGTAGCTTTCAAGAGTGGATGAAATAACTGCAAAACCCCAAAACAAAAACAAAACAAAATTCTACATTTCTTTTTAAACAAAAAAGGCAAAGAAAAGACATTTAACCTGCCAGGCAGAATTACCATTTTTAACAAAAATGGCACTCATTAAAACACTTAATTACAGCACCATAAGACAGGAGAAACTCAAGTGAAATCATAAAAAATGAAATCAGTGGAATTACTCTGCATTGGCACTTTTGTAGCTAAGGGCATGCAATCAGATCCTTATGGGTGGATTATACCCATATGCATTGCCTCTGAAAACCATTCAACTCAGTTAAATATTCTGAATTGTCTGCACATGCATAGTTCCCCTGTTGATTGTACCAAAATAAGCCCCACTACACATCTGTGAAACAACATAACAAACCACCATACAACAAAGCAATCTTTATTAACTTGTTCTTAAAAGCCTGGGAGACCTGACTCTTCCTGGCTGTGCTAGGGGGAGTCTCTTTTTGCTGCTGCTTCAACACTGAATAATTAATTTGAAAACACAAAATCCAGAACACAAGGGAGGAAATGAAATTTGTTACTATGTCACCCTAACACCAGTCTCACTCTAGCATTGCTTACACTCACCAGTGGTACAAAGGTTTGTTATGCAAGCATGCATCCAAGACCCTTGAAGGCCTAAAAATGGATGAAGAGCTCATACAAATGATTTCCCTGCCCCTTCCACTGTGCCTTGTTAGTAAATATTAACCCTTTTAGTCCTCTTTTCCTTTTTATATATTCCATCACATATTAACTATTCTCTCAAAATCTGTATGGTATTAGCAAAGTGTGTGTTTCCAAGGCCAAAGGGCTGTTTTTTAACCTATGAGTGAGTTGTATTCAGGAATTTCATGTGAGAGAGTAATTGTAGCTGCACTTTATTGTGACTGGTACCTCCAATTTGTGAGTAAAATAGATATCTAGGAAAAAGACCTCTCAAACTATAGAAATATGACATAGATGAGAGTGGGTGATTGATAAGGGATGCCTAAGTTTTTGTTATGCTCTTTGATAAGAGGTACATGTTGTTGCTGATGTTTTCTGTAATGGATTAAATAAGGAGCCATTAAAAGATGTTCATGTTAGTTAAGAAAGAACATCTGGTTTTCACAGCTCTTAATAATAATTACTGGACTATAATGTCCTTTATCTTATCAGTCATGTTACCTAATGCTATTATAAAACAAATTCTATAAATGATTAGGTAAAATGAAAATGTCAAAATAAAACATGTGGGATTTTAAGGCTGCACAGCTCCCTGCTTGCACTGTGATAACCCAGCAAGCCAGACTGCCCTGAAAGCTGGTGCCTGTGCTTCACTTTTGCTCTGAAGGCTATGCCCAGTGCTTGGCCCTGATTTACAAATTACCACATAGCTCCTTCTAATATAGCATATTTATTCTTAAAATAAAACATTATAGAGAAAATAATAAAAGAGCCTACATTCATACTAAAAAGCTTACCAGAAGTCACCCCCAACTCCACCCTAGGGCTTTAGTGGGTGTTAGTACCTCAAAACCCATAACTGGGTCTTCCCTATGGTTACAAGTTCATCTCACTCTCGATCCAGAACCCAAGCTGGGCAGATCAGCAGTTTCCTTATAAAACTTTAGCCTTTGATCTTGACCTTCTATCAGTAAAAAGATCACCCTCTGCTCAGGGCATAGGTTCAAAAGGATGGATTTTTGCATAACCAGACTTGGGTAATTTACATTGTGATTCTCAAGGAAATCCATTAACCCTTTTTGTCTCAAAAGTCTGGTCTGGCACACTTCCTTTTGAACTCCCCCATCTTGCATCTGTTACATCTGTTCCCTAGGGAGGTTGAATTCAACCCTGGCCCATAATAATATATACTCTTAATACAAGAAGGTCTTTCAAAGATATTGCATGAAATTGTCTTATCTGTCACAAAGAGGTTTAAAAATATTATAGGGTCTACTTTTTGTGTCCCTCCACCAACAACACTGAGTTTTGATTCTCCTCTCAATGGCACTTGTTTTATTACATTTGCATAGCTTCATTTGGAGTCATAGTCATAGTACCATAGATAGTTAGAGTTCATCAAGTCCAGCCCTTGATTCTGAAGCAAGAACAAGTAAACCTAGGCCATCTCTGCCAGCTGTTTGTCTAACCTCTCCTTAAAAGCCTCCAATGATGGACCTTCCACAATCTCCCTTTGATAACCTTTTCAAGTACTTAACTATTTTTATGTTAGAAAGATGTTTCCAATATCTAATCTAAATCTCCCTTGCTAAAGATTAAATGGATTACTTCTTGTCCCATCTTCGATTACCTGGATTAAAAATGATTACTGTCCCCTTTATAACAATTCTTAATATATTTGAAGAGAATTGGCTGATTCTCCCCCACCCCCCATCTTATTTTTCCCTATACTAAGCATAGCCAGTTTTTTACCTTTTCCCATAGGTCAGATTTTCTCAATCTTTTAGCATTTTTATTGTCCTCCTCATCTATATATTTTCTAACTGTAGTTTTTGCACTTACTTTTACTGAATTTCTTCATGTTGATTACAGATCAATTCTCCAGTTTATCCAGTTCCTTTAGAATTCTAATCCTGTCCTTCAATGTGCATCTTAGGGACCTTGGCAAATTTTATAACTATATTCTCCACTCAATTATTGATCTCATTTATGAAAATATTGAATAGTGCAGAACCCAGTTGAACTGGGCCATCCAGGTTAGATAACCATTAATAACTACTCTGGGTATGGTCTTCCAAACAGTTGTGCACTCACTTTATAATAATTTCATATAGACCATGTTTTCCTAGTTTTCTTATGAGAATGCCATGTGGATTGTATCAAAAGCATTACTAAAATGAAGATCTATCATGTCTGCTGCTCCCTCCCCCCATTCCCCATGCACATACACACACATTCACTAGGCCAGTAAAACAATCTAAGAAGAAAATTAAATTGATTTAGTATGATTTATTCTTGATAAATCCATGCTTTCTATTCCTTATAAATCTACTGTCCTCTAGAGGTTTACAAATTGATTGTTTAATAAGTTATTCAAGTATCTTTCCAAGTATCTAAATTAGGCTGACTGGTTTGTCATTCCTCATCTTTCATCATCCTCATTTGTCATCCTCTTTCTTCCCCTTTTAAAAGAGAACTAGTATGTTTGCCCTTCTGCAGAACTCAGGGATCTCACCTGTGCTTCATGGCTTTGCAAATATAATTGTGAACAGTTCTGAGATTGCTTCAGCTAGCTCCTTAAGTACCCTGAGATGAGTTTCATCAGGCACTGGCAATTTGAATACATCCACATTATCTAAATATTAGTTTAACTCCTCTTTCTTTATTTGTTATTTGTTTGTTCTTGTTGTTAATATTAATTGGGTTGAGTAGGGAGTCATCATTAATCTCTTTAGTGAAGACTGAAGTAAAATAGGTATTCATACACTTTAGTCTTCTTCATGTTATTTTCTCCCCTTCACTGCAAGTAGGAGGACCTACACTTTCCTTCATCTCTCTTGCTCCTAATGTATTTATAGAATCTCTTCTTACTGCCTTTTATGTCCCTTGCTAAGTGTAACTCATTCTGTGCCTGTGACTTTCTGATTTTTGTCCCTACATGTTGTGCTATTCTTTTGTGTTCATCCTTAGTAATTTTTCCATATGTCCACTTTTTGTAGAATTCCTTTATGATTTACAGGTTATTAAAGAGCTTCTGATGAAATCATATTGCCTCTTATTGTTCTTCCTTAGTATCATAATATTTAGCAGGTGTGTCTTTAATATTGTCTCCCTGGGAAATTGCCAGTTCTCCTGAACTCCTTTATCTCTTAAGAAATACCCCAAGGGAAGAATTCCCTGAGATTGTTAGTCTGCTTTTCTGAAGTCTATTGTCCTTATTCTGCTTCCTTCCCTTAGAAACAGCAAATGTATCATTGCATGATCACTTTCACCTCCATTGCCTGCAATTCTTCCCTGTTGGTCAGAATCAAGTCTAAAGTGGCTGTTTCCCCTAATTACTTCCTCAACTTTTTTAAACTTCATTTTTATTATTTTTATATATAAATAAGTATGTAATGAAACAAAATGTATATAAATACATAAAATGGAAATAACATAAATAATAAATGTCAATGTTCATTATTTGCAAAACTTGGGCAGGGGACTCTGAGCCTGTATTGAAGCAAGACATTAATTATTAAAGTGACTAAATTGACAAACAAGTGATAACATAATCTACAAATTTCAGGGAATAATGTATTCTGATATGCAATAGTTTTCATGCGTGATCAGACGTCCTTATATTGCTTTTCACAAGTTTCTGTCACTTTTTCCATTATTGAAGTAGTAGAGAGGCAGTCTGTGTATTAGTCTGGTTATTTCCTTCACTTTCTGAAACTTTCTGAAACAAAAGTTGTTCCTTATCGAGTCCAAAAATGTATTGGATGGTGTGTTTTCTCATATTACTTTTTCAACAGATGTCCCCGAATACCATCAGGTTTATGTCTTGGACATTTGTTATTTGTTCTAAAAATGTCTCAATCCCTTACACTTCCAGATTTGGTAAATAATAGACTCTAATCATTATGTCACCCCCTTTCATCTTGACCCGGATATTTTCAACTAGTCTGTCTTTCACCTCCTTCTGGACCACAGAACAAATATGCATATACTTGATGTATAATGTAACGCCTCCTCCCTTTTTTCTTAGCTTATTCAGGAAGGATAGGCAATGTCCTTTAACACCAGTATTCCAGTCACTGGATTTTTCCCACCAAGTCTCTGTGATGCCAATAAGTCATAATTTAGCTTGCGTACTACTACTTCCAGTTCTACCTGTTTATACGCAAATGCAAAGAATATGGGGAATAGACATCTAAGATGTTGAGTAGATTCCCTCATTAATTTCATTCTTATTGCTCAAATGGCCTGATTGCAATTTTCCACCTTCTGCCTAACAGCTAGGTCTCTGTTCAAGTCCCCTTTTTTTATGCTTACATCTGTGCTTTTGATATGTTCTGCCTTGGAACCTAGTTGAAAGCTCTTCTCACTAAGGGTACATCTACACTGGCAAGTTAGGTCAGCTTAAGGAGGCTTAAGTCGACCTAAACAAAGCCCTTCCTTAAGTCAACTTAATAAGAGCTTAAGTTGACTTAATAACACCTCCTCTGAGGTCGACTTAAGCCTTAAATTGACTTCTTAATTTGACTTAAAGCCAGTGTGGATGGGAATTAGTGCTAAATCGACCTTATTAAGTTGACTTAAAGCTGTTAAGTTGACTTAATAAGGTTAACTTAAGTCGACTTAAAGTATTGGCACTCTGTTAGGTCAACTTAACAAGGTACACTTTAGGTCGACTTTAAGTTGACTTAAAGTCGACCTTGTTAAGTCGACTTAATAAAGTCAACATAACTTTGCCAGTACAGACATAACCTAAATTAGCAAGTCAGTGCATGGAAAATGTTCTTTCCCTTCTTAGTCGGGGTGGGAGTATCCCAGAGCTCAGACTGCAGCCTTACAGTCTACATAGCAATGAAACAGCCCTGCAGGCCAAGCCCCGAGAGCCTGAGTCAGCTGCCCTGGGCCAGCTGTGGGTGTTTTCTTTGATGTGTAGACCTATCCATGGAGTTACTCATGACTGAAACTGGTGTAATAGGCTATAATCAAGCCACACACATAAACCTTGAAGGAATGTTGTATTCTGTTCATCACAGTTTTTGTACAAGTTTTTAATCATGAAGAAATCTTTGTTTTGCTTCTCTGGTTTCTTTTTCAAATAAGCAAGCAAGCACAGTCCAATGCACCTTAATAGCTTTTTCCTCTTTTAGTCCTTGCTTCAAGTCTCCAGAATGTAATGCAGGTGAGTGAATACTCATTTATGTACTTATAGCATTATTCGTTATACAATAATATTTTTATATAAAGGTCTTATGCTGTTTTTTTCCAGTTGCCACAATATGGTTTGCATCATTTAAAATCACTAAATAAAACAACCATTCTGAACATAGCAGACAAAGGAAATGGTTTCCCTAGCAACAGGCATCGCAGAACAGATCTTGTACTCCTACTCAGGTTTTGAGATTCATACACAAACTCATGAAGCTAAAGCTGAATATAAATCCCAGAAATACATTCACCTTCAACTAGAAGCTGAGTGAACCTGGTGCTAAATGGAATGACAATTTGAAGAATTGCTTCCTAATTTCTTTAAAGCTAGGGAGTCACTGTACGGGATATGCTATTTTTGCTCCTAGTGAAAGTATACCCTGACATTACTCATACAGTACTATTGTTGGGAGCTGTACAACTCTGCATTCAGGAGACATCTCTGGTATCTATTTAGCCACTATGGGCTAAGAAAAAAACATTACAGGCTAAGTAAGCTGTGAAAATCTGTCTTCAAAATCAGTGCAGAGAAAGAAGAATAACTGTATATAAAAAAGCTTTGAGAAAAATCTTGGAAACTGAGGAAAAACACTGACAGCAGTGTCTCTTTCCATTCTTCAGCTTCATCTGCCTATTTCAATCTACCTTCACTGTCTCCCCTTTAGTATCACCTTTATTTTACACATGCACTATGATTTGTTTTCTTCCTCTTGTTACAACAGACATTTTCCTATAATTGTCTTTGTGTTGTGGCTTTGTTTGGGTGACAGCACGTTGTCTATAACTACCCACCTTCGAATTTCCGACCTTTCAGACTATCACTTCTGCCTTTGGAATTATGCAAAGAAACATTTACTTACATCAGATAACAGAACTCTTTGTAATTTTAAAATGTATGGTGGGTTTTAAGCTAATGACAGGGCATGCTGATAAAAGAGCTGCTGGGGGGGAGGGGGAGGAAGCCATTTGAACTACCAGGCATGTCTCTTTGGTGTTTATTTGAACAATCTCTCAGTCCCTCTATGCAGAACACTATTGACTTAGTAGGGTTACAAACACTAATATTTGGATTCAGTTGCGATTTAGCGTATGGCACTTGATAGGTAGATCTGGGGGAGCTGGAGTGCTTAAGGATACATAGGTACAATGCTGCCAGGAGGACAAGGGTAAGGTTCCCACAAGCCCCACATAAACACCCAGGACCAGCTTTGCCCTGGAGGAGAAGATAGGATCTATCCATTCATTTCCCTTTCAGTCAGAATGATCCCCATTACACTACATCCTTCTCATGCTAACATGCCTAAGCTTCACTGCTTTTTATGCTCTACTGTTCATACCTATTTTCACTGCATCATCTTGAGGTCCAGCTTCCTCTACACAGACTCACAAGGAATGTGATACTTGTAGCATATCACACACATGCACTTTGACTATCACACACATGCACCTCTCTCTCTCTCACACACACTCACACTCACACTCACACTCACACTCTCTCTCTCTCTCTCTCTCTCTCACACACACACACACACACACACACACACACACACACACACACACAC
>ML685793.1:1882884-1926316 GCA_007922175.1 Pelusios castaneus | reverse complement strand
CACACACACACACACACACACACACACACACACACACACACACACACACACTTTGCCTGGAGTTCTACCATCCCACCTGCCTGTAACCTAAATGGATCACACCTTTGATGGTATTCTGGAGAAGGGTGTGTTTAAGCTGCAGGGATATCTTGGGTGTCAGTGGTGTCCCTGGAGGCCCAGGCAGGTGGGATGAGGACTCTGTTTCCATGAAGGGGGAACACACTGAAAGTATTTGCCCATGAAATGGGGTAAAGAGGGAGCAAACAGTGCTGCAGTACAGAGGCTTACAATCTAGTGGGAGGCCACAAGGAAACAGTGGACTGGAGCTGTGACAGGTATACAACACCCCACTCTGTTGTAAGATAATGCAGTTATACCCTGCTGATTAAACCCTGCTCCATGTGAAAATATGCAATTGTTACCTTGTGAGTCTGTGTGGAGGAAGCCAAAACGTAAGAATACAAAGCTATCGGTATCAGACACAATCTGCTTCCCCAGCCTGTCTGATATTTGTATACATCCCATTGTGTACATCCATGTTCTGTGCCCTTAGAGAATGTGGTTGAGTAGAGTATATTGCTTTTTACATGTGCTGTGGTATCAGGGCAGAAAGGGAGTCTTTCATTTGTTCCAATGGAAAACGTATAGCTACTTCTGTAAGCAAAATATGATTTATAGACATTATAAAGTACATTTCAAACTCAGTCCTGTGACAACAGTAGATAGAGATCAGGACATCAAGGCCCTATTATTAGTAAATGTGAGAGATACTTGTCTAAGAAAAGAACTGGAAAGTTAATTAGAAGGCAAAGTTCCATGTCACAGATTTATTGGCTACAGGGGAGAAAAAGCTTGTTGCACAGAAGCATGAAGAATGATAGGTCAAGACCAGCAGATAAAATGACGAAATTAAGCAGCCTGGATCCAGTTAACAAGATAACAGAGCATACATTCAAACAAATAATAATAGGAATTGCAATACTGCAAATTATTCCAGGTTTTCACAGGTTGTTTTTGTCATGATGGATACATTTTTTGAGAAATGTTGTGGGTGTGAGGATGCAGAATAAAAGATCAAGAGAGCGTCTTAGCCTCTCTTACAACTTGGAGCTGCTGTGTAAGCCAGAACTCAAGATGGTGCAGTGAAAATAGGATTTATGTTTTCCTAATTAGTAGTTGAAAGACAAGGAATAAAACCAATCTGTATTCTTTAAATTTCAAGCCTCCAGGGAAGTTACAGACCATTTAATTTAGTAGAGGACTGCAAACGACACAATGAGTGATAAAATGAATGACTTTATATAACATAGTTAGTTAAGCAAACAGACATTACACAATGACCATATACTACAACAGTGCTGACTTTCTACAATAAAATGATGAGTCTAGGACAATAAATCCCCGGATGAGAAAAATGAGTTATCATGAAGTCTGAAGTGGCTCACAACCATTGGGCCACGTAAGGGCAGAATGTCAAGAAGCAGGGCAGACAACCCAAATTAGTTGTATGTTCTCTAATTAGATTTCATCATTCCAGTAACAAATGTGAACTCCTGTGCACTATAACAGTCTTACCATATAGAGTCACAGATCATCCTTTTGTGCATTCCAGTCCATCCAGGCCAGCTGTTCTTAGTGATAGAGGGCTGTTACATACCAAAAATCACCCAGTACTCAGGTTGCTCCCAGTCCAAGAGACTATTTCCAAGAGACCAGTCACTTACCTCAGATCAATTCGAACCTTAAATCTCAACCAGCCACTTACCTCAGATCAATTCGTACCTTAAATCTCAACCAAAGACTATGCTTGTAGCTAATCCTCTAGTAAACTGCCTAAGGAATTAAAAACTAAGAAGAGAAATGAGAGCGTTATTTCAAGGTTAAAGTAGGCAAATGTATACACAAAGGAGTTAGTCTCTGGTTTCAAAAGGGCACAGAGTTGTCAGTAGCAATTTACAAGCATTTGATAAAGTCTAAACACTAAATGCATTGTTATAAGTCCAGTAATCCTCTGAGTCATACTAATTCACAGGTGAAATAGACTGGTTTCTAGCAATGGATTTGTCAGTGCTTGGCTGAGGCTTAAAGCCTTGGGAAGAGCTGGCACTTGGTCTGCTAGCTTTACACGGCAATAATCCTGTCTCTGGTGTGAGTACCCTGATGGTGGGTGATGTGTCTAGCTAAAATCAGTATATTGCTCTTTTTAAATCAATGATAAATCATTGGCTATTTAACATAAAGCATAGTCTTAATTAACAGCTATGTAAATATCATATCAATAACTATCAACATAGATGGCATTTTCCAAAGCATTCACATTGTAGCTGGAACACCTGTTTAAAAAAAAATAAAAAGACCAAACCGTGTTTATAACCTGACCTGGAGTTATGCCCGAATTTGTTTCGGAATTGTCTCAATTCACTTTCCTCACGTTTTACCAGGCCTCACTTGGTTATGGTCAAGCCTAATTTTAGAACTAGATTTTTTGGGCCTACTTACATTTGAACACATTTCTATATAACATAAACAAGGATCACCTCTATATGTTACACACCAGTTACTCATGAGAGACCTTCTCAGCCTAGCCCTGCACCTCAGCTTGCTTCGGAATCCCCTCTCCTTCCCACTCATGAAGGATGTACATGGTGCCAAGGTGGAGTTCATTGGTGAAGACTGCATGTCACCCCTTCTCCTTACCTTACAAGTTCAAGGTCTACCAGTGACCCCCTTTGCCTCTAGGAACTGGCCCTTTTTTGCCTTTATGTGCCCTGGACACTAGCTAGAAGTTGCAATGAAGAAATGTAATCTCCTAATAATACTTCTCCCTAACTTGCAACACAATGCTTCCAGGAAAGTGGAAAAACCTACCCAATATTTGCCAGTTTAATGTAAGGGGGAAAAATTCCTTCCTGAACTCCAGAAGAGGAGCTCAGCCAGGCCAGCAGCATCCTGAAAGCATAGATCAATCTGTTACATCTACAGGAAAGCAGGGAGGGCAGGACAAACATAAAAGTGAGATGACATCTCCAAAACTCGGCAGTTTTTGTGTGTAATAGCCAATTAGCTCCTTTATCTCTTCCCCTCTCTGCTTCCTGGCTGGTCAATGGGAAACAAAAAATCTCTTCCCCCATGCATAGTCCTCACAGCTATAAAACGAGGTGCCCCTTTGGCCTTCAACTCTCCTTTGGACATTAGGCATTATTCATTTTAGTCCAATAAAACATTCTTCCCACCCCCTTGCTGATGCTGGTGTGAAGCGTTCTTTTTTCTCCTATGGTGGTCAGATATGTTGAACCTTGATTTTCCTGCTGAAGATCACATCTAAATCCCAATCCTGGAACAGATTATGCCCATGCTTAATTTTGCACACTTGAGTAGTCCCACCGAGTTAACACATACATAAACTTTTGTAGGGTCAGAGGCTTAGCATTTACCTTTTAAAGGTGATCAGATTATTTTCAGATATGATAGGATGATAGGGAATTTATGTGCACAGGGCATCCTTTTGCAGGATGTATTACTGTCTACAGAAAAACACCCCCAGGATAAACTGCTTGCAACTGATGGTTTCTAAACATTTTTCAATTCTTTTATGGAGATATTTCTAGGATATTCAATTCTCTTGCTCACCAAAAATATAACTTTCCATACTTTCCCAAACTCCTGAGCTGTGGAGACTGAACAATCATTCTGTTTCTTTTGAAAGCACAAGTGAGACAGGTGGTAATTCATACCATTCAAAAATTTAGCAGATTCAAATGTTTAAATTATACCCTGATGCAAAGGGCAATTTTCCTGAGAAATGTGACTGCTGTGTTGAGATTTTCCACATTAGAATTCTAATATTTTAAGTAGTAGTGTTTTATACTGGGCTCTAGGTCTGCTCCAAATTATATAATAAAAATATCATGCCAAATCCAGAAGTTTTTAGTCAAATGTAGTATTTCCAATTGTTTACTGAGATAAAAAGTATTTCCATTTGAAATCCAGGAACAACACATACAAATTATACATGTGTATGCACACACTACCATGGACATCACTGGGATCTGTATATGTATGTGGAGGCAGAATTTGCAGATAGTGAGTCTTCCAGGGGTAGATTAAGGATATGAATGGACTCATCCTTATTTCTCCATTAAAAATAAAATCATACAAAGAACCCCACTGTCCTTCTGAACAGATGTTCCTCAAAGCTCTCTCTCTCTCTCCCAACCCACCTCCCCAAGGAGACTCTTCCTCTCACATATATGGATAAACACAACTCCTCACCTTCCCCATGCCCTTTCATCTCTCAGTGACATCTGGTTATGTAAAGGCATTGATCATTGAAGTATCTGAATGAATCCCAAGTATTTAAAAATAATCTTTCTTTCTTTCTTTCTTTCTTTCTTTCTTTCTTTCTTTCTTTCTTACCTCAGTGCCTGAGTGTGCACTCCCCCTTCCCAGCCTGTAGCAGAACTGGCTGTATTAATTTACAGGGCTTTTGCTTGATTGTGTGGTGTGTGTCTCGGTATGTTCTGGCTGGGAAAGCTTCAGCTATGCGTATATTACAAGTTGCCCTGGTTTAACCAAAATCCATCTTAAAACAAATTTAGTTCACACAGGAGTTTGTGATAGTTTGACACTCTTAAACCAATTTATCCAGTCTTGTGTGGTTAGAAATCAACTACTTCAACGAGGCCTAAAACAGGCAAGTCTGAATCCTGAACTCTTCAGTGCAAGATCTGTGGTCAATAAGCTACTTACCTTCTGTGATTCCAAATCTTCTGTTTTGGTCTGAAATATAGAAATCTAACTGCAGGTTCAGCACTTCGTTCCAGGCTTCCTTCCCAGATACCTTGTTTGTCTCAGATCCAAAATCAGAGAGAAAAACTAGAAGTCAGGTAGACAGTATGTTTCCTTCCAACATCAGAGGTGGGAAAAGGTCACTTAGATCAAAATCTTTTTAGTACTTCCACACAATTTGTAAGTTCACAGGAAAGACTAACTAGATCTTCCTGCTAATCTATAAACCTTCAGATGTTTTAAAAAGTTTACTACAATAGCCAATTCTCACTGTCAATGGGAAAAATGTCCTTTACTGATGAGAGAAGGATTAAATCCTTATTGCATACTGTGTAACCTATGCCTGTTTAGTGTAGCACTCTGTCCCTCTCTAGTGGCAACTAGAGATTGATGAGTGTGCTACAGCCTTGGCTAAGAGAGATGTGTCTTTTAGCTCATGCAGGTAAGCTCATGTATTTAGCTCAACTAGCGGTCCTAGGTTTGACCCCCCCAGCTGACCTGTCAGTAACAAGGCAAATGAACTGACCTGCAGCAGAGGCAATTTAGAAAATTCATACATTTATTATGAAAAACCAAACAACTTCCCCATACATGAGCGTACACACAAAGGGTAGATGTAGATTTTTTCAAGTCACAGGTTTGTTAGAGATCATTGGATGTTTCTGTCCACTACTGCTAAATATTTATTCCAAGTGATTCGCAGAGGACCATCTCAGAAACATAAATGCATGTTCTATTTATTCCCTAAATTCCTAGGAGCATGGCTGTAATTGATGTTAGCTCTAATGAAACAGGCTACTATTCCCACATGTACTTCTGTTACTGTGATTCTTCACATGTTAAGGCTTGTGATCCCATTAGTTACTTTCAGTTTATGATACTTGGGAAATAACGTGCTGTATTTTCAAGAGTTTGGAGATAGCCAGGGCCGTATCCAATTTGTTCTTATCGGTCACCATAGAAACAGATAAGATTTCAAAAATGGTGCAATTTTATAAAATAGTTTACAAAAATGATTCAGCTATTGGACAATTTTTATTTTAGGGCCCTTTTCATTTATGTCTTATAAGAGGGCTGAAGATAGCTTAATCTAGGCTGTTATGCAATGAAACCCACAGATGGTGCATCCATGCAAGCAATTGTAGTGGAGATCAGGCAAATATATGTCTAGCTAATAAAGCTTCATTCTCTTGACTTTTATTTCAACTTGCTAGATGTTTGTCATGCAGCTCTGAGTAGCGTATTTCGTTCTCTGTTGGAAATAGAATTGGGGAGAAGTAAAGCATCCAGCAGCTAATTTTTAACTTACTTTTTCATGAGTATGTAGAAACGTGTTGCTCCCACTTCACCTAAAGATTGTAGTACAGATGGATCCTGCATTGTTAACACTACAGCCCATGAAAGGTATTTCTGTGATAAAATACACACTGACAGGAAATGAAAAGAAGAATCCGTCTGATTTCAAATTTAAGATCTCAGACATAGGCAATGTTAAATTAAAGAGGAATCGATACTGTGACTTGCAAAAAAAGCTTCCTCCATCAGCTTGGACTGAATCTTGGAGGGGTCCTCTGGGTACATCAAATAATAATTAAATAGGGCTTCATGTCTACATATCCCATGAAAAATTACATGCAGTTAATAAACACGTTCCCACCAACAGCAGGAAGAGAATAATATATAATGTGCTGCCTACACACAAAAAAAATATTTTGGAAAATTATTGCCATACATTATTAATGATGACAGATGCCCTTGGGAGCTGAGATTGCATGCTGGGTATGCAGACTGTTACTTCACTGGTGTGACAAACAGCAAATATTTTATTCATGATAATCATCTCTTGATCACTGTAGCCACATTAGGACAGGCAGCACATCGTATGGTGAACTGTGTTGGAGGTGTAAGCTACTGGTGTGTGTGTGTGTGCGTGTGCTGATTCCAGTCCTGCAGACAGGCTCGATGGCTGTAGGTGAGCCTGCAGTTGGAGCCAGTGTGCAAAAAGCCAGCCTATAGTAACGTAGAATGACTTGTGCCACGATGCCTTAGGGAGCAGTGCGCTCTCTGTGAATTTTTTATCTTTGCAACCTGCCCAGGGTCAAAATTCATTGTGGGGTATAGGCAAGTGTCTGCCTCCTTACACACTCCATGGCACCATCTTCCATCCTGCCACCTCAACCCTGGTCGTGGCCCAGTACAGAAGGGAGGCCCAGGGTAGGAAGCTAGGGGGACGTGGTTTGAGAGCAAGCCTGTTCCACACTTGTCCTGCAGCGGGAATCCTGTCCTGTGGGACTGGGCCCAGCTCCTCAATTCCAGGTGTTGAGACCTGGGGTGTGGCATTACAATGCCACTCAGGTTAGCTCCACCCCTCCATCAGGACAGAAGGGTGACTGAGCCAAATTTAGTGGCACTGAGATTCTATTCACCAGGTCACAATGCCACTCATCAGATTTGGTGTGGCCATCCTTCTGCCATGATGGAACAGCAGCCAGGCCAAACCTGAGTGGCGCTGGAGCCCCAGGCACCAGGTCACAAAGCTCAACCTGGTAGCTTGGCCCAGCCCGGAGAGACAAGGACTGCCACTGTGGAGTGAGTGCAGGCCACTTTCTTTCCTTGGGCTTCCTCTCCACAGGAAACTGCAACCCATCTAGAACCTTTCCAGAGTCCACTGTGGTTAGAGACCCAGTGTTCTTCAATGTGTTAGTCTTTAAAAGTGCCACCAGACTCCTTGTTTGTTTTGCAGGACTAGACCAAAACGGCTATCCCTTTGGAGCTGTTCTCCAGTGTCCATCGCTATGGTTTTTAGACTTTGCCACATGCACATTAGGTCTGCCGCGGAAGTCCACTTCAAAGTGTGTTCTCTTTGTTTTCCCTGGGACCTACAGGTCTTCTTTGGGATTCTTTATGCCACGATTTGCCTGAACAAGAACAGAGGGTCACATTGCCCCTGCCAGTGGAAAAATCCATTGGACAGGGACAGGTGAGGAAGATGCCGCAAAGTGCAATGGGGTTTGACTCCTTAAGGAATGTATAACAAGTTCCACCTCTAATACCTTCAGGCTCACATAAGAGCTGCATCATTTTCTTATTGGGATTAAAAATATACAAAGAAAAGAAGGAGAAAGGGCAAATACCTAAGGTATATTAAAAAATTACAAGCCACATTCACGGCTTTGTTCCACTCCATTTTATGCCAATCTTCTGGCACAAAGAGTAGAAAGCTGCCTGAATGCCTCTGCTAGGGACGCCCCCAGCAGGCATACATTATCAGCAGTGGCATGCAAGCCCCTTCAGAGTGGCAGGCTGCACCCTCTGTGGCACCATAGGAATTGCTACCTCTGCCACCTAAAGACGCTCTGGCAGCTTATTTTGGTGGCAGCTGGGGACAGTGGGTGGAGGGGGGGTGCGGGTTCCCGCCATGCCCATGGCACTGCACCAGGCATGCCTTGTAAGGAAGCTGCCTGGAGTGACTCCTCTCCTCAGCATGCCTCTGCCAAAAGGAGCCACTCCGGGCAGCTTCTTACTGAGGCATAACTGGGAACCTCTGAGAGGAGCCACTCCAGCCAGTTTCTTTCCACAGCATCCCTGGGGACACCCATGACCCATCCCCAGGTATGCCAGTGAAAGAAGCCGCACCTTTCAGTGGCATGTATGGGAAGCACCCTACTCCAGCTGTGGCCGCTGCTGAATTAGGCGGCCACTGCTTTTTTTTAGCGGAGTGGGTTGCTGGAACTGGCTGAGGATTGGGGAGGAGGAGCCGGCACAGGTCAGCAAAGATTGCCAACCCTGCACCATGAAAAGCCAGAATTCTTGGCTTCTAGATCCCAACCTCTGCATCCCCAGCATAGGGGGCATGGTTGGAGTGTACTCATCACCTAGTGTCCCAGACTGGCAGCTCTAACTTGCAAGAGGGCTGTTAAAGAGTCTGGCGGAGCCCCCTCTCTGCTGCATAAGCAAATTTCTGGAGAATCTGATCAAAAAATTAAAAAGGGAGGGGGATAAAATGGATGTTTTAGTCAGAACTAGGGCACCATCGAAGTATTCACCTCTTCATTTAATGTGGAACCAATAAGTGCCTGTCCAGCAAGAGAGCCAAAGGAGAGATCGCCCACATTTGTATACATGTTCCAAACCAACATTCCTGGAAGTTGTTATATACCTTCATTTGCCAAATGAACAATACATGGCTAGCTCAGGGGCATTCCATAACAAACTAAAATTAGGTGTTTGTGTCAGCAGGGAATAGAATCTTCAAACTGAGATGTGCAGAAGAACTTAACTATGGAGAAATATATTATGCAGAGTAGAGTTTAACTACCTGAAAATAACTCTAGTAATCACAGAACGGATCAAAGCAGTTTCCTTATCTGTTCATTTGAATCTCTGCTTAAGATTTTGTTCAGGTCAATTGTCTATTTATTTTTCAGTTCAAATAGTTTTTTTTAAAGAGTACATCATAGTTTCATCACAACATAATTAAATGATAGAGGTTTATTTTCCCCTCCATGTATGCATATCATTCCCAATAACATCTGAAAGCAAGATGTGTTTGTAGAGATGATAGATCTTCATGGCTAGAGACCGACTAAATCCCTCATTTAAAAACCTTCGACAGCCTTCAAAAATAGGGTTGTTTGGAAGGCTGCAGGGAGTTTGAGTAATTGCAGATCTGCGCACAACCTGCCAGTATGAACTGACCATGGAGGATTCGGCCCAAGACAAGACTTTCTCCTGTGGTAAAAGACTCCCATTATTTCAAGGCTATTAAATTTCTCAGTGGCATACCAGAAACTGTTCCAGTTTATCTCTGACAGTGAGGCACGTAGCAGTGGGACTTAAGACTAAGAGATTGTTGGTGGGTTTTTCGTTTTGTTTTGTTTTTTAAGGACACAGGGCTTGTGAACAACCATTTCTTTGTTAAAAGTGCGTTTAATATTTTGTGGTGGGTGTTGAGGGAAAAGCTGTCTCTAAATGTTAAAGTTAGAGCAATTGACTGCCTGAGGGAGTAAGTAGGGTAACTGAGGTTGATGAATGGAAAATAAAAGAAGAAAGGAAATCTAAAAATTACACACATACTCTGACTGTAGTGGCCTTTTCTGCTGTTTTGAGTGAACTATTATGGTCAAATTCCTGTCCTGATAAATTTCCATTGCATTCAGTGGGGGTTACATCAGAGATGAATTTGTCCCTCAGTATTTATTGGTTGTAGTACACTATAGAACATATTGGGATGGCCAGCCAATGAGGTACTGGTTTGACTGAACATAAAACATCTATTATGAATTAGATGGTGCCTTGCACAGTGGAGCAGATTCAGTAACAAATGATTTGTTTTTCTGCACAGTGGGTCTCCACAACTGTAAGTGGGGAATGGTTACAAGATTTTTGCTTTAAATTGTAATTTGCATGCATGTTACATGATGTATACTTTCAAGAATGCTTTATTTAAAGGAGTCTTTGGTCCATGTGCTATACCCTCTATGATGTCCTGCAGCTGGGGCATTGTATTCCATATCTTCCTTTAGTATACATCTTAGAAGGATCAACTGGGAATGCTTTTGCCAGCAAGATTTCTAAGATGACATTCTGAGGCCCCTTGGATCTGGGGGGAATAGTTGGCCAGGGCTGTGGTAGATGCTGACTGGTTTTCTGTTTCATTTACAAAAGATTCCCTTTTTGCTAATAAACTTCTCCCTCTAGTGCATTACAGTAGACATTCTTATTGTTTATATTCTGAGTGCTTTGGTTTGTAACATGTTAGAGCGGTTCCCAGAGACGGACTGACACTTTTTAAGTACACATCTTTATAAGAAAATGGGATTCCTCAGGGACTGACTATAAACCAACAAGTTTGGTTATCTTTCTTAAAGGCTACTTTAAGGGAAAAAAGAGGGCTCACCATCCCCATACATCTCCCTTCAGGCCTCCACACCCAGATTATCAAAAGAATACACTCAAAGTAAATCCCCCAGTGCAAGCTGGCAATTCAAGGCAGGACATGCAAGCAGTTAGATGAGTGGAAGCATAGCACTGCACAGCTTTGCACATTGGACATAAGTGTTTGAAAGCATGGGCCTTCTTAAGATGAGTGGGCATTCATTCCTGGTGCATGTTGACCCCTCCAGATGCTCTCCACGGGGTTCCTTCTTCCTGAACAGGTTCACTGCTGGGGCCACAATGTGAATCCTTAAGTGTCACAGCATTAGTGAGCACCCTGTTGTGCTTTCTTGCTATGGCAAAAGAGCTGAAGCATCCAAATCATACAACTTTTCACATAATTTATTACGAAAAGCCAAATATAGGAAACCTAAGTGGGGCTTACACATGAGAAACTTGTGTTAAAGGGTAAGAGCAGGATTCATAAAATGGCTTGTGATGGCTGGGCTTCAATGTGTTCACATGAGGGCATGTGAAGACTTCCAAAACAAAAAAGCTTGTGTGAGTGCGCCTGCCATAGTTTGTAAATTTGCTGAAAGATTTATGAAAATGTCATTAGAATTATAAATCTGGAACAGTTAACATTTGTAAATGATAATCCAACGTGTGCAATCCCGTCCCCTGATTTAAAAGAGTGGAATATTTCATCTAGATCAGATTAGTAATGACTTAAATCATTATTAATCCACAGCTCTGCAGTAGGCAAGGTGTGATGAGTCCATGTTCTCCAGCCCATTTCGAATAGATGTTCAGTTACATGAACCACCTGCCTTGCTTTGCACCCTGTATAGTAGTTTCAGTAGACAAGATTTGGGCTGATTGGGTATGAAGCAATCTTTTCAACCCTACAGGCAGTTTATCAAAGCAATAGATGTGGGGACAGTGTACATCAGGCCCTCATTGCTCCTTTGCCAAGCAGTAGTGGATCTGGAACTTTTCAAGGACTCAGCGTCTTTCTGAAAGGAAGATTGAGGACAGGGATGGGGTACTTTCCTGCGTCACTTAGTTATTTACAATATATACACACAGGCCTCTTTACTTTGAACAGAGGTGGCCAAAACTGCACACAGATAATTCTATTTGCAGAAAACCAAGCTGGGACACTAGTGAGTGAAACCCTGGTGCCAAGAAACAGCTTCTTTCACCGGCAGCCTTGGCAGATTGCCGCCTTTCTCTGTGCATCCTCTTCCACTCTCCCTGGGAGCCTCTCAGCCCAGAGTCACTACCCTTTGACTGCATGGAACTCAGTGTAGGTCAGACTGGCCTGCCCAGTATCTTTCCTTTTGTCCAGCTGCTGTGCCACACAGAGGAACCTCAGACAGGATTGATTATGCAGTGTCCAACAGAGCAGACTTTTATTAAACTCTCATCCAGTGGTTGTCTTAGCCAGTCCTCATGGGGGACCTGTAGGCCAGAATGACAGGAATTAAATCTGACTTTATTTAATACTTTTAATGCTCAGGGAACCGTAGAAACCTGACAGATAGAAGTGGATGATTCTCCTAATAGGAGTACTGGTAAACAGTGACCGGCAATCCCATGTATTTTAGACACAGGAAAAATACACCCATTAAGAGTGACCATTCAGTGCATGCTGTTCAAAGAGGCAATGTAGGTAGCAGGAAAAGTGTGTTTCCTAGTCTCTGACTGAACATATTTTCAAATAAAACATGGCATCTGATACAGACAGAGTTTTAGAAATGTTAGCTGGCCTTTGTTAAGAGCTACACAGAGGAATTCATTCGCAGTGCAGAAGAAGAAGTTTTACTGGTCCTATAAAATCCAGGACTTATGATACATTTTCCTGAGCACCAGGTACGGGCTCTTCATCTACCAACTATTTTTAAAAATGAAAGGCTAGATGACAGTCTGTAGACTGCTAAGGCAAATGGACTGCTTGTGAGTATGTGAAGGAATCAGACTTTGGACTCTGAGTTTTGGCCTGATAAGTGCTAACGGGCAAGAGAAGGCTCTGTGAAAGAGGGTTCAGCCTATGAAATCTGTAAATCACCTAATGAGCAGGATTGTCTGTGTGAAGGCATTGTGTCTCCATTTTCTCTTCCTGATGCTGCTGTTCATGATATTATGGCTTTTTCAGATATCTAGGTGCTGATAGCTCCCTGCTGAGTTCTTTTGCCAATTCCCTCGGAATGAGAAGAGAAAACCTCTGTAAATAAGAGCCTAATTGCACTCTGATAAAAGTCTACAGATTCTGGATGAATAATTATTTTTAAAAATTGCACCTAAAGTAAATTGTTAAGCATTAAGTAAATGTTTTTCCTTCTGAGGCTTTCATCTGTCTATAGGAGTAAATTTCTGAACTAATGAAAACAATTCTGAATGGAAATTGTGTTCCTGTGGTAGAAGTAAGAAAGTCATTAGCAAGTTTCACTGTTATGTTTACAGGTACAAAACCAGTGAAAATGTTTTTATTCATTGCACAAAATTCATTCAATATATTTTACTGGCTTGACCTAAATTCTAGGACAACAATAATCAATGTTACAGGAATAACAAAGAATTATACTACCCTGTGTTTCATAAAGAAAGGTTAACATACTTTTTTACTTTGCATCTCAGCACAATGCAAATTAAGCTGATGTGATGGGGGCAGTCTGGGTTTATTAAACAAATCCCAATTCATGTACCTAAGAGAACCCTGCTTGGCCTTCCTTTGTTTCCCTTCCACAACTGTTGGGGAGACTGAAATTAATCCCAGAATGAATGCTGCACTCATCTATAAAACAACATCTTTATCTGGGCAGAGACAAACACTCAGTTCATACACAGAGAGTCACACAGGTCTCCTGAACCCATTGAGCAATAGTGCAAGTCCCAACTAGTTATACAGAAGAATCCTCTCTAACTGAAGCGGTCCCCCAACCTAGACTTTTAATCCCAAATAGGTTTATGTTTTGTCCCTTGCAGTGCTTGCTGGTGGTTGGGATGAGAGCTTGTTGGAGTGAATTTCAGTCCCTGCAGCATTGTGTGGTGTCCATTTCCTGCTGGCCAGAAGTTCTCTGCTAGGTCTCAGCTGCTCCTTCAGGTCATGCCCTTGACCTTCTCCCTGGGCCCTTTTGTCTGTGTTTAGATCTGCCCTTAGCTCAGTTCCCCATAGCAGCAGTGCAATTACATATGTTCAGGCCTCTCCTGTGTGTGTTCTCTCTTCAGACCCAGCCTCTGGCAGCCACCTGACCCTCAGCAAATCTTAGCCTGCAGCAAACCTCCTGTTCCCATGTGGGCAGTGCTGAGCTCCTGCCCTGGAGTGATATTTTTTTCCTCAAATATCAGAGGAACAGGCTGGTAGCAGGGCAGGATTTCTTTGTTGTTTTATACCTAATTCATAATTTCTTTGGTAATTGCTTATCCAAAAAGAAAAATGTTACTTTCTGAACTTCCTTTGCAAGGATAAGCCATTTAACTGTGGACTGTTAAATGAAAGGAAATGTTGTATTTAACATAGGAACTATGAGAACACATCAAACTTTAAATGTTTTGCTCCCAATAAAGAAGCATGTTAATAAAAAGTAATGTAGAAACAGAAGATTCCTCCCTCTCCCCACACTATCCATTTCTTTTTTCTGTACCAAAGCCATGTATTGTTTGGGGAGTTTGTCCCATCAAAGTCAATGGCAAAAAAACATAGAAAATGAAGAAACAATAGAATAAAATGAAGAAACTACAGTATGAAACATCAGCACTTGCCAGCCATTCCCACACTATAGTAGATCCCTGAGTAAAGGGCAATCTTGGTTAGCACTTCTGAGAGTAAACTGCCATACCCATTGGAGACCTTATTGAATTAAGTATCTTTGGTGTCTGTGGTATTAAATGAATGGTTTATGGATTATAGAAGGCTGGGATTGTATTTAACCTCTCAAAGAGGGTGATATGGTAGATATGAGACCTGGAAATTCAAAGGACTATATATTCTTGCCAGACAAGAATGAACTTTTAGTACAAAAAGTAGTAAGTGGTTTTCCTGGGGGAATATCTAGTGAAAGGTTAATGCAAATTCCCCACCTTCAGTTATGCAAATTACATTTTGAGGAGTGGGCCTTTGTCTACTATTACATGAGGTCAAAGGTCCAAGCTGTGTAAAGGAAAGGCTGAACTACTCATGGTGGTTGTGGTTCTGAATCTGAAACAGTTATGACCTGGAAAAAGCTAGTTGTACGTTTTGAGGGACTGGCAGAAGTTGGAATTGGTGTGACCTCTGGTAAGCTTTTTTTTTTGTTGTTTTTTTCCAGCTTCAGGATAAATGTGCTTACTTAGAAAGATGTGCTTACTTAGAAAGAACTTTGTGGTAACTTATGAGCGTGGGCATTGTGCTGTTCATAGCCTTAGAAGAGAAAGCAGAGCACAGACGCTGGTCTGTTTAGACAGACATGGAACTGTGCAGCCTGGAAAAATACTGTTCGGGAAGGAGAGAGATGGAGGACTCTACCAAGAGAAGAAACAGCCATAGAGTGGGTGCTCTCAGTGGACTACAAAGGGGGAAATCCAAGTGCAGTTGCCCTGCACTGTGGCAGCACTGTGTGATAATTCTTGGAAAATACTGACTCTGTAATAGAGAGGATTCTGAATGAGTACTTCTCTTGTATTCAGTGGGCTTTGGTTCAGGCCTGAAACCCATGGAAATATTAGAGGACCAAAAACTGCATCTGTCCTATAAGAGTTAGATCCTGAAAATATTTAAAAACACACTTAAATTTAAGCATCCATGAGTAGTCTTACTAATATTAATGGGATTATTCATAAAGTTCAGCATGTGCATAAATCTTTTGCAGGATAAGGGCCATAGTTTGCACATGGTGTCAGGTCATTTTCAGGTCAGTTTATGGTTGGTACATTTCTTGTTCATTTTTTTTATGCTCTTTCTCATACCTACCCCAAATAAATTTATGAACTACAGTTGAAAACACATTCTTTTCAAGTTTATTCATGTTTAGCAAACATTTCTTATTAGCCTGCTGGTATTACTAAATGTGAGAGAGACATAAGAATTCTTTGACAAATGTTACCAAAATGGCTGAGCAGCTCTTCTGTTCTAAATATTTCAGCTAAACGGTGAGTATTCACAAGAAGCAGCACACGGAGTCGGTCTTCTGAGTTCATTTCCACTGACATTCATTCTAGACACAATCCTTGGAGCATCAAGTGAGATACTTCTGAATATAAAAGTAACCCTGGATTTGTAAGTAAAAAATTGCATTTGATCTCTTTCTAATTTGAACAAAGTCATCATGACTTTTCCATTCAAATATTCATATTAAGATATTGAGGAAAATGACTGAATACTATTAAGTGTGGTTATACAAATCATATGAAGCCTTCCAAACTTTGCAAAGGGCAGGAGAGTAGTAGTTGTCAACAAATTGTAAATATTTTTGCAGTGCTAAAGGCAATTTAAGATTGTATCTGTGTCTCTGCCTGTATTTTGGTTTTTGATGTGAAGTAATTGTTTTCTAGCATTAGAGAATGAAATGCAATTGCTGGCTCGTCCGTTGACTTTGTGTGCGTGCATATGTGTGTGTGCATGTGTGTAAAGTCCAGAGTCACTTTTATATTTGAGCTTTCCTGTGCCTCAATTTAGAGAATTGTAAAATGGGTATAAATAATACTCCTAAACCAACAAAGGAAGAGAACTTCAGACTCAAAAATCCCCATACACCCTGCCAACTGCTCTCTTTTACATTGAATGTGTGTTAATTCAAGCACTTCCACTGAGTACAGTCATGGCAATATGGGCCAAAAAGGGAGGCAGGATCTCAGGAAACAGGATCTCAAGTAATGTCTTCAGAGATTAAAACTTACCTCTTGTACTCCACTCAGAAATGTATTAGGAGCCGTTGCCACTCTCAAAATATGGACATTGCATTTTCTCTGCATGGCGTACCACTGCATAGGCATCTGGCAGCTTTTTGCATTACTTTAAGGTTCCAAGGAATGTCGAATTACCAACTGTCATGGGATGCACATGCTCTATGTAATGTTTTTGTTCACTTTTGAAATGTAATTGTATGGTTTGATGCCAATTATGCCATGCAAGGTTCCCTTTTGAATGCTCTACCTTATTGCTACGGTATCATATTTCCTGGCACATCATGTATATGTACAGATGTGAAGCATGTTGCATGGCTCGGACCATCAGGGGTATCTTTAAGCACAGAGGCTTAAGAGAGGTACATGACAAAGACAATGCAAATTGAGCTCCCGGGCTCAGGTGGAACAAAGGAAATCACCTCAGCCCAGGAAGAGGAGCAGCTGAGGAAGGATTGAAAACAAATACAGATGCTTTGAGTGGTTAGGGACGTTTGCCGAAGAATTCTCCAACTCCATGCAAGCTCTGGGCCCAGCCTAGTAATAGGAAGATATTGAGTGTAAAAACATCTTTCATCCAAACACCTTATTTGTAGTCTTGGACCATGAGGTTAGGTTAGGTAGTGATGGAGGTTTAGAATGTATATTATACCTTTTATTTGCTTGTGGTAACTGATTGTGCATTGATTTGCTATATACCCACTTAAATCATATTCTAATCAATAAACTAGTATTTGTTTTATCTAAAGCTGTGTGGACTTCAGAGGGTGTGAATGAACAGAGCTGGGTATACTCATTTCTTTGTCAAATGAGTGAACCAGAGTCCATGAGTCAAACAGTGACTGAGGGAAAGTTCCCAATCCCTGTAGGACAATAATTCCCAGTGTGGCATCTGGGGGTTGGGAGGGTTCACTGACGGACTGTCACCTAAGTGGCTGGAAAGCACATGCCCACCAATTACACACAGGAGGCTGGCATGAACTGACTCAGGAGTGGTCACCTGGCATACCAGGATAAGTCAGGGTTCAGGAGTGGAAATCAGGGAGTCACAGTGGCACACCAGACCAGATTCTGGGAGAGGAATGTCACATCACCCTGTTCAGAGAACTTTACAGCAATCTCGTCTAGCAATGGCAAAGGCACAGACAATATTAGCAAGATCCACACAGGAGAGAAACATTTAAATTAGATGCAGATGAAAAAATTGTTTATCTCTCGGTCCATACCAAATATATCACCGACCATGAAATACGCTTTCCCCTGTGAAATCCGGCTATTGGTAGAGGAGACCAGCCTTCACAGAGCTGGGCAGCCAGAGAGCAGCTCTTAAGGCAGCATCCCCACCACCAGCACTGCAGAAGTGACAGTAGCATGGTACGAGAGGAGTCATCACTTGGGGGGGGGCGGGGTAGGACTGGCCCTTAGGGGCTGGTGAATGGGTGATATCGCACCTGCCCTCCCCACCTCCTGCAGCTGGCCTAAAGCCCCTTTAACTCCCAAGCACTGGGCCTGGAGCTGGGGAAGGGCAGGACTGGGGACCATGGTCTCCTACTATGTGCCAGGCTTGAGCTGCTAGTTCTGCACAGGCTGGGGAGTGACAGGACTTCTCCTTCCCCTGCAGAGCCAGGTGAGTCCCTCCTCTGGGAACGAACTCCGATGAATAGGAAGCTCCATGACTGTTGTCTGGGAGTCCAGCTCTGATGGCCATAACAGCAGGATGGCAATAACGATCCCGCAGCCCCCAACAATAGCCTTGACACCCAGTCCCCTCAGAATACCTTTTTAGGTTAGGACCCCCATGGTTACAACATCGTGAAATTTCAGATTTAAATATCCGAAACCATGAAATTGACAATATTTAAAATCCCATGACTATGACATTGACCAAAATGGACTATGAATTGAGTCGGACTCTACATATCTGGCCTCATCGGCTATATGAATTTCCAACAGCAGCTGTGAGACTTGTAAAACTCCAGGATCATGAGCCTGAGTCACTAATGGTAGCATTTGTAGCATGTAACATGGTAGCATCACTCTTACAGACAGGGACACAGGCAGCATTCTTGCCAATTATTCCCCTAACTGGTAGCATGGAGAAATGGGAGACGTGAACTACCTACTGAGTAACAGCTGAATAAAGTACTCAAGATTTGGCCGAATGGGAGTTGCTTGTTTTCAGCAGATTTCAAGATTTGTCCCAATTTAAGCTTAAAGCCAGTGCTAAGAGCTTTGATTTGGTTTGTTTATGAAGGAGCACAAGCTCTAGAACAGTTGCAGTTGAAATGGGCTTACTCAGCAAATGGCAATTTTTCTATCTTTATAAACCAGCTTTCCTTGCAGTCTGAAATTTTCAACTATCTGTTCCTATCTTCTAGCTATTTTTAAGGTGTTAAAACTAAATAGAGAATTGAAAGTTTAAAAGGAAATTAGCAAGCTCATTAAACGCAAATATGATATGTTAATATAGAATTACTTTTTTCTATATTGCATAGCTAGCACCAGAAGAATTCTTTATGCCAATGCATGTAAACTATGGACATCACAATACAAAATATAGGAAGACTCTGTAGGATTAATAGGGTGGGGAAAGAGATACTGAGATTGAGTGGCAGAATGAATACTTTCAAGCATGGAAAAACTGAAAGGCTTGTGGAGTATGTCTTGACAGGTAATGTTTTCAGAGCTAATAAAGTTTGTGGAGTTTTGACTGGAGCGTCTTTCCATCAGGAAGTGGGTAACTCTTTCTTGGGTCAAGTCTGATTTTCAGTGACTGATAAGTAGCTAACCCACCTAAGATATGTCTTCTAAAGTCAGGATAGTGAAGAAACAAACAAAGTGAATTATCTTGTAATTAAGCTCCCAAATCAAAACCAGATTGCACAGAGCTTTCCTTGCTTTCTTAAGTAGTCCCAATTATAGCTATGTAGGAAAGATTTTTCTATTCCTTCAGATCTTGTCTGGGCTCAAATCAGGACAAAAAAGTCGAATTCTTAAAAATATTCACACCCCAAAATGTCTTTTCAGTTCAGACCATGTGCAACATTACAAGTAAATCATTTCAAAATGTTTTGTTTTAATTTTAAAGGCTTAAAAAGAGAATGGGAGAGAGAGAAAATCTAATTAGCTTAAATTTGGAAACAAAATGTTTTGACTGTTTTGAAATTGTTTAAATGTTATTTTCCAGTCAGGAGGTTCGTTGCATCTGAACTTTTTTCACAAACAGTTTTAGTTCAATAACTTCAACTAATTTTTCATTCACTTCTCTGGGACTTCTTACTTCATAAGGAGATCACAATGTATCCTGCTAATTGTGAAATGTATACAGCAGTGAAATACATACATGATTGTGCTTAAGTTCAAACTTAAGGATCTTTCTTGTTTTGAAATATTAGTCTCTGAATGTAAACTGTTAAAATCCCTGTGAAAGTCTGACAGTCCCTGTGTAAGAGAAAGAAATTACCAATTAATAATTTTGTGTCTGTATGTGTCCCTGACATGCACTATTTGGAATAGAATAAATCAGATTTTGCTCTTAATTAGATATTATTTCAGAAATCTAGTTACTTATATGCAGCAGCTGCAAAAGGAACATTTTAAAGGATAAATTTTTGCAGTGGTCTGCACTAAAAACAAGATGAATTTAACATTATTTTAGGCCACATTTTAGAAAATGTGTTCATGGTAGTGTAAATGGCATGCGTATTACCAAGTTTTTACAGCTGAATGCTAGAATAGAATTCACAGCTCAATCTTAACTACAGAGTTGCAACTAACCAGACAAATAATTTGCCCTTAGAAAGTTCTTCTGGTGCACAGTTTCTCTCATTTTTAGATTGCACAGAATTTATGCTCCATGATTATCAATCAGATTTGAGTTGCATTAACATATATTGAGTAAACACAAAAAGAATATATGCATCTGAGGTAAAATCCTGCTCCCACTAGAGTTAATGGAAAGATTCACAACCAATCAGTCCTCATCCCAGGTTTGTTAGTGTTACCTCCATTAAATGCACTGTCATATTTAAATTCTACTGCTTTCCTCAATGTGGAATCTATGTTTTAGGCACACAAGTTAGGATTTGCAAAACTGCTCAGTGTTAACCTATCCTACTGAAGTCAAAGCCAAACCGACTCCCTAAAACAGTGGCTCTCAACATTACTGTGTCACCACACAGTGGTAAGTGTGTTGTGGAGAGCTGCAGAGATGGGTGGATTTGGTCTGGAGAGGGTGGGCTGGTGTGTCCTGTAGGGTCGCGATAGGCCACCAAATATGTCGCAACCTGCAAAAGGTTGAGAACCGCTGCCCTAAAAGCAGAGTTAAGTCAGTAACTCAACTCATCACTTCTAAAATTTTAGTAGAAGAACTGTGTTCTCTTGAAATGAAAATATTTATGGTTAGCAATAACCACCTCACTTAAGAGGCGAACAGAGAGCTCATAAAATCAAGATCAGAGCTTTTGTTAGACAGACAAAACAACCCAAAACAACAGACACGTACAGCTGCAAGATCACCTGCAACTGAACTCATTAAGAGCTGCTTGGTGTTCAGTATTTCATCATTTCAAATTATTTACCAAGAGAGTGTGTGGGGCTCACGCCTGGAACCTCCATCCCAACCCACCTCCTGTGCCCCAGGCTTCTCACTATTAGTGCCCTACTTGAGTCCCCAATGCTGCAGTTCAGTCAGTGGAAGTGCTCCTGGCAAGAAAGCAGACAGTTGACAGAAGAAGTGTAGTATGTAAGTTAACCACCACTTTACTTGCTGTGGTGGCTGTATGTTGACTTAAGTTAACTTAATTTTAGTTAGAGAGAGAGAGAGAGAGAGAGAGAGAGAGAGTGTGTGTGTGTATTATAAACCATAGCTTTGATTTCTCAATAGCTAATGATTGTTACAGAAACCATTATTCCTGAGCAGCTAAAAATATTTTTCAAAGATGTGCCTTGTAAAAAGATGCAAATACGTTATGGCTTGATCACTGTACTGTTTTCTTATCCATAAGATAAAACTGATTTACATTACTAAAAAAATGTAGATTCTTTTCAAAGTCCAGCTTTAAATTGGGAAACCCACTTTTTCTTTTGTTCTTGCACACAATTTCATGCTGATGAAAAATAAGAACATTTCTAGATACCGGTACTTCCACCTAAAATTGCGCTTTCATGCCAAAGAACTGCATACTACTAGTCATTCCTTGCTGTTGACTACATAGTGAACATTGTATAGTTCATTATAGTGTTTTATGTGAAAGTGCATGTATATATGACATACGCATATAGTTATAGAAATACAATGTCTCGGAACCTCAGAATGCCCTCCCCCGTTAATCTGGCAGACGATTTACTGTTTTGTAGGATTCATGCTATTAAATAACTTTTAATTCTTTTGTTTTTAAAGGCACCTTCTTCCTACAGGTGAAATGGAATCTCCAGTCTGGCTGTAGGCCTAATCTAAGCTCTGGAGCATAGGTCTTCTTCATCTTTATTGTATTAACTGGCATTTCTATGGCCACCATCACCATGGTATCTAAGCCCCTCACACGTACATGAATGAATTTACCCTCATAACACATCAGCGTGGTGGTGAAGTATTATTACCCATTTCACAGGTCAGGAATGGGAGCACAGAGAGATTAATGACTTACTCAGGGTTATGCTGGAAGCATATGGCAAGGCGAGTAAAAGAAAGGAAGATTTATTGAGTCTCAACAGTGTTCTTTAATCACAAACTCAGTGATACTCAGATGGCAGCTTGTGAGCTGCAAGTGGCTCTTTAATGTGGCTCTTCCCAGCACATGGTATTAAAATACTGTGATTTAATTATTAACCAGTCTAAGTTATTGACCCATCCGGATGCTTTTACTATGTGATTAACCAATTTAGTTATTAACTTATTGGCTGTGAGAATTATATGCATACACACACATTAAATATTGCCCATGTCATACTGTTTAAATAGGAATAATACTCTAGTAAATGAAACAATGTCTTCACACTGCTATGGCTCTTTTGGGTCATGTTGGTCACGAATTTGGCTCCTGAACCACTGAGATCTGAACACCACTGCTCAAGGTTATCCTTCCTCTCTCCACGTACGTAGGTATGAAGCTGTGCAGGTGACACAAGAATCTAACTAGTTGGCACTTTGCTCATGTGAACTTTCCACATGTACAAAATTTTGCACTCTCTCCCCTATCTCAGCATGCTTTCAAAGTAAGAACTGGTATTCCCATTTTCATTTCTAATACTACGTTTGTACTGACCCAGCCCCCCACTGCCTTAAATGCTGGCCAAGGCTATATTGAACAGATTAGCAAGTTAAGGGAGAGTCTGTTTTCTTTTACTTGGTAGGTGTCAGATAATCATCAATCGGACCTCTGGGAACTTTTGTGATACAACTAATGAATACTTACACAAAGGAATAAATAATATCTCATACAATTATCTATATAAATTCAAATCTGTATGGCTCTGATTGCTTTGTAGTGCATCTTTACTGAAGAAAGAGCAAAAAGCTGGAGAGAATTTTTTCTGTCATGATACTGCTAGAGCATTTATTAATTTTTTTTCCTATGGTATGTTCAACAAACAAGGACTATCCAAAACATTTGAACCAAATTCATCTATGATAATGCCAATGGCTATGTCTACACTGGCAAGTTAGTTCGAATCAAGGAAGCTTAATTCGAACTAACTAAAGCCATGGCTACACTAGGCTTTCATTAGTTCGAATTAAGGGCTTAATTAATAAGCTCAACAACCAGATAAACGTCACTCTTTTTATACATCAACATTAAAACAGGATTCACTGGTGCTGCTGAAATAAAAGTTCATCCACAGAACAAAAGCACTGCCTCAGAATCTTATTCTCATTGTGTTGGGTTTTTTTTTTTTTTTTTAAGCCCAAGGGCAGAATGATGTGTATCACATGGAGGGAGTGAAAGAAAGAGAGTGCACTTCAAAGTCAGTTGCTATTAGGAAGAGCAAAGCAACAAGAGAGAGAGACAGATGGACAGCTAAAACAGTACTTGTTTATGAACATCTAAGGAACAAAGTGCTGGACCAAGATTGGGGTGTCAGTTAATGTGGCACTTAGTCATCAGACACCCTAAACCCATAAACACCTTTTTAAAATCATTCTTCTCATTTTCATTTGTTCTGGCTTCTGAGTTATCAGACTACTTTTAAATGCTTATTTCTATCTTTCTGCTCTGTTAACTTCAATCTTAAACGTTATAAGCAGTTTAAATTTTTATATTGTGTCATTTTCTTCACTTTGGCATTCTAAAGGTTTTATGAACTAAGCACACACACACACACACACACACACAAGAGTATCAGTGTGGTATAATATTGAAGGTTTTATTGGCATTGATTTAGAGACAATGGTGAAGTCAGGAATGAGTTATGCAGATAATACCAAACGAGAATTGATAAGCTTTAAACCATACCAAACTTCATGTAATTTTTCCATGCCACGTACTATGTTACGTTTCCAAGTGTTTTTAAATATGACTGGTCAAAGGACATTTTTTAAATTTTTATTTGCTAGAATTTGAAATTCCCATAAAATACTGTTAAAAATTGACATTAGCTCTCTTTTGAAGTATTTTCATGTATCTCACCAGCTGTAAAGCAATGTTTTTTAGTGACCATGATCTAGGTAAGTGAGGCTCAGAGATAGACTAAAAGTGAAAAAATATTTATAAATAATCTTGCTATACATAAAAACATTCTCAGGCTAGAAGTAAGTGATAGCTTCCCATTGGAAAGATGGGAATCTGCCATGTCCTGGAGAGATATAGTACTAATTTGTAGCCCTGTAGGGGCATGAACAATTGGACCTTAAAGCAATGATATTTTTGTGTCAAAGGAAGCTGTTGTTCCAGGACTGAGACGTGTCCAATTTATGTGTTCAGCAGAGGTCATTTGCATGTGGGGAAATTCCATGTTTGCTGGTAGGAGGAAGAAACATTTTCCTAGCAGGTTGGTTATTTTAAATGATCAGGTTTTTTAATGCTGATAGTGGTTTGGGAATGTTAGAGCGTGTCTTTCAAAGATGGATTAATGGACGAGTCTCTCTTATTTAACATATGGCCTGTGCAATTTATCATATGGCTATCATCTGTATATAACATGTATATCTTTTATATACATAAACACAGAATAACATCCCTTTGCTTCATTGTTAGTTCTGATTCCAGGGAAGGTTCCATCACCTGAACAAGAAATACTACTCCTTACATGATTTATAGGGAAGCCTTTTACTCACTTACTAATGAGGCCTGGCTAACAGCATAGCTCAGAAGATCCAGCAAGATCACAGCTCCTGGCCTCAATCCTTCAAAGAGTGCCACACAGACATAAGGGTTTGCTTTGGGTTTGCCCAAGCCAATCCCTTTACACTATTGAAGACTATATTGTCCTGGCTGCAGACTACACCAAGTCCCAGAAGGCTCCTAACCTTGGTAAGCTTAGAACATTTAGCTTCAATATGTGCTTTGTTAAACTGGCAGATTTTCCAAAGCTTACAGCAGAGCTAATCCTGGGTACCTGACATGTAACTTTCCACATGTTTTAAACTCTTTGAAGTTGAGAATACTGTCATTTTTTAGTTCTGCAGCTACAGTAGCTTGTAAATTGTCCAGTAATAGCATACAACATTAGGAATATGACATGGCCTTTAACTTAAGTGAAAGCTTTGAAAGCCTGTTGCTAGTTTTTGACAGTTGCTGGAAAACGTGACTTCAAAAAAAATTGTAAGTTTCAATAGGATAGCATGGCAGCAATAGGAAAAGACAGCAACTAGTTGTTTCTGGTTAATTGCTAGAAAAATTATAGAGAGAGATTTCTTAATTCTAATCTACCCTGCATCATGTGTAATCAGTTATAAAATGAGTCAAATGCTACCAAATTGGAATTCTCCACTCACTTACACCAGTGAGAGTGTTTCAAAACTCTTTGCACAGATGTACATGAATTCATGAGTTGAACTGCAGTGGAGAATCAGTCCTGGTGCTTTTTGGAGCTGTGTTCCTATCTTAGGCTATGTCTACACTGGCAAGTTAGTTCGAATTAAGGAAGCTTAATTCAAACTAACTAAAACCATGGCTACACTAGGCTTTAATTAGTTCAAATTAAGGGCTTCCTTAATTCGAACTAATACATTCGAATATGCTATTCGAACTAAGGGTTAATTCGAACTAGTTAATTCAAATTAACCAATGTGGCCATGTTAGCTCGAACTAACTGGCCCATTGAACTCAATGCAATTCGCTAATTCAAACTAAGCAAGTGCCATGAATGGCACTTGGTTAGTTCTAATGAAATTTTTCTAGTTCAAATTAAGTTAAATTGAACTAGCTTGAATTCGCAAACAGGATGTTAGGGATCATTAAAAAGGGGATAGAAAATAAGACTGCAAATGTATTATTGCCCTTATATAAATCCATGGTACGCCCACATCTCGAATACTGTGTACAGATGTGGTCTCCTCATCTCAAAAAAGATATTCTAGCACTAGAAAAGGTTCAGAAAAGGGCAACTAAAATGATTAGGGGTTTGGAGAGTGCCTCGTATGAGGAACGATTGAAAAGGCTGGGCCTCTTCAGCTTGGAAAAGAGGAGACTGAGGGGGGACATGATAGAAGTATATAAAATTATGACGGATGTGGAAAAAGTGGACAAGGAAAAGTTGTTTAAATACTCCCATAATACAAGAACCAGGGGTCACCAAATGAAACTGATAGGTAGCAGGTTCAAAACAAATAAAAGGAAGTTCTTCTTCACACAACGCACAGTCAACTTGTGGAACTCCTTACCTGAGGAGGTTGTGAAGGCTGGGACTATAACAATATTTAAAAGGGAACTGGATAAGTTCATGGTGGCTAAGTCCATAAATGGCTATTAGCCAGAAAGGGGTTAAGAATGGTGTCCCTAGCCTCTGTTTATCAGAGGATGGAGACGGATGGCAGGAGAGTGATCACTTGATCATTGCCTGTTAGGTTCACTCCCTCTGGGGCACCTGGGCACTGGCCACTGTCGGTAGACAGATACTGGGCTAGATGGACCTCTGGTCTGACCCAGTACGGCCTTTCTTATGTTCTTATGTTCTTAGTTAGTTTGAATTAACTAATTCGAACTAACTTTAGTAAGTGTAGACATAGCCTTAGAAATTTATTCCAGATGTGCCTGATCTCTTACTGTTGAGATTCAGAGTTGAAGGGCAAGCCTTCTATTTTTAGAATGACATTATTTTTTTTAAAACAGATCCTTGTGCTTCTTTTGGTGCAACTCAGCAGTAGAGGCTGCCCAGAGATTTTTATCAGGAATTCAGAAGATTGCTGTATCCCTCTTACAACACAAGCAACAACATACTGTACTTTATTTCCAGAGGGGTAGCTGTGTTAGTCTGTGTACAGCAAAAACAATGAGAGTCCTGTGGCACCTTAGACTATGTCTACACTTGTTAATTTAAGTCGACTTAGCATGTGCAAACTCAAATTTTAAGTCGACTTTGGGGGGGACCCTACAAAGTCGACCTAGAGCATCCAAACTGGAAGCCTAGGTTGACTTGTAGGGGCTAGGTGGACCTGGGACTGGTCCACGGTGGCAGGGGGGGGCACCACTTGCCAAGTGCCAGGAGGCTCAGCCTTTGCCCCATTGTACCTAGGTACATTGGGGCAAAGGGGCACAGGGACCCTGGCAGGGCATAGGGGCAGGGTGGGCAGGGCTGTGCCCTGCCCTTCGGGGGGGCATGCCAGGCTCTCCCTGTGCCAGCCATCCTGGCAGAGAGGGCAGTGGGGAAGTCCTGGAGAGCCCTAAGTCGACTTAGGGCTACTCCAAGTCTACACTGGTTTAAGTCAACTTTAGAAAGTCGACTTAAGCCAAAAGTCGACTTAAAAGTAGGTTTAACAAAGTCGACTTAATTTTTCTTAGGTCGACTTAAGCAAGTGTAGTGTAGACGCTGAGTAAATTAAGTCGACTTAAACAATCTTAGGTCAACTTAATTTACAAGTGTAGATGCACCCATATAGACTAACAGATTTTCTTCGGCTTAAGCTTTCGTGGGCTATAACCCACTTCGTCAGATGCATGAAGTGGAAATCGCAGTGGAGAAGTATATATACACATGCCAGGATGGAGGAGGGCAAGTGTTAGCAAAGTCAGTTCAGAGAGCAGATGGGGTTTATTAACACTTGCTGATAAATGTGTGAGCAGAACAATCACTTTTTGTAGTGTGATAACCATTCCAAGTCCCTATTCAGACCCAGTCTGATTGTGTCAAGCTTGCAAATCAGCTCCATCTCTGTAGTTTCATGCTGAAGTCTGGTTTTGTAGTTTCTTTGTTGAAGTATGGCAACTTTCAGGTCAGCTACTGAGTGTCCATGGAGGTTGAAGTGTTTCTCCTACACTTGAAGTCAACTTAAGGAAATTTTAAGTTGACTTTATTAAACCTAGTATAAAGTCGACTTTACTGGCTAAGTCGACATTATTAAGTTGACTTAACCAGTGTAGACATGGATTAGCCTTAAGTCAACTTTAAGTCAATTTAAAGGGCCCCCAGGACTCCCCAACTGACCTCCCTCTCAGGGTGGCTGGCACAGCCAGAGCCTGGCGTGCCCACCCACAGGGCAGGACACAGCCCTGCCCAACCCGCTCCTATACCCTGCCCCTGTCCTGCTCAGCCCCCATTGTACCCTGGTACAATGGGGCAAATGCTGAGCCCCCTGGGACTTTGAAAGGGGTGCCCCCCCGCCACCATGGACCAGTCCCAGGTCCACCTAGCCCCTACAAGTCAACTTAGGCGTCCAGTGTGGACGCTCTAAGTCAATTTGGCAAGGTGCCCTTTTAAGTCGACCTAATTTTATAGTGTGGACGTGCTAAATCGACTTATTTGGCCAAATGTAGACGTAGCCTAGGAGATTGAAATATGAACACTGCACAAGCTAAAGAAGCAGAAAATGCTAAGTAAAGCAAGACTTCCTTTTTTAAATGTTAACTTACATGAAAATAAAGTTAAAATTAGCTTTAAATAAAAGTGAATTTTTGTACATGGTACAAGTTGATTGAAAGTTTATAGATGTAGTTCATTCCCTAAGTGGGATATGAGGTGTGCTAATTGAGAGGTGATGTTCATCTTGAAGCTCAGGTATGACAACTGTGGGTTCCAGTTGGTTGGGTTTAATGCTTTGTTTTCAGTTTGGCTTAGAGCCTTTAAGGACCACTTGGGTTATATTTTCAAGTTCTTCTCTGCAACCATACAGGAGATTAGAAACTTTTTTTTAACTGAGAGTCACACACAATTCACCTGCCTCCAGCAGCTGGAGCTTTAAAGTAAAACACTGAATATCATGAGACATGATGAAATCGCAAAAGTGGGCAACACTGCCTCCGTCGCCACTACTAAACCCCTGTTTATTTTTGGATTATGTTTCATCTTCACTATTGTAGTTTCCTCCTTTCTGGTCTCAGACTAGAGAGTGCAGAGGTGGGAAACAGGCCAAAATGCCGCTGCTACATTCATATGCCTCCCCACAAGCCCTCTATTCCTCCTTATCTTCCTTTACTAGTTTTCACCTCTAGCAATAGAAGATATAAAGGATCTGGTCCACTGCATAGTAATAGGTCTTTTTATTGCCACACTGATATGTGCAAAGCAGCAAACTGAGTTTGGGATTATTTATCACTTCACAAATGGAATAATGGAAAAATTTCAATACAGAAAATTCTAGAGGTAATCCCATCCATTGAGATTTAACCCTTCTTGTCCTATTGCATCCTTGGGTTTAGCAACTGGGGACAGGTTCTTCTGATCTGGTCTAGGGATAAAGGAAGCAGATAAGAGGTAAGTGACTGATAACTGATCAGTAATACAAATATATTATAAGTAACAGAGACGGAAAAACAAGTACCAGTAAATAACTTGGTCCAGAGTAAAATTCTTCTCATGAGTTGGTTTCAGAAATAGCCATATAGAAATTAATGATACTAGACTATAAATCAAAAAAGGATCAAATACTGATGAATACTGAAATTGCTCAGTCCAGAACAGATATTAAGCACAGTGCACATTTATTCAGCAGCATACACTTCTAAAATGCTATATATTTAACAATAGTAAAAATCAAGAAAAAATTTCCTCTGTAAAAGGAATATATGTAACGCAGGATGGTCAACATTATCAATGGCACATTAAAAGGACATAGCAACAGAAAAGAAACCAGCATGACAACTTTTACTTTTATATGCTGCAGGTTTTATAATGCTTTTTCATATATGCAGAAATTAAAGTAAATTAAAGTAAACATTGCACTCATGTTAAAAAGTACTATTAATCATGCAAACATTTGGCGGTCATGAAGGGATCACAGTTTTCTCTTTCTCTTCTTGTGAAGTGGAAATGTGAGATTCATAAATGTAAGTTGCCTTGAATCTATGAAAATGGTAAATCTATTTCTCATAAACACATAATGAATCACCCCCTTTGTTCTTCTCCTTACAAAATGTGAGAACATTCATACAGAGCACAGATATGCTAGGTCTGAGTAGTAAGCACATGCTAGAAGGAGAACTCACGATTTAATATTATTGAAGGCATCTGACCATACCACTCCTTCCCTGAATAATTGGTCTTTGAACCTAGGCACTGCTTGGGAAAAATAGTACTCTGTCACTGCTATGCCGGTACACCATTGGCCTCACTGGGGTTCAATCACTCCTTCAAAGCCAAGAATTCTTTCCTTCTTTTTCTTCTCTACTTTCCGCGTCACTCCATCTGAAGATAAAATATGGGTGATCATACAGATTTTTTTTTTAAATTATTGGATCCTAGAAATATTATAAAAAAATATATATTTTTACATCTACATCCAGCAGAGTTCTCATTTAAATCAATATCTGATCTCAGTGATTTTGTGGTTCACTTTCGCTCATTTCCTTCACATTCACCACATCTCCCAGCGTGTAGTCTTCTGAGATAAATATTTTTAATCCATTAACATTTTCAGTTTGTTTTTTAATCTGAGTAAATGTTGCCAGTTCACTTGGTTATGCACATAGCTGAGGAAATAGATTCCAACGTGCCTTAGGTTTTATGATACAAAATATGCGACATCATTCTTTGGCATCATGCTGCCTTTTTGTCAGACATCTGCCTATTTCAACAACTTTTTTTGCTACGAAAATGATCTTGAGACTAGCATGCAGAAAGATTTTCATCTGATTCATAAAGTTACTTCAAAGACTGTTTTCCAGTTCCACATATGTTTGCATTAGAAGCCTTAGCTCTAATATTTTTTCCTGAAGCGTAGCCAGGCTGATACCTATGAGACATACAAAGACGCTCCACAACACACTGAACATCAGATCTTATCACGATGATACAAATAAGTTTTAGTTGATTTTGTACTGGGAAACAGTAGCAGTAACCAAAATAGTGATGCCCTAGCACGGCCTGCCTAACTAAGTAGGTCTACCTCAGGAAGGCTGAGTATACATGTATAGACTGGAGTATATGGGCCAAAATTTCACTCTACATTAGTGTAAGATTTGCCATTGGCTTTAATGGAACCATGATTTCACCCATAATGCCTAACAATTGGGATCCTTAAATTTCTTGTACCCATTACAATTGTACTGTTATGGCACAATGGCTGCGTCTACACTGGTAAACTAAGTCGACTTAAGCTTGCTTAAGTCGACTTAATTTACCCTGCATCTACACTACAGTTTCCTTAAGTCGACTTAAGCAAGCTGCTTAAGTCGACTTAAGGAAAATAAAGTCGACATAATTAAAATTAAGTCAACTTTATAAAACCACCTTCCTAGTAGACCTAAGGCTTAAGTCGACACCCTAGAGTCAACTTAAGACAGTGTAGACATGGGGTAGCCCTAAATCGACTTAGGGCTACCCCAGGGCTACACCAATGCCCTCCCTACTGGGAGGGGCACAGTGGGAGCCTGGCATGCCCCCCCACAGGGCAGAGCCCTGCCCACCCTGCCCCTATGCCCTGCCAGGGTCCCTGTCCCCCTTTGCCCCATTGTACCTATGTACAATGGGGCAAAGGTTGAGCCCCCTGGCATTGGGCAAGGGGTGCCCCCCCACCCCTGTGGACCTCCCCTAGGGCCCCCTAAGCCCCTAGAAGTCAACCTAGGCATCCAGTGTGGATGCTCTAGGTCGACTTTTTAAGTTCCCCTTTAAGTCGACTTTATTTTTAAGTGTAGACACACTAAGTCGACTTAGTTAAGTTGACTTAGTTAAGTCGACTTAGTTAAAGTTGACTTAAATTACCAAGTGTAGACATAGCCAATGATTGCTTAGGAATTGACGAAGTGGGAACTCTGTGTTTCTTTATCTTTTAAAACAGATGGAAAAAAAGCATAGATTCCAGTGTGTGTGTTGTACACATACCTAATCTGTGTAACTATATCTGCCTACTTCTGCTACCATCATCTTCAGTTTGTTTGTCAAATCCTCTTGTCGTCTCATCTTCTGTTGTAAGATTTTCAGGATTGGAACTGTTTCTTCCAACATATTCGTACAGAGTCCAGCACACTAGATCCCCAATCCTGATTCAGGCAGATGGACTCTAACTTAATACAAATAAGAAAAATTCTGAATCTGGGAGGAAAATTCTTTAGTAAATCAGAGGGGCAAAAAATAACATTGAGAACATAGAAATGTTTTCCCCTTGAAACCATGCACAGCATCACTAGATTGGGCATGTCTGCATGAACCCAAACACTTACATAGCAAATCAAGCAAATCCTTCATATCAGTCTCCCAACAGAAAAACCTTGTTAACCAATTCCCATTTTATATAGATGCCTAAATCTTATTTATAAAGAGGCTTGGATGAAAGCTTTATTAATGACCATTTAATTGACAGCGACTGGGGGGCAAGGATTAATCTTCATTTGTAAAGCATTATCCATGTCCCTGGCAATATACTCGCTAGATCTCTTCCTACTAAACCCACTCCAAGTTTTGTCACTGACTTTTGTGGGAACAAAATTGTATTCACTGAGGCTACAAGCAGAGATTGCTAGGGTCTGAGTTTTGAAAACGGGCAAGTGTAGTTGCCACTTTCAAGGGACTTGTATGCGCAACTATGTATCTGATTATCTCCATAAACAATTGTGTTTATAGCTTCAAAATTCTGAACATGTTCTCTCTTATTCTGTTTAGGTTCTTACGCTGTGTGATATTTGTTTATTTTTGACAATCAAACCTCAAATATTTGCAACTGCCCAAGTCGTTGGCTGTCTTAGAACGTAGGATTAAATTCTACTTTCAGTTACACCAGTGTGAGTCCAGAGTAACTCTACTGAATCCAGCCCAACTAATTCCATTTCTTCATCAAAATAAACTTGAAATTTTCAGCCTCACTTCCTGATTATAAATTCAAAACCAATGTATGCACTCTAATATCAAATTGATGTAACTATTTTAACTGTATTATAAAAGTAGATCCATTTTCCCAGAGTACAATGTCCCCTCACAGCCTGGCTTCACAATCAACAAATTCGCATCTCTATTTATATATCTGATTTTTTTTCTTTTTTCTTTTAACACAGTCCTCTAAGGATTCTCTGTATATTTATCGAACACAGATAAGCTTCATTTACAGTATAATTGCAACTGGAAAGTGAAAATCCCACTGCAAGCATCAGTCAGAAGCCTTAGAAAACAGGTCCAGAGTCACTTTTTGAAAGTAGAACATAGGCTCCTAAGTCACTTAGGAGTTTTTGAAAATGTTAGCCTGACTCAAATTACACTTCCAATAACTTCTTTAGAGATAAGATTTTATTTTTAATTATAGATTCATTTGTTTCAGAGAATTTTGTTAAAATTTCCTAAATTCCATTAAGAGTATGATATTTTTGTTTCTCATAGCAAAATTAAATTTAGCCTCATTTCAGGCTGTCCTGACTGAGAGCTTCATGACTTTGTTATACTTTCAGGTTCAGAGCAGAACTAGGGGTTGGACCCAGTTATTTTTAAATGGTTAACTATAGTCTGGACTGGAGGATGTGAAAAGAACATGCTCATTATATTTGCCGATAACATTTAATTGTGCGCAAGTGTTGGAAATACAAGAAGTGCCAAATCAATAATACATTAGGGTAATTGTAAAATGAGCTAGAACAGTATGACACTGGTACTCAGACTACAGGAATGAGTGCAAGATTACTGGCTGGATAAAATATGGTTATTTTCTAATGAATTCTGTAGCTTGTCCAAAAATAAGTAGTTGTTGAAAGAGAGAATTCATTTACCATTATGCATTTTTTTTTCAATTGCTTTCCTGTTTCTTAATAAGCAAGCACACACAGCTGAATGCAGTTGACACTGCGAAAGCCCTGGATCAATTTGAGTTCATCTCACTATTCCTAGTCTTCATGACAGCAACATTTAAGTTAAGTTGAAACAAGAAGGATGTAGAAAGATAGGAAGAGTAAAATCCATGTGAAGGCACCTCACTCTTACCGTCTCTATTAAGTGTAAAGGATTCAGGGTGAAATCCTTCTACTATTCAATGCAAAGCTTCTACTGACTGCAATAAAAATGGAAATTTACCCTCAGATTACAGGCTTAGACAGAAGTTCAATTTCCTTCCAATGAGTTTGTGTTCATGTCCATCAATGAAAAATTACCACGTAAAATTACCTTCTTGGGGCATATAAACATGTCATGCAAATTTTCTCACCCACTCTTTTTCTGTTACAAAATTATATTTCCCCATAATTTCTATACCCTTATACTCCAGGCAAGACTAACAAGGGCTATGTCTACACTTGCAAGTTAGTTAATTTGAATTAAGTCATTGTGGCCATATTAGTTCAAACTAACTGCTTAGTTCGAACTAATCGGCAGATTGACCTTCATGCAACTGACTGATTCGAACTAAGCAAGTGCCCTGCATGGACATGGCTAGTTCGAAGTAGCGTTGTAGTGGGACCATGCTAGTTCGAATTAAGTTAATTTGAACTAACTAAAATTAGTTCGAATTAGTTAGTTCGAATTAACTAATTGAAACTAGTTTTGTAAGTGTAGACATAGTCAAGGAGTCCTGTGGAGACTCTTTAGAACTTGCCTCCAGACAAGGTTATACAAACTTTATTTTTTCTCTATGACAATAAAGCCTCACTCAGACTCAAGGCTTAAATGTCCCAGAAATAATTTTTCACATTAAATAACCATACCTGATCTGGAAGTGCATTTCAATTTTCTTTCTTGATAATACATTTTCTAGCATTGAGGGATGAAAACACAAATGAAATTTAACATCAGTGTCTGGTTTTTGTTTTTTTTCAAAGCATGGTGGTTAAAATCTTGATGTATTTTGGATCTTTGCCATAATAATGTATGGATGAAACCACCTCTGCCTTAAATACAGAAGTTTGTGTTCCCACATTAGTACAATTATTGCTATAAATATTGCCCTCACTGGTGATGGGAGAAAATTCACAGAGAATATTTTTCACAAACTATCTGGGCAAACTAGATATGACATGGAAAAAATGGATAGGGCCAGAAGTGGCAGGTTACCTGCATTGATTTTTTTTTCCATATCCCTGCATGGCTGCAATGCTGAGGACCCCACAACTTACTCTGAAATAGGAAAGTGTTATTCACTCCATTGTACTAACAGGGAACTGAGGCCAACATTTTTAAAAATGGCCAATAATTTTTGGAGACATCTTATGCTTGATTTTCCAGGGTTAGGGGAGTAGGCCACCAGCACAGAACTCTCACTTCTTTGTGCAGATGGGATGATAGGGGCTATATTTTTTCCTATTAAATAATGATAATACCTTCCCACATAGTAGGAAATGTGTTACCATTTATAGCAGTGTGAAGTTTAAAGTCTTAAAATTAAAAGAGAACATGTTGCTGGTAGGGTATTTTCGACAGATCCAACCTGTCTGAATGATATTCTACGCTGGATCGTCCACATTACCATATTAAACTTCTATTTTATTGGGGCAGGCTCTCATCCAGGTAAAATGAGAGGTGGTGCACCATCAGGTGAAAACATCTGGGAGAGATACCAGCAGGATAGTTTTTGAACATTAAGACATGCTCACTCAGAATAACTTAACTGTGCTGTAACTGAAAAATGCTAGTTTCAAAGTGTCTCTGTGGTATGATGCAATGGATGGTGGTACATCATCTACAAGTATGTTTAGAACTTGATTCTGACAGTGACTCATGTGATGTGTCACAGAGGGATGGTCAAATTAACTGGAGGTAATATATAGTTTATGAGCAATAACTACTACTGAGCATAGTGTTTCCTGAGAACTAATGTCTGCTTGAGATTAATAATATCATGAACCATCAGTTCTTTCCAGCTGGTCAACATGATCCAACAAACACTGAAGTGAGCTGAAATCTTGCCAGAAACATCCTTTGCTGTGATCACTGTGGCTTAAAACCTGAATCATCTGAGTCCTGTTCTTGTTTGTTATATTGAAATGGACCAATCAATTTTGTACAATATATGTTAAATCATAAGGCTACCACCTCATCATTTAAAGTTTTACCACCCCTTCCCCCCAAACTCCTGAATATGTATTCATTTGTTAAAAAAAATATGGAGGGTACATTTGATAAATGACAAGGACACTGTAACATTTAAACCCAACAATTTTTGAAAGTTTAATATAGTTTTAGATAAAACTGAGCTTGCAGTATTAACGAATACAAGAGTTTGTAATTTTGTATAATCCAAATAAACTTGTACATTTATACAATTATAGATTGCATGCCAGAAAATGCAATTAGTTGACTCTAATTTGAATATATACAATTTACAATATAATTCAAGCATAAGTTCAGCAGTAGAGAACACAGACCTGCTGTGCAGTCAAACAAATACTTTTTTTAGCTTACGCACTAGGGCTGGGCAAATGTGTACATGATAAAATGAGAGAAGTGGCAATGTGGCTGTGCTAACAGAAATGAAATGTTAATGCAAAATAACTTCAGTGTCTTTAAAAAAGATTCAAGCTAATTTATCATTCACATTTGTGGTAGCACTTCTCAGTGTTTTAGTCTCAACATAAGTTATATTCCAGTGCATGCCAAAAGCTCAGCAGCTTTGTTCCCAGTAGGAAAGGGTGAACGATTTATGGGAAAGAAATCAGGTATTTTGAATTAATTGTAACTGAATATTTATCAGATTATTTTGCAGCATCAAAAATAACACACACAAAAAAGGACAGTACTTTCCAATTTCAGGGCACAGTTATACAGATTACTAAAACCTGACCTACCCCACAAAGTTAGGAGTGACATAAATCGACTTGTGCACATGTCCAAATCAAAGTTTCTCCTACCAACGAAGCGCCTATTATAGCGGTGCAGTACCACCACTTCCCCGAGTGATAGAGAGCCACAGTCAATCCGCTTCAGTCGACACAGTGCAAGTGCTGAATTACCTCTGTTGACCCTAACAGTCCTCCTGCAACTGTTCCACAATACCCCTGTCCTGGCAACAGTCGGTGCTCTAGCCATAGTTTTGAACTCCATTGCCAAGAGGTCAGAATCCCTTAGCCATCCAACCTCCTCATTAACATCTTCCATGTGATTTTTGACTTGACTCTTCCTGATTGCCTACCTTGGAAAGTACACCTACCAGCTCTCTTTTGTTGTGTATAGCTGACCACGTTGCCTCTGTGCACAGTGAGCTCCTAGACAAGCTCCTGCTTAGAGAAAAGCAGTCTTGGATTTCCGCAGCCTTGGGGGGAAGAGACTGCGATAGCACACATACGAAATAGTTGTGGAAATTTAAACATCTATGACCAAATTGTACAGGGGATGCTGAAACTGTGGCATAACAGAGATTCCCAGCAATGTTGGGTGAAAATGTAGGAACTTTCCAGGGATACCAGAATATGAGGGATGGCAACAAGAAATCTGATGCTGCCTTGCAGACTTTTTACTTTTAGAATGAACTACATGCCATACCTGGCAGTGACCTGGACAGCACCCTGTATTTTGCTGTGGACAGTTTGCGAAGTCTGAATTGCAGACCTGTCCTGTCAATAGTAAGGAAGAGGGGACATAAACAATGCCATGAGCCAGAAGCAGTTTGAAACTCCATTCGGGCCAGTCCCAACATGCAAGTGCAGATGAGCTGGCTGATGGGAAGAAAGTTTGGGTAAGTGTGTGTGTGTGTGTGTGTGTGTGTGCATTATTCTTCATAATCTTTTTTTTCCTCTTATTTTCCCTTCCTTACCTTGCCCTTCTTCCCTATTTAAAAAACGGTGCCAATCTCATCTGCAAGTTCACAGAACAAAGATACTTGTTTGGCTCATCTACTTTACTGGTATAATATTAGAAAAAATGTTCGGCTATGTCTACACTTACCAAAGTTAGTTCGAATTAACTAATTCGACCTAATTTTAGTTAGTTCAAATTAACTTAATTCGAACTAGCCTGGCCGCACTGGAAGCTTAGTTCGAACTAAGCAAGTGCCATGCATGGCACTTGCTTAGTTCGAATTAGTCAGTTGCATTAAGGTCAATGTGCCGGTTAGTTCAAACTAACATGGCCACATTGACTTAAACTAACTAGTTTGAATTAATGGTTAGTTTGAAAGGTATAATCGAATGTATTAGTTCAAATTAAGGAAGCCCTTAATTTGAACTAATGAAAGCCTAAGGTGGCCAAGGCTTAAGTTAATTAAGCTTCCTTAATTCGAACTCACTTGCCAGTGTAGACATAGCCTTGAGAATAAATTCAAAAAGAGTAGTGTGGCAATCTGACGACGCTGTTGTCCTGTGCTCAGACAGAGGTAGAACAAACAGGTAGAATCAGCATCCACTTTTCTGTACTTTTATTTTTTTGGGCTAGGCAGGGGACCATGTAGAAAACTTTGTTAATCTGAAGAGGGATGTCCTTATTCTCTTGAGTAATCTTGATGAAACGTCTATGGATAAAGTCTGTGATACTCTTCCAAACTTTCTAGGAATAATAGCCTTGTCTCTTCACTTCTGCTATGACAATTTCCCTTGAAAGTCTGTGATGCATTTGGCTGGCACCATTCAAGTAAATAGGTTAGCAGTCTACAGACCCGAGCAGCTTTGAGATGCCAGTAGCAGCTGCGTTCTCTGTGTGTCAGGAGTGACATGTCAGCCGAAGTTATCCTTGCCTGTTAAAATATTGCCAATATTCACCACACTTTCCCTTTACCCATACTTAGGAGCACCCAGAATTTAAACCTTCCGTACAAAAGAACACCCAGTACACCCATGGTTTGAGCTGCAGAGCAGTGCTAAAGTGAGATGCTCCAAAACTGAAGTGGCAATTACCATTTCTTATTATAGGGATTAACGGACTAATGTGAATATTTGATCCTATGCAAGAGAAAGAAGTGGACTAGGGAAAGGTATGTTCTGTGAGATCCTCCCATTCTCTACAATCTCAGACTGTAAACACATGACTTGGGGGCACCATATGCCTATGGAGAAAGACAGAGAATGGAGAAAGCAATTGCTGCAGAACAGGAAAAAGGACCAAAAGGCATACTGGAAAATGCACCAGAACATCATGGGTTTGTTCTGGCAACAAACTCGAAGATACTGCAATGCATTTTTGACCTATATGCCCAGGAGACTTCAGATTCAGTAGCTTTTCCAGTCCTTAGACAACACCGTGGTTGATGCTCCTGATACCTGCCTGCCCCAACATTACAAGTGGCAGATGGTGTACATCTTTACTACTATCACTCCACACTAGGGAAAACAAGAACCACAGCTGCACATACACTGACTTGTGAAAATCACAGGATCAGCCACACTTACCACACTAGTAAGTGTTACATAATGAACATAAACCTTTATTTCTGTTTTTACTTGAGTCACCCTTCTAAAGAGCTGCTAAAAGGTTTTTGCTATGTATGTTTCATTGCACTTGAGTTGCGTTGTATGTTTCTCTGCACATAATAGAATATGGTTTTTGGAAATGCAATATATTTAGGGGGTGACTCCAAACATTACAGCTGCAATACAGTTTTCATAATGAGAGACATTAACCCATCCATAATATTTGTTCAGACCAGGCATGCTATTTCATAAAAGCATCAGAAAACACTATTGATGCTTACTGTTAAAATGGTCTTTTAAGGGCTCCCTCAAGAATACAGCTCCATGATTGGCTTCTGTAATACCCCTTGTATCTGTCCGTTCTAAATCAGCAGACAGCTGGATCCACTTTGTCCCTCCTCCTTGGTGACAGCGCTTTCCCCTTTGTCTCACAGGTATTATGCAGTATATGGTACACAGTTATAACAATGGGGATAGTTGCCTTGCTGAGATCCAATCTAGCAAGTAAACAGCATCAACAACCTTTCAATCTAACAAAGGCACATTAGGCTCTTATCCTGCACCTGCTGGGCCAGTGGCTGAGAGTTTCTCAGTGCTGTCGAGGTGGCCAGTGAATAGCTTCATGAACCAAGAGCAAGAGGTAGGCCGAGTCCCCCAGAATCACAATTGGTAATTTAACATCACTAATTGTTATGTGTCAGGAAAGAATGTTGCTGCATGCAGCTTTCTGAAACGTGCTATGTTCCATTTTGGTCACCAGGCATTTGCAGCATGGTATTACTATACCCCCCAGACTAACGTACATAGGACTGACAGATCAGCCAAAGGTCAGACAAGCAGGCATGCAGCTCTCAGATCATTATAAATTTTGAAAAACTCTAGGTAAATGTGAAGTCCATAAGTACACAATTGGTAGATGGTGGAGCATAACTCCCAGGAATAGTGCTGCGTATCTGTTATATTTGAATAAACACTTCCAGCAGTGTAGATTCCCAAGTTTTCATTCCTTGCAACCAATTACAAAATAAAAAAATAAATTCTTCCATACAGTGGTTGATCTGCTATTACTATTATTATTACTTTTTTATATAGTACTATATTACAGTCTCATTTAAAATGGTCCAAAGCCCTTTGAGTCAGAACTGCCCACACCAAACTGGAATCAGTGAACTCTGCACACCCTGATCAATGTATGTTCTCAAAGTAATTATTGGATTAAAGAAAGGATTATTATTTTTGCTGTTGTTTGCTTATTTAATTACCCTGTTTCCACAAGTGCACCAGCTACACATTTATGGTCAAATTAATCACATTTGTCTCGTTTTTGAATAGAACAGAGATGAGCCAACATAGAATTACCCCCACCGCCTCCAGATACCCCCACAGCCAGACCTATTCCACGTGCCAAAGCACCACTTTGTAATGATGTCTTAGCATCAACTAACGGGTATTTTTTTTTCAGCTACTGGGATATATGCTATATAGATGTTCAACTTTTAGGGGAAGAAATGAGACAGCTTTCACCCAAGGCAGATGAAAGGTGCGCCAATGCTGGGAACCCGTGCTTGTTTGGAGGTACCTACACTATGCAGAATCAGCTTGGCTGATCTCTGCAGAGAGAATTTAGAATGAAGTGAAATGAAAAATAAAAGAATTTTGAAAACAAAAAAAAAGAGTTGACCGTTACACTTTGAAACACATCTAAGAGTATTTTTTCAGCTTAATCACCATAGATAAAGACAGAGGGGAAAAATTCCCCTAAACCAGGGAGGTAAGTTGCCTTCAAGGACTTCATGTGCAATAATAGAGCATTAACACTATTTGGATGTTCAGGAAATGTTTTAGCAATCTTTAAGAATTCAGAAAAGCAGTTCTGATTGTGATTTCCAGTTTGGTCGGAAAATAAAGGCCAAAGGTCCTGCAAACACTTACTCAGGTGAGTAGGCCCTCTTCAGGCAAGTAGGCCCATTGATGCACAAGTAACAGCTTGCAGGATTGGGACAAGATTTCACCCATAAAGTTTGCTGCTTTCACAGAGCAAATAAATAATTTCCCTATTAAACTGATACTATTGGCATCAGAAATCAAGCAACTGTGACCATTTCAAATGTTTTGTTTACATATATTAATAATCATGAAACAAAATGATCTCATGCTTGCATTTGAATTCTACATTTTGTACTTAAAATGTAAACTCTGAGAGTTTATTTTGCCCAGCCCTAAATAGTACAATTTTTGCCAACACCTCTTATGAGGTACACTTGAAATTCTCCCAGCATAGTAATGGCAGAAAAAAACGAAGAAAATATTAAAGCATATGATAAAATGGCAAATAATTTAAGGCTAAGAGATTTGGTGTTGGAACTGAATGATGCTTATAGCCTTATTTTAAGAAAGAAAACATGCACCGTAAATACTTTGTTAAACAAAACATCACAATCTACATCAGAAAAAATATATTTTAAATTAAATTATAACTTGCCCTGAAAGTTATCAACTCATATTTTACCTACAATCTATCTTTAAGAAATAGAGGAGAGAGTAACACCCCCCTTTACATATTTTCAGAATATACAATATAAATATAGTAAGAATCATGCCAGAAAACTATATGCAAAAATTGCACACTATTATTGCATGCTTGTTGTGTTACTACATGCCAATTAATATTAGCTTTCCTATGACCCCAGTTGGGACTTCAGGTCTTTTCTCATAACAGTATACATACAGTACATCATTATATGGGAGAACACTGCTGTTCCAGTTTGCATGCAGTGCTCAGGAAACTTTCACCTTTTAACAATATTCTCTTTTCAGAGGGTTTGGATTGACTAGTAATTCAAACTTTAAATAATATCTAAATGTCTATTCTTGTTATGTAAATCGATCAGAATTCATTTTCCTCAATTTGGGTGGAAGCTTTCCTTCCATTCTACCTCCTCCTCCTCCTGACAATTTTTGAAGCTTTGGTGGCAAATCAGCCACAGACTGACTCATAGGATCTGACATCATCTTTGTAGTTTTAGATACCAGTTTCTCTTCGGAGTTGCCAGGAACTGAGCTTATTCGCTGAAGTTTCATAGGTAAATCCCCGAAGCTGTAGGCTTTTTCAGAGGTTGTAGAACTCATCCTTAATAGTTTTTTGGGAAAATCTTCCCTGCCAGTCATTTTCTGAAGTTTTGAGGGTATCTTTGTACTAATGTCATCTAGACCATCTAGACATTCTATGGAATTATTCCTTTCTTTACTGTTACTTACAGCTGGTGCTATTAAAGGGGAGGACATAAGAAGCATTTCTTCCTGTTCTTTCACACTGTAGGGTGGCGTAGGGACTTCAAATGTTGCGTGGAACTGGGAATAGTCTACTTTAAAGAATCCTTCCTCTAAGGAAATCACAGGGAAAAAACGGTGACCCCAGAGAACTTCATCTTCAGTATATGACGTTCTTGCTTGACATGTCATCCCTGCAACAAAAAATGAAACAAAAGCCTTGATTAAATAATAAAGGAATGAAACTGCATGTCATATCTTATTTGACTGTGGATATATAAAATCTTGATTTTAATATTTCATATACAGATAATATTTTATGCTTTTTTTCATGCAATTAACCCATCAGTACTAATGAAACTCTGACATCACTGATTTTGGAGATCTGTTCTTGTGGAAGGCAGGAGGAGTTAAAAAAAAAAAAAAAGGCAATGCTAGCTGTCAGATGATTTTGCATATTTTGTAATTTCCCCCAATCCAATAATTTCCTTGAATCAAAATTACTTTTGTTTCCACTATGGAGCTAGTCAGAAAATGGGGCCTACAGAGGTCATAATATATAGGAACCACTTCTGTTCTGTTTTTCATTACTTTTCTTTAAAAAAAAAAACTTCTGTCATTTAATAAATTTAAATCTATATTGCTCACTAAACTGAACACAAAAATTTCACTGGGGCATTTTTGAAAAAAAAAATTATTCTTCATCAAAATTTTATAGCCTGCTCTTCTCCAATAAGAACATAAGAACATAAGAAAGGCCGTACTGGGTCAGACCA
>ML685793.1:1846406-1866902 GCA_007922175.1 Pelusios castaneus | reverse complement strand
ATTCCAATTCAGGTGAGTCACGAGCTGGCCTAGTGGAGGTGGGGGTCGGAGCCTTTCATTGCTGTACTGAGGACTGCTCTCCCCACTGCAGCGTCTGCAGCGCTTTGCTGGTTAATAGCGTAATGTGCCGTGAAGGTGTGTATAGAGGACCAGGTTGCGGCCCTGCAAATTTCTGTAACTGGGACGTGAGCCAGGAACGCGGCTGAGGAGGCCTGCGCCCGGGTAGAGTGGGCTGTACATGACGGAGCAGGGCGGTTCGCCAAACCGTAGCAGGCTTTGATGCACGAGGAGATCCAGGAGGAAATCCTCTGTGATGACACCGGTTCGCCTCTCATTCTTTTAGCTATGGCCACAAAGAGTTGGGGGGTCTTTCTGAAGGCCCGTGTTCTGTCGATATAGAAGGCTAGTGCTCTGCGGACGTCCAGGGTGTGCAGGACTCTTTCCCTGTCATTGGCGTGGGGCTTTGGGAAAAGACGGGTAGGAAAATTTCCTGGCTGCAGTGAAAGCTAGAAACCACCTTAGGAAGAAAGGAGGGGTGAGGGCGTAACTGTACTTTGTCCTCGTGGAACACAGTGTAGGGTGGCTCCGCCGTGAGTGCTTTCAGTTCTGAGACCCTACGGGCCGAAGTGATCGCCACTAGGAAGGCGACCTTCCATGACAAGTAGAGTAGGGAGCATGAGCCCATGGGTTCGAAGGGGGGCCCATGATCTTAGATAGCACCAAGTTCAGGTCCCATGCTGGTGTTGGGCGGTGGGCTTGTGGGTAAATCCTCTCCAGACCTTTGATAAAGCGTGTCATTAAGGGATGGGAGAAAAGGGGCCTACCCCTTTCTGTATTGTGGAACGCTGAAATAGCGGCGAGGTGCACCTTGATGGACGCCAGGCCTAAGCCGGATTCCTTTAGCTGTAGGAAGTAGTCTAGGATCAAGGGAATAGGGGCCATGTCTGGGGGGACCCCTTTACCCTGAGCCCAAATGGAGAAGCGGGACCATTTGGCCATATACGCTTTCCTTGTGGATGGCTTTCTGCTTTCTAAAAGGATCCTTCTGACCCGATGAGAGCACGCCCTTTCCCCTTCATTCAGCCACAGATCCTCCAAGCCGTCAGGTGCAGGGACCGGAGGTTGTGATGACGTAGGCACCCGTGGGCCTGGGAGATCAGGTCCGGCCAGTGGGGCAATGGTATCGGGGGGCTCGCTGAGAGTTGGAGCATTGTTGGGTACCAATGCTGTCTGGGCCATGCCAGGGCAATCAGTATGACTGACGCTCTGTCTCTTTTCACTTTCAGAAGGACTCTGTGGATGAGAGGAAAGGGCGGGAAGGCATATAGCAAGCCCTGCCCCCCAGTCGAGAAGGAAAGCGTCTGATAGGGACCCCGGGCTGTGGCCTTGGAAGGAACAGAACTGGGGGCACTTCCTGTTTTCCTTGGTGGCGAAGAGGTCCACTCGGGGAAAACCCCACCTTCGGAAAATCTCCCACAGCACAATGATTGACCATTCGTGAGCTTCGAACGCCCGGCTGAGGCGATCTGCTAGAGTGTTTTGGGAACCGGGGAGATGTGAAGCCTCCAGGTATATCGAGTGAGCGATACACTCCTCCCACAGTTTCATCGATTCCCTGCAAAGGGGGGTGGATCGTGCTCCCCCCTGTCTGTTCAGATAGAACATTGCTGCGGTGTTGTCCGTGAGGACTGAAACGTGTAAGCCCCGGATTTGAGGCCGAAAGGCACGGCACGCCAGACGAACTGGTCTTAGTTCTTTCACATTTATATGTAATCCTATCTCTTGCCGGGACCAGAGACCTTGGGTGCGAGCGTTGCCCAGATGGGCTCCCCCTCCCACTTGGGAGGCGTCCGTGACTAGCGTTACGGTGGGGTGGGGTTTTAAGAAGGGGGCTCCCGACATGACGTGCTCCCTGCCCAACCACCATTGGAGTGACAGTATTACCGGGGGAGGGAGCCGAATCACTTTGTCCGGGTCGTCCTTGGCCGGGTGGAATGTTGATTTGAGCCACAGCTGCAGTGGCCGGAGGTGGAGTCTGGCAAACTGGACTACATAAACGCATGATGCCATGTGGCCCAACAGGGTCAGGCAGGTCCTTGCCGTGGTGGTTGGAAAGGCACTCATGGACTTTATGATATCCCCCATGGTTTGAAATCTGGCCTCCAGGAGGAAGGCCCTGCCCTGTGTAGAATCTATGGTGGCCCCAATAAACTCGATTCTTTGAATTGGAATTAAAGTTGACTTTGACTCGTTTATTTGGAGGCCTAATTTCGTGAAGGCGTCCCTCACGAATGTCACTTGCGATTGCACCTGATCCTTGGACCGGCCTTTTATCAGCCAATTGTCTAGGTAAGGGTATACTTGTATGCCGCGTCTCCTGAGGAAGGCAGCCACCACAGACATACATTTGGTAAAGACCCTGGGGGCTGACGTGAGGCCGAACGGCAGAGAGGCAAACTGGAAGTGGTCCGAACCCACTTTGAATCTCAGGAACCTTCTGTGGGGAGGGAATATGGAGATGTGGAAGTATGCCTCTTTTAAGTCGAGGGCGGCATACCAGTCCCCCGGATCCATAGAGGGGATGATAGAGGCAAGGGATACCATACGGAACTTTACCTTTCTTATGAATTTGTTGAGCGCCCGTAGGTCCAAGATCGGTCTTAGGCCCCCTTTTGCCTTCGGGACAAGGAAATATCGTGAATAAAATCCCTTCCCTTGAAATTCCTGTGGGACCTTTTCTACCGCCCCTGATTTTAACATCTCCTGAACTTCCCCCATGAGGAGCTGTTCGTGAGAGGGATCCCTGGAGAGGGATCGGGGTGGGTAGTGGTGGTGGGGGAGGATAGAAAATTGGATAGAGTATCCGTATTTTATTGTTCGGAGCACCCATTTGTCCGAGGTGATCCGGGACCAGGCCTGGTGGAAATGTGAGAGCCTGTTGCAGAGGGGGGGGTCTGGATCCGGTAACGTGACTGGAAGGTCGCCCTCGGTCGTACCTTCAAAAGGTCGGCTTGGGGCCCTGGGGCTGCTTAGATGTGCCCCTCCCGGCGCTGGAGGGCTGTGGATGCCTACGCCTATAGGTCTTCCCCCTGCCCCTAAAATAATCTTGTTTGGGGGGGTAAAACCATCTGTTGGATGAGGGCTTAAAGTGTTTTCTCTGGGGCGCCGGCGTATGCTGAGGATTGCCTGTTGGTTAGCAATCCTCATCTGGAGCCCCCCTGTGGTGTACACCTTTCTCCCGAAGAGGTCCAACCTCTTTGGGTCTTTGGCTTTCAGCGCTGGGCCTTGCTGGCCTTGGCGGTCTTTGTCATTCGCCGCGGATACCACTAGGGAACTTGGCTGAGGATGAGTAAATAGGTACTCGTGGCCTGCAGAGGGGGCAAAGTACCTCCTGTCAATCCCCCTTGCCGTGGGGGTATTGAAGATGGGGACTGCCACAATGTTTTAGTGGTTGTCTGTAGTGTTTTAATGATTGGCAGGGCTACCCTGGACGGGCCTTCCTGCGCCAGTATGTCTATCATTGGGTCGGGGTCTTCCCTGACCTCCTCAATTTGGAGGTTCAGACCTTGGGCTACTCTTTTTAGGAGTGACTGATGCGCTTTATAGTCCATCGGGGGGGGTAATTGCCGATGGTTCCATTAGCGCCTCATCCGGGGAGGATGAGGAAGACACTTGTTTGCCTCCCTCCTGTTCCCCCTGCGCTTGTACTCCCTGCTCCAGGATTTCGCCTTCTTCTTCCAGGTGCGAAGCTGGGCTGAGGGCTGCGCGCTCCAGAAGCCCTGGGTCCCTTTCTTGGGGTGCCCGAGCCAGTGTCTCTGTGCAAGGCTTGGGGTCTGAGAGGTTGTGGCCCACGTCTTTAGCTGGTTTGGAGCTCGATGTTATGGAACATTGTTCTGCCCCCGGTTTGCCCTGGGCTTGGTGATATGCCCAGGGGGTCCAGAAGGGCCACTGTACCGTTGTCTGCCAATGAGGCCGGGTTGAGTCTGGGTCGTCCCTACGTTGCGGGATTCTGGGCAGTAGCGAGCCTGCCTCTGAGGTTATGGACTGGGACCTGGGGGACCAGGGCGGTGCCGACAACGGCATCTTGGTGTCCGCTCGGGAGGGCTGGGACCCGTAGTCCTGCGGGCGGTGCCGGGTCGGTGAGCGGTACCAGGGTGACCTTTGCGTGTCTGCCTCTCGGTGCCGGGATCCAGAGCGGTACCGGGAACGTGAATGGTACCGGTACGGGGAGCGATGCCGCGATCGTGAGTGGTACCGATGTGGATGGTACCGGTGTGGCGAACGGTACCCAGTCTGCTGGTAATATGTCTGGTGCCGATCCTGCGCCCGGCCCCAAGATCCGGAGCGGTGCCGAGACCGAGATCGACGTCGGTAACCGGACCGAGAACGGGACCGTGAGCGCTCACCCGATCGGGACCGGCGCCGTAGAGGGGGACTTTAGCGGTACCGTGGCTCCATTGGCCTCGAGGAGGGGGAGCGGTGGTGCCCCTTCGGAGACTCAGCTGCGCTCCAAGACGAAGGTCTGTATCTATATGGGGACCTGTGCCTGGACATGGAATGGTGCCGGGAGGTAGACCCCGGCCTGGACGATCTGCCCGGGGACGTCAGGAGCTGCGGAGACGACCGGTGACGGGAGAAGTGTTCGGGCCTCAGCATGGGTGGTTTTCCCCTGGAGGCGGTACCGGACCTTGATACGGTGTGCGATGAAGCGGGGGACTGAGCCGCCGTCAAGGCTATTAGTTCCCGCGCTGCCTCAAAAGTACCGGGGGTGGATGGCATATCCAGATCCCCGATACTGCTCTGCTGCCCCAGAGACCCCGGTGGGGTGTGTCCTTGGGGGCGTGGCGGGCTCGAAGGTTGGCCACATTGAGCCTGGGTTTCTTGTGAACCCGTATCCGTGCTCTTAAGGGCTGGTAGTTTTGCCGGGGAGCGACCCCTCTCGGCTCTATGCCTTTTCCTCTGAGCCGGCGAGAGGGAGCGGTGCCGGGATGGCTTTCCCGCACTTGCGGCCTTGGCGGTGCCCGGTACCGGGGCTTTCGGTGCCGGGTTCCTCGACGATGCTGGGGTGCTCTGTACCGAGGCTCCCGGCGTCGAGTCGCCCGATTGGGGCCCCAGCGCTGCCTCCATTAACATTTGTTTGAGGCGTGCGCTTCTTTCTTTTCTGCTTCTGGGCTTGAACCCTCTGCAGATTTTGCACCGATCGGACTGGTGTGCCTTGCCCAAACACTTAAGGCAAGAGTCGTGGGGGTCCCCTTTGGGCATTGGCTTGTGGCATGAACCACAGGGTTTAAACCCTTGGGTCCCGGGCATACCCCAGCCGGGGCAGCTCCGGGTATCTTACAGTTGCAAAGAATCCGCTGAGAATGCTTGCCCGAGGCAAGCAAGTAGCTCCAGCGACCGTCACTGATGGCGGTAAGCAGGAACTGGTGGACGGTCGGGTCGGCAGGAGTACTTATACAGCGCCATAAGGCGCCACTCCAGGGGGCGCCTGCTACGACCCGACGGGTACCGCTGGGGAAAAAAGTCTCCGACGACTGTGCACGCGGCGCACATACACCTGAATTGGAATCGGCATGAGCGCACTCGACGAAGAACACCCTATACCAAAAACCTACTGATCGCTACAGTTACCTACATCCCTCGAGCTTTCATCCAAGACACACCACACGATCCACTGTCTACAGTCAAGCTCTAAGATATAACCGTATTTGCTCTGATCCTTTGGACAGAGACAGACACGTTCAGGATCTCTATCAAGCATTCTTAAAACTACAGTACCTACCCACAGAAGTGAAGAAACAGATTGACAGAGCCAGACGGATACCCAGAAGTCAATTACTACCTGAGAAACCCAAGGAAAAAAACAACAGAACGCCATTGGTTACCACCTACAACCCCCAAGTCAGCAAACCCTGACAAACCCTCTTCACCACATCATCAAAGATCTACAGCCTATTCTTCAAGAAGATCTCTCACTCAATCCTTGGGAGACAGACCTCTCCTTGCTTACAGACGGCCCCCCGGATACTCACCAGCAACTACAGATCAAACAACAGAAATATTAAAGCAGGAACATATCCCTGCAACAGACCATGATGCCAACTTAGCCCTCATATCTACACTAAAGACACCATCTCAGGACCCAATCAACCCACCTACTCCATCAAGAGCTCATTCACCTGCTCATCCACCAATGTGATTAATGCCACCATGTGCCGGAAATGCCCCTCTGTCTTATATATTGGACAAACAGGGCAGTCTCTGCGCAAAAGAATAAATGGACACAAATCTGACATCAAAAATTGCAACACTAAAAAACCAATAGGGAAATACTTTAATCTCTCTGCTCACTCTATTGACAACTTGCTAATAGCTGTGCTGAAACAGATGAATAACAAATCATAGACCACGAATTTATATGCAAATTTGACTCAGTTGCCTTGGGGTTAAACAAGGACTACAGATTTTTCTGTCATTACAACAGGTGATTTGACCTCACTTTCCTCTATGTGCTGTTCCCCAGTGTCTGAATCCTAACATCTATTTTGATTTGCTGTTACAGCCTGACCCGATCCTATGTCATACACTCCCCTGCATTTAATTTCCTCCCATTCTGTAAATTGCCCATCTTCAAAGCGTCTCCCACAAAAGCTCATGCGATAAATAAATCTGTTAGTCTTTAAAAGTGCCACAGGACTCTGATTTTCTGCAACAGACTAACATGGCTACCCCTCTGGAACTTGACAACATTTATGCACTAGATTTTCATTTGAGATCTGTAACAAATTTGGAACATCATTTGGCATTGGTGGGAGGCCATATCTCTTTGACTCTGCAGTATTGAAAGTCACCAGAGACAAAGGCTGGGAGGTGGGGGAGGGGGAGAGAGGAGGGCTCAAGTCAGTCTAGGTGCCTAGCCTTTCCAGCAGGGCAAGAAAAGCAATAGTTGGGTGCTGGCTGTAATGTGGCAGCCCCTCTGAAACCTATAGCCCCCTGTCCCTCAGGCAGGATAGGACAGGCAAGCAGTTAGGGGCTGGCCTGTAACAGGCAGTCCCTCCAGGAGTCTGAGTACAGGCTTTCTGGAAGGGTGGGGCAGCAAAGAATATCTAGGGATCACAGGCAAAGGAGTTGAGCATCCAGACTTCAAAGGCCAGGGTTAAGATGCCACCCCACATTCATAAACTAGCAATCATGGTTTGCAGTTACTATATGAACTAACTTGCATTAAGAAGCATATTCCTCTCTTTGTTATATAAGAGAGAGCATTAGCTGCATTCACTAATATGTTGGTACTAAATATAATTTAAATTGCATCATGTGATGCACAAAGTCGGTCTAATCCTCATATGGCTACAGATACTCACACAGCATTTAGAGAAGGAGATGAAAACACTGCAGTATTTCCTTTTGGGGGGGAGGCAGGCTTGTTTCCATCTACTGCTATTTGTTTATTAAAATTAAAGCCAGAAATTTGCTATGTAGCAAAGTGTAACAATTATGTATTGTGATACTCTGAGTCTATAAACAGGAAGATAACAAAGCCTTACTGTATACCTCTTTGGGGTGAGACAACACATTTTATAAAATCAGTCAATGATCTGCTTGTTTTGTATGCAAGAAAGTGTATGTGTACGATACAGGCATACTTGGTCCTTCTACTATTCTCAAGGGCTATGTCTACACTTGCAAGTTAGGTCGACTTAAGGAGGCTTAAATCGACCTAACTTAGTCCCTGTCCACACCAGGCTTTCATTAAGTCGACTTAAGAAATTCCTTAAGTCGACTTAATAAGAACCGGCGGTTAGGTCGACCTAAGCCTTAAGTCGACTCCTTAGGTCGATCTAATCACAGTGTGGACGCTTAAGTCCACTTTATCAAGGGCAGTTAGGTCGACTTAACAAAGTGGACTAAGTCCCCATTCAGGGAAACTACTTTGTTAAGTCGACTTAATAAGGTCAACTTTAGGTCGACTTAACAAAGTCAACCTAACTTTTTGTAGTGTAGACACAGCCAAGGAAAGATGCAAAATGAAATTACCATGATGAGCAGGACATGATTTAAATGAAAGCTATGAGAACTTGAAAAGACCCATTTAGTGATCAGCTGCTGTTTTACATGCACTGAAAGGGGCCATGGTAATGGAAAGGATCACGAAGTGTGCAAGACTACTGAGAGATAAAACATTAAATAGATCTGTCTGTGTCTCAGAATGGCACCAATTAAAAACTACATGCTCTCTGTACAGCTCAAACACACTATCAGGTTTCCTGCTTTGAAGACCTTACTGGTTGATCTGAAGTAAGACACAACATACAAGTGTAACCAACAAAAAGAGAGAGGGTATGTCTACACTGGCAAATTCACTGCCATCAGATTAACTTTTCTGGAGTGACTGAGCAGTCAGTAAAGACGTGCTCAGTGGATCCAGAAACAGACTCAATAAAAGTGGTGTAATGCTGTGTTAATGGGAACACATTTCCTGTTGAAGACGGCGCACTAAAGGAGAGTTACAAAGTTGACAGGAGTTATGCAAGCTACTCTGTGTAGCTTGCATAACTTCAGTCGACTGATGACGAATTGTGTCGGCAGTGTAAACCAGATGAAAGGGAAGCAATGAGGGAGGTAGGGTTATGGTAACCATGCTAGTTCATAACGATGATTCTAAATCATTTGAATGCTCTCCTTCCCCATTTAATACATAAATCAAGCAGCTATCCCAATTGTCACTCAACCTAGATATCACTGGCTGCTTGATTTCTTCGAAGAGCAGAAGGTCTTAAGAAGCGATTTGAAGGACAAGGGATAGTGGATCATTTCAAGGAGGGGAGTGTAAAAGGCAGCAAAAGAAAAACACCAAGTCATTCTATGAGATGTTGACTGTTCCTCCAAACTGTACCCCAAGGGGTCAATTCGTGTGGATTTACCAGACATAGTCAAAGACCATTGAAAAGATGGATGATTTTTATTGAATGCCAGGGTGAATAACTCCAGGCAGGCAAAGCAAAGTAAGAAGTGGCGAGAGCTTACGTCCTTTCAGACGCCAGGGACCTCTGATGGCTGCGGATGACCCCGAGGAGGTTCCCAGGGCATCTTGGTCCTAGGTTACCGAGGCAGCCTGGTCCATAATCCTATGGTGAAGTCTGCAGGTTCTCAGGGACTATGCTAACATATAGCATTTCAGGAGAAGGCGGGGTGATCAAGCACGCTTTCTCTTCACACACTCAGCCCCAGGGCCAAGGTAGCAAAAAAAAAAAAAAAAAAGAAAAAGAAAAACAGATAAGAGGCACAGCCAAGCCTTGCAAAAAATCAAAACACCTTATCTCAGGCCCTCGCTGGTTCCCACAGGAGACTGGTTTTGGCTGGTGCTTTGGGCATGAAGCCCAGCTTCATTTACGGTCGGGTTGCTCATGGGAGGGAAGAGGTTGCGAATGGCACGGCACTATCTCTCCATCACAAAATCTTCCGTTTTGGCCCTACACTGACAAACCTGACATCATTGGTGACTGGTGGCCTAAAAGCAAGGCAATGAGGCAAGATTAGGTGTGAGAGAGCAATACAGAGGCAGAGTTAGACTCAGAGACTCTAAGGTCAGAAGGGACCAATATGATCATCTAGTCTGACCTCCTGCACAATGCAGGCCACAAAACCTCACCCATGTGAAGGCATGAGTCTATAAGGGCATGAATCTCTATATATGCTACGTTATGCTATGCTATTACAAAAAACAAAAACTAAAGGATTCAGTGGCAGAGTTGATATGTTTATGGTGATAGATGTGCTTGACATTTGCGTTTGCAGTACTTTTTTTTGTTAAAAAAAAAAAGGTTCTCGTAGTTGGCCAAGGACCTGGGACTGCCAGTGGTGACAAGAGCTGGGGCCACATCGCTGTGAAAAAAAAGGTGCCGGTACTCATTACCCCTGAGTACCATCACAAAAAAAGCACTGTGCGTTTGAATGGAGTGGAGTGCAGCAATTTGGGACTCAGAATGATCAAGTAGTACAGGAATTAAGATACATTTGGCAGGACTTGATGCTGGTTGGCACCGGGGTGGCAGGGCTAAATGGCGCACGCAAGTGCAACTTCCGATACGGCCCGAAGGAAGGCTGTGCGGGAGGCCATACTGCATGGCAGCCAGCCCCACCTCACATCGCCTCTGGGGGCGGAGCAACCAGCCTGGGGACGGGGTGGGGCGGAAGAGCAGAGCCTGGCTTCCAGCCCAGGGTGGCCTCGTTCCCCCTCAGAGCTGCAGGGCAGAGTGGGCACAGGCCCCATAGGCCCGTGCGTTAATCCACCCATAACTCAATAAGAGTATTAGCAATATGTCTAGGTTGTTTGCATTATGGCTATTTTATTAAGCTCTTTGAGTGCTTTACAAAGAGATCACTGCCAGAGTTGGCTAGTGGACAAATTTCCTCTCTTTTCCTTCCGTCCATCGTCTTCTTTCTCTCCTTACCATTACTCATCCACCTTCTATGTTCTTCATTGTTTCTTGTCTTACTCCATGTAATACCAGTGGCCCACAGATCAAAGCTGGAGCCTTAGAAGATTAGGAAAAATGGGATGAACTTAAACACACAGTATTTTGCATGAACAGCAGATCTATTAGGGTGTCAAATAATTTTCAAAGGAAGTGGTAGGGAACACTACTGCTTGGGTCATTTAAAACTTCACTGGCCAAAGTACTGACTACTATTGGGAGCCCTCTCAGAGAGTACACAGACGAAGGAGTAGCTGACTTAACACGTTCTCTAATTCTTTGAGGCAAGTTCTTCTCACAGGACATAGGCTAAGTAAATGTATATGCTAGGGGAGTTTGCAGGAAAAAGGATAAGAAATCCTCTCTCTCAAATCACTAAGACTCCATGGTGGAAATACACAGATGGAGCTACAAGGAAGCAGCTCCACTGGTCGCGACCATATCCCAAACGTCTCTCCATTAGTGTGCAAAGAGCTGCTGCAAAGCTTTGTTCTGCTGTGCACAGAGGTGCCCATATGCTGTGTACTCTCTACATAGCTTGCAGCAGAACCACAGTGGTTCTACTGCGTTACAAATCTTCTGTAATCCTTAGCTGGCCTACAAGATTTGGATCTTGTAAGATTCTGTGAAATTCTGTAACTGCATGGTAGCTCAGTTGGAAGATTTTAAATTTATTGTTCATTGCATATTAACCGAAAATAGAGCAACAATCTTGTTCTTCAAACTTCATTATCAGTAAGATCTTTCTGTCAATGAGATTCACACCACGCTAATGAAACTCCCTAAAAAATCCACTTACTACATTATGTAGAGTTCATACTAGACCCATAGAGTCACTGCTAATACAGATGTACCTGTATTGAAATTTACATCTAAATTCACCACTGCAGCGGGATAAACCGATTTGTGATTAATTATATTAGGGCTACTGAATGCCTTATGGATCTCTAGGATGAAAAAGGAACAAAAGATTAAAATATGGAAAACTGGCAGTTTCCAGATTATCAGGAAAAAATGTTATTTTTAACTGCAGTTAGTAGAGCATATTTTAATTCTGCCTCTTCTCATGAATCAGTTTATCATGTCTGAGGCATGGTGTTTATGTGGCAAAATGGTTTACCCTTTGAGAGAAAATACCTTATTAGTTCCTCTTGCAATCTAAATCTTCAGCATGCTGTTCACAGAGAGCCCTACACTAATCACTTTTTATTAATGAAATCTATAAGATGCTCTAATAAAAGGTGGTGGGAAATTAAATTAAGTGACTAAAGTATAAAAAAGGAAGAGGCATAATACAGATCATCAGGAAATAAAATACATACATTCAGATTACCAACATTTAAACATCACAATCTGCTGCTATATTTTATTTCCCATCATGCTGCATAGCAAATGGAACCTTTTATTTAGCTTCTCAATTTAGATACTTTATTCATGCTACAGCTCTATGAATACATTCCTGGCTTGTTCAGATTGTAGTGTTCTCCCAGGAGTTATCTCACTTCTTAAAAAAAGAAAAAGTGGTGACAGCTAAGATATTTTTCATCAAATTATTGACCATTTTCAAGCACTCACTAAATATAGTGATCGTTTTGTGGGGCCTTGAAGATAGCTGGTCTTGATCCTTATTAGGAAAGTAACTAGCTATTATTAGCATCTATTATAATAAATTTTTAACATATACACAGAATATATTAGTAATAGTCAGAAAGTCCCAGTGCAGATTTAAGTACTGTTCCTATGAAATTATAATCCAGGTCTGGTTATTACCAGCAAATTTTCCCCCACTTATCACACAATGATCACCCATAAAAGAAAACTCCGTTTTCAGAACAGGCATTTTTAGTAGTAGTTTCCTCACTTATAAGAACACAGGACAAGACTCTCAAATGCTTCGTTGGCATCAGTGGAGCTATGCTAATTTATACCAACTTAAGACCTGGTATAAATCTTACACCTTAAGACACACAAATGCTGTTTTATAGGCTATTTTATTGACTTCTCTCATTTATCTTTCACTGTCTAAGTATAAGTTACAATTCAAGACTCCTTCAATCCCATAATTGAGCAGATATGTCTAATGGTCATGCTCCAATTTTTGCATTTTTCCCTCCTGCCAATAAGTTACTCAAATGAGTGGCAGCGCCAGAGTGAAAGTTGCTAAGATCTTGATCCATAAAGATCTTCATCATGGAATTACTGAGAAAGGGATCTTGCTAATCTCCTGCTAGTACAAACAGTAGACACACAGTGTAAAGAGACAGCAGGCAACTGAAGAAGAAGCCAATAGAGGGGAAGGGAGAAAAAAAAAAAGGAAGATGTAGAGAATTAAGAGGAGGGAGAGATGTAGCCATATGCCACAGATCATGAACTAAGTATTGTCAGATATATCCATATGCCAGATAACAGGCAGGAGTGACAACCAATGCTGTCTCAGATGATTTTTATTTTAACCATCAAAATTGTTCGTGATGCTCTGAAAGTGCTGTTCTCTGATATGGAATGTAGTCAACTATGGAGTGAAATGAAAAGCATTTAATTTTGTATCTTGAATCACAATAACACAAATGATAATGATATGATGAGGTGTTGAGTGGATCTTCATTTTTCATATTTCACTCTGATAAAATCTCTGAAAATACATGTTCTCTTATTTTCAATACATTTTAAGATCATATTTTAAGTGATGATGACATACAGCACTGTACAACTAATAATGGTCCGACATCCATTGCATCAGCATTATGTAATTTGTGAGACATGAACTTCATATTTCTTTCTTCAATTGAGAAACAAATGCTACAGTATTTAAACAGCTAAAAAATCTGCACATTTTAACATTCAGCATATTGATACTGTGCAGGGTTTAGATATTTAAAAAAACAAATTCAGCTTCCTGACAGATTACCAGCAGTATTCATTCCTTGGTTATTTTCCAATTATTTAATGCAGCTATCATAAGGAATCATTGTATCTAGAGTAACAGGAGTTATAAATTATTTATCTCTACAGTGCAGTTATATTACATAGCATTATATTGTCTATCAAGGAAGGGCACTCAGCTATGCATCAAAGGAATATGTTATTTCAAAATGACAGAATTCCTCAAAAAGTGGGATTTCCCTGATCTAAAAGATAAAATATATTGTATATAGTATGCTCCATTTAAAAAACAAAAACAAAATAAAAAAGACTGAATAAGTTATTGAAGCAGTGAAAAATAAATTATTGTAAATCACCAAGATATGGAGTGCTCATAATTAGATGAAGGGAAGGCCCAAGTATTCACCAGAATTCTTATTTTTGTTCCACCATATTTCTATTCATAGCTCTTTTCTAGTATTAGCTGTGAACGGACACAACAGCCAAAATGTGACATGAACAAAGGGAACATTTACCATAAATTATAATGGATTACCCCCTCCCCCTCCTACTTCCCACACATCTAATTTCTATTTTTTATTTATAACGGACCTAGAACTGCCAACAAAGTGTCAACATATATACAGCACAGAATTAATGATACTTTTGAACAGTGTTTCATACATATAATAAGGTTTCTTCTCTTTAAGCTGTTGAATCATATAAGAAACTCAGAATTGAAAGGAAAAAGGCTAAAAATATATTTTTCAAAGCTGGGCTGGTTGTGTCCACTCATGTTGCTTAGGAAAATAGTTATTGTGAAAGCTCAATAAGAAACATCAAGGCATAAGTTTATATTATGTGTTACATTGCTTTTCTTGTAAGGATTCAAGCATTAGTTAATTTTTTAAAAAAACATTGAACCTATGATCTAAAGGATTGCACTGATACTAATGCCAAAATACATCTAAATATCATTATTTAAGAGAATTAATGGAAAATAAAGCTAGAAAAGATTAGATTATCTGACACGTTCCCTTGTCAATGGCAATGACCCCATGGCTGCATAGTTATGTATAGTGCACACTGAGGCCACAGGGTAATCATTTGGGATCCATGAACACATGACTTTCTTCTTCCACTCAAAAGAATCACTAGCCTTTAATTGCTAAAAAAAGAAGAGTCTCTTTTAACTGCACTTGTTGTAGATGCTATAACTGTATAACACCTGGCCTACATAAAAAATAGTTAAGCAACTGAGTGTCTCTCTCTCTCTTACTTATATTGCTTCTCTTACCACAATATCTTAGCATTTCATTTCTACTATATTTATCCTCATAATACATGTGAGATAGAGAAGGGAAAGGGACAACATAGAGTTGGGAGCAAACAATAGGAAGATGCATCCTCTATTTACCCCATTTTACAGATGAGAAATGAAGGCTCAGAGAGTCAGGGTAAGTTTAGAGAGGGATAAAAAGCCCACAGCTGGCTCAGGTCGGCTGACTCAAGCTTGTGGGGTTGAAAAATTGTTGTGTGGACATTTGGTTTTGGGCTGGAACTGGAGTGCTGGGACTTTCCATCCCCGCGGGATCCCAGAGCTCATGCTTCAGGCCAATAGTTCAGCCCTGGACCTGAGCTTGTGAGCCTGAGTCAGCTGATCTGCCCCAGCCATGGCCTTGCCACAAGGCTCTACCCCTGTGTAGATGTACCTTCAGGGGCTTGCCCCAGTTCACACAGGACACTCATAGCAGAACAGAGAACATAGCCTGGGTTATACAGGAGTTCAGAATAGATGTTCACAGAGGCCCTTCTGGCCTTGAAGTCTATGATTCTATTAAACTCCCAGGCTAGTAGCCTTATCACCAGACTAGCCTTCCTTACATTTTGTGCAACTGAGGTATGAACAGTGAAACTAATGAATACATTACACAATGCAGAAGTATTACCCAATAACAGAGCTAGCAAAGGATTGTCCGCCTACTTCATGTAGGGCTTGCTTGGCCTGAATTGCTTGACCGAGTTGCCTGATCACTAGTAAGTTGGTTAACTACTGTTTGAGACCTAGCCTCAGCAGCCTGACTGCTTTTTACAACAGGCAGAACCCAATAAAATGTTGAGTAATCTCGTGGTACTTCCGCTTCTGCACCCCAGAGCAAACAGTAACAGGGTGGGTTCTGTACAACACAGCAAATTGTTTCTTTGTTTGTTCAGAGTTCCATATAGCTAAAGATGAACACAAACAGAGTTTATATATTTTACATTAAGGCACATTCTTTCCCACTGCCTCTTACACTATTCTTCTTTTGCTGCCATTATCATGGTAAAAATATAAATATGTATTTACTATTAACAATAAAGAAAGCAAAGAACGTAAGAATGTAAGAATATAAGCAAATAAAAGAATAATCTGTACAAAAAAAGTATAAAAAGCTACCACCAAGCAAGGGGGCATGTTTCATTGCAGCCTGATTCAGCAGGAGATCTGTTGACCTGATCCCCTGGCAGGGCTCTGGAAGCAAGCCACAGCCTCTTACGTGAACACATAACTCTTTGAGTCTAATGAATATATGTTTTAGTTAATTTCTGGCTTTGTATTAAGCTGTCTACAAAATCCAGGCACATTAAACCTTACTGATCTGCAAATTGGGCATAGTCTGTCTCACAGGTAACTTCTTCTCACTGATCATAAAAAATGCCCCGCAACTTTGGAAAGAAAGTCTGGGGTCTTAAAAGACAAAATTGCCCGAGGAATTTCAGAAGCACAAAGTCTGAAAATATGAAATCCTGTTTCTGATGAAAAGGTGGGTTTAGGAAGAAATAACTGTGGGTTTGGCTACACTACAGATGCTGCAATGGAACAGTTATGCCATGGTAAAGCCAGAGAGTAGATTCCTGCTGTAGCTAATCGTCCCTGGTCATTGACTTAGTGATGTCTACACCATGGTGTAGGTCAGCTTCATTACATCTCTTGGGAGTTTGAAATTTCCACATCTCTGAGTGACGTAGCTAGACTGTTCTAAGTTTTCGTTGGGGACCACACCTGAAAATTAGGGTTTCAGATTTGGAGAACAAAGATCAAATCTAGGACTTGTTAATAAGTAAGTTTGACCATTTTAATCAAGCCTGTATACAACAGCAACAACAACAAAATACCACGTAGTTTATCATTACTGGTAGTCTCTACTCACAAGTAGCATAGAACAAGAATGGCAGGGAAAAGGTGTCAATTCATGACTGTGGAATACTGATAAGGCAGTATGGTGGAACTCAGCAGCCACCTGAACTATGGTGTACCTTATTCTAGACAAAATTATTTAATTCTTCATGGTCATAGGAACCAAGGGCAACACTTTCAACCCAGAGATGGCCACCCAAGTAATTGACCCGATGTTCTGAACTGTTAGTCAACTCTGATATTCTCTGTGCATCAGGAGCTCTAGATGCAGCTACTTCCCTCCATAACTAAAAAAAATCTAAATCGGAGATCAGAAAATATACATTTTTTTTTCCAAATGTCAGCCTTAAAAACTTGGAGAGAAAAATGCATTTGGCCAGTGTACAGGAGAGGCTCACGGGAAATGAACTACACTCACAATTTGAATAAAGGAGATGTGCATTCAAATAGCATGTGTGGATGAATGCGCTAAAAGCTGAAATAAAGAAAAGTGCTCACTTGTTTCACAGTTTAAGTGGTGACACTACATGACTATTTATGAAATGTGGATGATTAATGTTTAAACTTTTAAATATTGGTATTGCGTTATTTCCTGGAATTATTCGCAAAAATGATGATACTTCAACTAATCTCAGCTAGAACAAATAATTGTTTTATTTTATTTTTTTTAACCAAAGGAAAGTGGTAGGCACTGCAAAAAAACACTGCCAGGAAGGATAACAAAATTAAGACAAAGGAGAAAAGCATGCACACAAGTTGAAGAGCTCAAACAATAGGTTTGCGATTTCTTACCACCTTGTCATCCCACAAATGATATGATCTTCTTAGTTGCTCCACTTTTTGGCTTTACTATTTGGAAAATGGGTATTTGCTGTTCCATGGCAAACACTGTAGCAATGGTACTTCTAAGATCTATTTTGACTTTTTTTCAGACAATCACGACTTATGTCAAATCACAGCAGATTATGACAGACACCCATGTGGTAGGGAGCCCTGCTTATTCATGTAACCTTGGGGATGCCAACCTAAAGGGCATGTAGAATAACAGAGCCTTTGTTCTCTCTATAATGCACTAGTCACAGTTGGACCAGCATGTCTGGGGTGTCACTAAACACACTCCATCCCTGAACTACACATGGTGACTTGTTAACAGTAACACCCTCCCCACATTGCTGTTTTTAACCCTGTAGAATGAGCTCTGAGAATCAGTTGATCCCGGCTCACTGCCATGGGGTTTGTTTTGCTCTGTAGCCATAATCTAAATAGTGCAATTTGGTCCAGAGTGTAAAAGTTTCAAACGTTCCCTAATAATAGGAAAGCTTGGTTTGGGTACATGTACGGATGGGCAATTTTTCTACCAAAACTTTTTTTAACACAAAGTAGAATCAGCAACACAACATTTCACAAATTGGTGTCAATTGCACCAAATTCTTTCAGTAAAAAAACCCAAAACATAGCAAATGCTTGCAGGATTCAATCTGCTGCCAGACTAATGAGACGGTGTTGTCATAATAGAAGAGCATACCCTCCTTGTGATCGCAAAATACTGCAAATGTAGTTCAATATTTTTAAAAATAATTTGCAGCTGTTCTTGAATTATGCACAATATACATTGGCTATTAAAGGCCATCAGTATACCAGTAGCAAGCTTTTTAGTAGGGAGAAGTTGTGAATTACCCTTGCTCAATATCAGAATATCTGGAGGGAAAATCTTAAATCACCATCTTAATTTAATATTGGACGTGAACTCCCTTTAAAATTGAAGCCTCATAAATCACTTGGTGTTGTTTTTTTGTTTGACTCTCTATAAGGAAGCTAAGGGCTGCATGCATGTCTTTTCTGCACTTCTTATACAGTAGAACCTCAGGGTTATGAACACCAAAGCTATGAACTGACCAAGCAAACACACACCTCTTTTGGAACCAGAAGTACACAATCAGGCAGTCACCGAGAGAGTGGGGAGGGGAGGAGGAAGCAAACACATTACTGTACTCTGTTAAATGTAAACTACTAAATAATAAAGGGAAAGCAGCATTATTTCTTCTGCATAAGAGAGTTTTAAAGCTGTATTACATAAGTGAACTTTTGACAGAACTATAACGTTTTCTCAGAGTTACAAACATTTCAGAATTATGCACAGCCTCCATTCTCAAGGTGTTTGTAACTCTAAGGTTCTACTGTACTCTGCAACCACAGTTTGTATTGGGCCATTCAGTTGGCCAACTTGTGTGCTGGAGTTAATACAGTTACTTTGGATTTATATCAGTGAAAGTGAGACTAGAATATGACTCTTTATAGATTAGCAGTGCAACCAAAAGTGCAGTATTTTTCTGTGCTATTCCAGATTTTCCATCTGGAAGAGTTTTTCACCAGGTCAATTATTTTTTATTTTAATTCTAAGGCAAGAAAAACAAAATTGAAAAACAGTCCTTTACGTTTGAACAAATGAATTCTTTAGTGGTTCTATAGCTTTCTAATGACTCACTGAACTGTATGTTGCTGGGACACTGAAATACATTGATTTTAATATGCACCTGTCTGGTGGATTTAAAAAAATCCTAATTTCAAGTATTTCAAAGTGGTGATCGCCTTTCTGGGAATGGCAGTCTCTCTATGTACCTATATCTTGAAAACAGAGATTTGCTAGTACCATATAGTATTGCCATATACTTCACTTTTTCCAGACCAGAGAAATTTACAAATTTGCTTCTTAATTGCTTTATTTCAGAAAAAGTTTTAAGCACAAGAATAAAAACAATCTGAAGTCTATTCCTAGTTCTGAAACTTACTAGTGAGCTTGAATGACTTAGGGAAACCGAGAAAGAGACGCTACCTGCAAAAAGGGATTTAATAACACTTCCTCAAGGAATTGTTGCTGTGATTTAATTAGATTTTTTTAAAATGAACACTGGACATGAAAACACTATGAAAGTAGTATGTATTATGTCTGTAAATTTTTTTCTTTACCACATACTCATGCCCTACAATAAGCTTTTCTTATTCAATATAGATGGAATAATTATTAAACTCTTATTAGCCAGATTTCTGCATAGTATTGCTTACACTTAATGTTCAGAACATGGGGTATGTCGTCCAAAAGTGCATGTGTTTTAGTGTAGCTTTATTAACTACCACCCTTAATGTGGATGCAATCATTCCAGGTTAACAATTCATCATAAATTTATAAACAAGTGTGCAAGCCTCTATCTTAGCTAATGTAAGGGGGACTCTACTGACATTTTCCTCTCTCCAGTGGTGGGGAACTTTATTATTATTTACAGCAACAATGCCCCAGATAGTTGCCTCCAAATACAGAGAAGACATTGTCCCTGTTTCAAGGGGTTTACAAATTAATTTAAGACATGGCAGATAAAGAAACAGGAGATGAAGAACAGGGGTAACATCAATGAGCTTACATTTGTTAAAGGCTGAGTGTGACAGAGTGCTGGGGGAGTCAACCTTCTGCCCCTGGAACCCTAATTAAGGGGGAATGGGACCCAGCTGAGGGAGCCAGCTGTGACTGAGGCCTTGTACACACTGCAAAGTTATTGCGCGATAAAGCCCTTTATTGCGCAATAACTAGCAGAGCATACACACACAGAAGCCTCTTATTGCGCGGCAAGAGCCCTCTTGCTGCGCAATATGTAAACCACCAAAACGAGCGTGGTAAGGCTTATCACGGAACAGTTGTTCCATGATAGCTGCTGTGTGTACGCTTCTCCCGCAATAGGCAGCCTCCGGAAATGTCCCAGAGTGCCCAACCAGGCCACTCTGGGACATTGGAGCTGTCAAATGTCAATTTCACTGCTCCAGCTGAGCAATGAAATTGACATCGGGATCGAGTGGGGGCAGAAGCTCCGCCGGAGCTTCTGCCCGAACCCGAACCCCTGGACTGAGCTGGGGGGCTGGCTGGGGTTCGAGCCAGCCCCCAAGCTCAGCCCAGGGATTCGGGTGTCAGCAGGCACCGCAGCGCTTAAC
>ML685793.1:1799942-1829859 GCA_007922175.1 Pelusios castaneus | reverse complement strand
CACACACACACACACGTTATCTATTGATTCTTCTAGACAATAAATAGTTTTGTTACAAAATCTAATAAACGCATTTTCTTGAACAACAAACAGATAGGCAATTGAAGATTACATAATAATTTAAAAACAATTTTCAATTAGTACTGAGTTTTCCAGAATATTAAAAGAGTCGCATGAATTTGGCAGTATGTAGAGAGACTGACAGTGTTAGAATTTTTGCTATATAATGGGGAAGAGGGATAATAAGACAAACATTAAATAATTTTGTATTATGCAATATGTTTTCACCACATCTTTTTTTTTACCTCTTCCCCTCCCCTCCAACATTAAGCATTTACATTTAGGATGAAACTGCATTTCACTTAACACGTTAGAAGAGGACTTAAGTGGTGCATAAGCTCTGTGCTAGATTTCTGAAAAAGGTGAAATTCATCTTTAATTAGCCTGTGAGCTTGCCAGACCTCATAACTAAATTCAGCTCTACACTTGAAAATTGTTCCGCAGTAAGTCTTTGCGCTATAATTAATGCGTTGTATTTATAGCATAATTGCGCATTCACACTGCACTCCTGTTGGGGTTGACCACTGGTTACCCCGGCACAGATTGATTGAGGGCCACTTCTACTCTGGATTGAACTAGTGCTGAGGTCACTTGAAGCCACTCCAGCTGCAGAGTAGGCTGAGAAGTGGCTAACCTTAAAAGTGTTGTCTGTGTGTTACAAGATAGCAGGTTGTTTTCTGCCAAAGCTACCTTGGAAAAGGTATAGGGGGGAGGGGATATATGCAAATTGGAAGCGCCCATTTGGACAGCTGCCTCACCTGCAAATCCCGATCTCTGCACGGTGCCCAGGCCCTTTCCCCATGTGGGAGCAATGCTCACTATGGGTCCTCAAGTACAGGGAGCAGAGGGTTGGTGGCTGATCCACAGAAAAAGAAGCGTGAGCATTTGATTCACATTTCTCTGCTTGCCTGTTTGTGGGTAACATATATTCCGTAATGCTTAAAGGCTGGAGGCTTATTGTATCAATGCAATAAAGCTTAAGATATCCATGCATTGGGTGTGGTTGCTCTGAGTGAATGCACAAATCCTGACAAGGGAAGAGCTGGTCCCCACCCTCCGATGACAGATCCTTATAACGCAAAGGAGTGTCCACACCATTCTTTGCATTTCTGCAAGAAAGAGCATTGAATTGTGGGCACCTATCCCACTGTGCCACTCATCAGCTTCCAGCGCTAGGAACCCTGGGTAGAAAGAGAGGAGCAGTGAGCACTGGAGGTAAATTTACAAGTTTCCCTGGGACACTGTTTCCTTGTCATCATTCACTCTCTCTACTAGCAACTTGCGCTGTATTTCAGCATTGCCCCAGGAAAAAATTCAAAAGTTCCCAAGACTCACAGAAGAGAGGGACTAGTCATGTCAGAGCCAGAGTGGTCAGGCTTGGAATTCTGGGACATTTCTGGAGGCCACTTATTGCAGAAGAAAATTCTGTCAGCGTTCAAACACAATTTATAGTGCAAAAGCTGTTCTACAATAGGTGTTATGTCTCTTGCACAGGTGGTATTATTGTTCTGGTATAATAGGGAACTTGTAAGACAACAAGAAGCATTCAGGTATGTATGGTGGGCTTGTTTTTTTGCAATAACTCTGTAGTTGTGTACAAGGCGTAAGCAAGGTAAATCTTGACCCGTAACAGCATGGAGGATCTTCAGGGTAGATTGCACAGGGCGTGGTGTTGCTTTTTCAGCAGGTGGCTTCTTTCCTTTAAAGCAGTGATTAAATCACCTGCATGATATTAAGTACTGTGCTACATTTTCAAAAGGGATGTAAAAAATCAAAGTCTTGACCACATGTGATCATTACAGATACTTCGGATTTAATGTCCTAATCTTGCAAAAAATACCAGTCTTAATCTAATTCTGTTTGGGGCATTTATATTCTCCCCTCAAATTTAAGCTCCTACTACCGGAATGAGATACAAAATATGACTCCACAAAGAGGGTCTAATGGTAGCAATAGGATAGATATAAATCTCACTCTCCCTTCCCTTTCCAGTTGTCCCCATACGTTAATGAGGTTCTCACCTCTTCTCATTTGTGTTCCGATGTCTACATTTTCAAATAGAGCTCTATATTTGCTTTCATACATTTCCTTTGACCAAATACGTTATATGAGTGTTTAGCTTCCTGATTTCTACAGGAAAAATATGGGGTTTATGCCTATGCATAGAAGCAGATTCAAAATTTTGGTCTCATAGATAAAAGTCCATTTAAAAAGATTCTTTCCAGTTAAACTTCAATTTCTAATGCACCCTACAGTTATTTTTAATTTCTCCAACACTCAGTCCCCATATATTTCTCACATTATAAAGTCAAGGTTTTTCTGATGCAAACCCTGGAAGGGAAGAGCTGAATCATGGGCTTTTTAACAATTTTCTTTTTATGTGACCTCCTCCCCCATTATCATTAACTCATGCAAAGGGAGCACAGAACACAATTTATTACAGTGCATATAAGTGCAAAAACATTCTAATAGCCTGTGTATAAAAGACTCAAGGCATATATGTATCTAGTGTTAATCATAACCATCATGTTGCGATGAATTAGAATTCCCTGAAACAGAGAGGCTAAAAGGTGACGGACTGTATATTCATTATCTGCAGTTGCATATGAATTTATGCACTACAAATATGTGCAACTCAGAGCCGTGATCCATAAAAGAAACATAAAATGAATGTGTGATCTAAAGCATTCCAGCTCCAATGGTGATGAAGGTTAGCCATGCCATATATAGGTGATGTGTTTATTATTGTTTCATAGTGCCCAAAAGCGTACTAGACAAAAAAATAAAAAATAAAAAGGCCTAGGACTTTGCCTCAACGAGCCTCCGAACAGAAATTTAGACATGTAGTCAGTGACAAACAGGAGGGAGGAAATAGTGTGAGACAGGATGAGTATTATAGCCATCTAATTACAGATTAAGCTATGTGCATATCTTGTTGGTTACCTTATGTTTTTCTCTTATATAAAACAAAGAGGAGTGAAGTTTTTGACATATAGTAAGTGCCATGTACCAATGTTTGTTCGGAAGGGATTTACATAAGAAGAGCATGATAGCTGTGCAGTCTAGAGTCAGTAAGAGTACTGAGAGTCAGAGGGTATGCGTCACAGTGATAAGAAATCGTTAAAAAATTCACTTATAACGTAGGGAGGCTCTGTGCTCCGTTTCAGAGGAAAGAGGCAACTTCTATTAAATATGGAGCATGGAACAACTGGAGAACTGACTGCCATCTTTTTTAGGCAATATAGTATTTGTTGAGAAAATTCTAGAAATATAAATGGGTAGATGGGAGTATGCTAATTACATAAAAAGTCAATAAACAAATGATTGCCGTTGGTTGCTAGCTAAAAGGAGTAGCAAAGATAAAAGTTATGCAAGGGCGTTCTCCAGTCTTCTGGATCGAGACAGGGAATGATGGAGACCAAGGAGACCATATGGAACTTCAGATATTTGTTGAGATGATGCAGGTCGAGGGTTCGTCCTAGCCTCTCCCTCCCCGCACCTTGACCTTTGGGATTAGGAAATATCAGGAATAAAATCCTTTCCTTCTCAAGTCTCAAAGAATTTCCTCTACGACCTCCTCCTCCCCCGACCAAACAAAGGTACTGAAAACACACTTGCTGAGACACAGCATTTCTTCTCTGTCCTTTTTGAAGTGGGGGCCAGAGAAGAAGGGGTCTGTCATAGTGTCCTAATAGGCCCCATCACCACTTCTTTAATAGGTAAGACCACTCTGGATGTAGCCACTGTAGCTAGGATGTTGATCAGACTGTGTGATGATTCTTTAAGTGCCTCAACTTCCTGGACCAAGTAGGCTCTGAAGTTGTCTTGCAAAGGGGGGTTACTAGAGTCTTCAACTGCCTTCTCTAGAGATGATTAAGAAAAGGCCTGTGATGGAAGTGGGGCCCTGTACGTCTCCTCCTTTGCCACATATATTGCAGGCCATTTCAGTCAGTAGCACAGTTAGGGTCCGATTCTGGATAGAAGACTTTCTGAAACCATCCAGAATGAGCAGTAGGAAGGCGGGCACTGTACCAGGAAAAACCCCAAAGATTCCTCTGCAGTGGCCATGTGCTGCAGGAGAGCCATCCAATTTGTAGGCTGGGTACCATCAGGTTCTGGGAGCAGCAAAGGTTTCCCCCATCTGACAAAGATGAGGATTCTCCCCCTGGAAAGTATGTTGGTATAATATCTGCTTCTGTCGCTTGGCAGTGCTGGGGAATCAGGGATGGGATTATGATTGTTGAAGGACACAGTGCAGTTCATTGAACCTTGCTTCTTTCTGTCCCCAGTCACGCTAGTTAATGAGGGACCATGAGAAGTTGGTGGGATTGGAAGGAAGAGTAAGTCCTCTGCTAGGCTATGTCTACAGTGTTCAAATAAGTCGACTTTGGTAAGTCGACTTAACAAAGTCGACTTTAAGTTGACTTTGTTAAGTCGACTTAGCATGTCTACACTGTAAATTTAGGTCAACTTAAAGTTGACCTCGCCAAATCAACTTAGAGCGTCCACACTGGGCGCCTAAGTCGACTTGCAGGGGCTAGGTGGACTTGGGAGTGGTGCATGGTGGGAAGGGGGGCACCCAAAGGATGCCCCCTTTCCCCGGGCACCCCTCCAAAAGTGCCAGGGAGCTCAGCATCTTCCCCATTGTACCAAGGTACATGGGGGCTGAGCAGGACAGGGACAGGGTACAGGAGCAGGGTGGGCAGGGCTGTGTCCTGCCCTGTGGGTGTGCATGACAGTCTCTGACTGTGCCAGGCACCCTGGGAGGGAGGTCAGTGGGGGAGCCCTGGGGACCCTTTAGGTTAACTTAGGTCTAGTCCGCATTTACACTGGCTTAAGTCGACTTAATAAAGTCGACTTAACCAGTAAATCAATGTAAAACTAAGTCTTAATAAGTCGACTTAAAATTTCCTTAAGTCGACTTAACAGCAGCTTAAGTCGACTTAAGAAAACTGTAGTGTAGACGCAGAGTAAATTAAGTGAACTTAAGCCTGCTTAAGTCGACTTAATTTACAAGTGTAGATGCACCCCTAAGGTCAAAGGTGCCGATAGACACCTGAAATCATGGCTACTGCCAGGAGTGATGGATCACATACTGGACTCACCACTCCAGGTGGAATCAGCAAAGATAACAGAGGCTAAGAGGAGGATAAGTGGCCTAATTCAGGTTTCATTGCACCAGTCATTCCCTCCCTCTCTCCCCTGAACCAGAGAATGCCCTCTTTCTGGAGTTGTTTCTTATGCCTTTTCTTCAGCACTAAGAATGGAGAGCGGTGCCAGGAAGAGCATGATGCTGCAGGAATACTCTGCACAGATGTCAAGGTGCTTAAAGCTGATCTGGAAAGGCTTGGCCTGAGGACCGCCTCCATGAGGGCAGCTTTCAGCCAAATATCTCCATCTTTTCTCATGCAAGTTTTGAAGTCCCTGCAGATCCGGCAATTCTTCTTAATGTGATCCTGCCCCCGGAGCTTGAGCAATTCCCTGCCTCTCCCTCAGATCGCTTGAGCAATTCCTTGGTACCAACACCAGGAGGTACCCGTCTAGTAGGTCATATTCTATAACTCTGTTACAGTCCACCCACCAATGGATTTTATGGCAACTCTGGGCTCTGGGTTTCCCTAAAACTCCAACTGCCCGAAACTGGGACAGGATAGCATGGGACAAATCATTCAAGATGGCCATGTTCTGTTCATTTTCTCTGAAACATCTGGAATCTGCCTTTGTCAAAATACAGGATATTGAGCAAGATGGACTAATGGTTTGAAGCAGTATGGCTGATCTCATTGGTTCATGTTCTCATTTAAAGAAGTTATTAAAACTAACTTCACTGGCATATCCCATTCCACTGCTCAGAATCCATCTACATTTGTGTGTTGCAATGTCTTAACATTAAAGATACATTATACATTTTATTCTCATAGGCTATGTCTACACTGGGGAATTTAGGTCGACTTAAATAAGTCGACTTTAATAACTCGACCAAATTAAGTCGACTTAGAGAGTCCACAGAGGCCTCCTAAGTCGACTTAAAGTGGGCCTTACTAACTCGACTTAGAGAGTCTACACTAGACTCTCTAAGTCGACTAGTTCGGTCCAGGGAGAGTCAGCTCCGCACGGGGCTGGCTTTCTCCAGGACAGCATGCTCCTGAGCGGTCCGGGGGAGAAGGGAGCATGGAGCTCCCTTCTGCTCCGGACCACTCAGCTCCCTTCTGCTCCAGACTTCTCATGTCCCGGGCAGAAGGGAACCCTTCTAGCCGGGACTGCAGGGTCCCAGCTAGGAGGGAGCATGGGGCTTCCTTCTCCCCGGGACCACAGGGCTTCCTTCTTGCCGCGACCTGAGTGGTCCTGAGGAGAAGGGAATCCCACAGTCCCTTCTTGCTGGGACCTGAGTGGTCCCGAGGAGAAGGGAGCCCCACGGTCCCTTGTTGCTGGGACCTGAGTGGTCCCAGCGAGAAAGAAGGTCCCTTCCCCCATGCCCTAAGTCAACTTAGGGCATCCACACTGCTTAAGTCAACTTAAAAAGTCGACTTAAGCTTCAAAGTCGACTTTATACGAGGTGTTATAAAGTCGACTTTGAATTTCCTTAAGTTGACTTAAGCAGCAGCTTAAGTCGATTTAAGGAAATGCCAGTGTGGACGCAGAGTAAATTAAGTCAAGTTAAGCATGCTTAAGTCGACTTAATTTACTACTGTAGATGCACCCATAGACTCATAGACTCTGAGGTCAGAAGGGACCAATATTCTGTCACTGTCTTTCCTCTTACCATGAAAGAAACTTCAGACTAAACTTATTTGCAAATATATTGTACTTTACAATGGTTACATTTACTTGAATCAAAAATCATTGTTCTATTATATAATCCCTTTAATAAGGTTCTCAGCAAATCATTTTAAGTGAGTACTTGTTTTTAGCCAACAGGAAAAAACACAGTAATACATATGTATTAGCAGCAATTCAAATGACATATTACTGTACAGCCTGAGCAAAACAGATTCTGTTGTTTGTTTGTTTGTTTTTTCAAAAAGGTTGAACAGGGTCAGGCCAGGTCAATACTTGGTTTACTGAACTCCAGGAGAAACCTGTACCATGTTTCAGACAAAGCACAAGACCAAGGTCTGGCCAATCAGTAACAAAGGGCCACATTTACTAAGTGGCTTCTTATTTATTACTCATTAACTCATGTTCAAAAGTAAGTGACAGTCTGTATGGTTAGGAATGAATAATCCTGGTCTCACACATTATGTTGTAGACCTGCTTGATGAGCCTTCTCATGGCCCAGTCCCTGATCTCTGTGTCCTGCCTATGTTGTATTGAGCCTATCTGTGAACTCTTTACATTATTTCATACACACCTTTTGGCATCTGATTTACAGCAGTGTGAGACTAGAATTAAGTGTGTTGGGGGAAATGTGTTTCATGATGTCAGTGACTTAGGCTCTAACTGTCACACTTACTAATGCTGGCTAATACCTTTCTCCACAAGTAATCAGTGGGGCTACTTGTGAGTCAGGAACTACTCAGCATCTGTAAGGGTTTCAGAATCTAGCTGCTAGTGTGCAATTACAGGTTAATTTGATAACCTACATGAACACATTCACAAGCTGCAAATACAAAGAGTGTGTCAATGTGTCAACAATGATCATGCTTGCTCTTTACTTTTAAAGACAGTTGAAGACTGATTGGGACACTGTGGAGAACTATGGAAAGGTTTCAAATCTACCCTGAGACTTTGAGGCCACTTAGATGAGCAAGACTGATGGCCTCAACCATATCTTATTTCTCATTTAATCTGTAAATGAAAACTCATTTAGAACCAATATACTGTTAATCGGCTGGTGATATTGCTAACTTGAAATAAGATACCACTATAAAAACATCTATCTTAAGTTGCTCTAGCATATTTTAAGGACCAGCATATCCTCTAACATGGAGGAAGAGAAAAAAATAGCAGGGGGAGGGGTGCTGGTACTTATATCTTGATAGTAAATTTGAAAAATGACTCACCTCTCTTTCTCCTGGGCTGCCCCTCTTCTTTCAGCGACACGCTCCTTTCCCCTGCTGACTCTGCCCTCCACCTGGGCAGCGGGGCCAGCAGGGGACAGGAGCAGTACCCTCCTTTCTCCCGTTGACTCTGCCCTCCAGCTCGGCAGGAGGACCAGCAAGGGACAGGAGCCCCGGGCTACTTTTTGCTGTTGACCGCCCCCCCCCCCCCCACTGGGCAGCAGGCAGGCAAAAAAGCACTGGTCCTGGCAAGACTTGGGCAATATCAAGCTCTGTATTACCTTTAAAAAACTGTGTTTTCAAGATGGAAGTAAAATGTAATGCAATTCTCAAATCTAAATACTGCTTCTGATCTTGGTGATTTTCTTGAAATAGCAGATATGTTTGAAAGCACAACCTGTTATTTGCCTTTCAGCATAATGACCTCTTTTACAGGAGGAGAGGAGGACCTCCAGCTGCTATCCAAGCACTGCAATGGGTGCCGAGTGGGAAAATCAGACTTATGTTGTTAAAAGCTGTTAAATTTCTCTTCTTTCTTTTCTTCTCAAATGATGATATAACAAAAAAAAAAAATGTTCTGGCTGATCATCTCACTCTTGCTGTTGAATGAAGTGTCTGCCTTCCATCTTCTTTACCCTTGCTCATGCCACTTATAGTGCAATGTTACCACGAGCCTAACCTCAAGCAATTTACATCAAGGAAGCTAAATTTTACTCTTTTGAAGTCTAAAATTGTAATATAAAAGAATACCAAAATAGTTCTTGTAAGTAGCTCAATCCCCAGAGGAGATTGTCATAGGGTTCTGAACCCCTGGATGCCATAAGCCATTATAAAAGGTCTCAGTACATACAGATCTGAGGCTGCATCTACACTATAGTTTCCTTAAGTCGACTTAAGGAAAATAAAGTCAACTTTATAAAACCTGCTTTTTAGTAGACCTAAGGCTTAAGTTGACTCCCTAGAGTCGACTTAAGCCAGTGTAGCTGTGGGGTAGACCTAAGTCGACTTAGGGCTACCCCAGGGCTACACCAATGCCCTCCCTGCTGGGGGGGGGAGCACAGAGATAGCCTGGCATGCCCCCCCCACCTGGCAGGGCAGAGCCCTTCCCACCCTGCCCCTATGCCCTGCCAGAGTCCCTGACCCCCTTTGCCCCATTGTACCTAGGTACAATGGGGCAAAGGCTGAGCCCCCTGGCATTGGGCAAGGAATGCCCCCCCTGCCCCTGTGGACCTCCCCTAGGTCCCCCTAGCCCCACAAAGTCGACCTAGAGCATCCAGTGTGGATGCTCCAGCTCGACTTTGTAAGTTCCCCCCAAAGTCGACTTAAAATGTAAGTATGGACACACTAAGTCGACTTAGTTAAGTCAACTTAAATTCACAAGTGTAGACATAGCCTGAGAGCTTTAAAATTTCACTCTACCCTGAAGACAGGGAAAGGGTTTTATTTTTAAACAGGGACTTCAAATTAAATCAATGAATTTCACCTTGCATGCCAATAAGCCACACTCAGAAGAAGTGAAATGTTAGGCTCCAAGAAAGTATGAAAAGATATTCATGAAGAGAATTTCATAGGAAAATTACATTACATACATTAAGAACATGAATAAAATTGAATAATGATGACAACGCCAAAGAAGATAGTAAGAAAGGGGTGTTGACCTACAGTAGCAAATGATATAAGCATTTGGAGAAGGGACATTTACTAGTGTTAATAAAACACTCACATTAGCAGAAATTTCACTTCATTCACTTTAGCTGATATTTTATAAACTTACATATTAAAGGCAGGGAAGCCCAACTGAAACCGTGGCTATAGTACAATAGTTGTCCATACAATATATTTCCCTATGTTTATAAAAAGTCAATTGTTGTCTCTGGATATACCTACATGGTCCTTCAGTGCAAATATGATAGGAATGGATTCTTAGGTTGGTCCAGACTGTATACCATACTTACTAAGTTTTAGTGAAACAGTCACTGAATTTCTTGAGAACCAGTCTATTTTCTTTTGAACACCACAGAAAAATAATCAAATGAATCTGAAGAGTACTCAATGAATTCTACTAAATACAAATTTATAATTATGTCTAAAAACAAATGCCTTTTTCTGCTTTTATTTGTTGAGTGAACACACATACACCCCTATTTTTGCACAATACACTGTATATCCAATAGATAGTAACAGCTTCAATTTCAGATTTAAATAAAACCAGTAAAATATAAAACTATAGGAAGAAGGATTGCCTCTATAACAGATATGGCACGGTGCTCCCTTTGGCCAGGACTGCTCAGTCCCAGCTAGATGGGCGCATGGGGTCCCTTCGGCCAGGACTGCTTGGTCCCAGCTAGAAGAGAGCCGAGCGGTCCGGGCCAGAAGGGAGCTCTGCGCTCCCTTCTCCCCCAGACGGCACCGGGGCTTACTGCCTCCGCAAGAGCCAGCCACATGTGGGTCTGGCTCTCCCCAGGACATGTCTCCCCTAGCCTGGGGAGCCAACACTCCAAAGGAGCCTAGCCTCCCCCTGGACCTAACAAGTCGACTTAGAGAGTCTAGTGTAGACTCTCTAAGTCGACTTTGCAAGGCCAGCTTTATGTTGACTTAAGAGTCCTATGTGGACTCTCTAAGTTGACTTAATAAGGTCAACTTAAAATCGACTTAATAAAGTCGATTTGGTAAAGCCGACCTAAATTTCTCAGTGTAGACATATCCTCTGGCATCTAGGTATGAAAACGTGCAAAGCCTTTATTTACATGTTAATAAACCATTTCTATGATTATCATAGGTGCCCCTCAAATACAATGTTCTAGTTCACCTCTACAGTCTATGGTCTCCTAAAATCTTATTATGCTAAGATTGTTTTCCGAACCATGCTGCGCAGCACTTAACTGAAATACACAAAATAATTTCTTAGGATGCTGGTCAATTGGCCTGTGTGCAGAGAGTCTTGGACTGCTCAGCAATCCTCCCCTTCACCCCCAAGAGCTAATTAGATAGCAGCCTTGACCAACAGGAAAAAAATAAACCCAAAACTTATTGTTTCTGTTCAGTCTCCCTCTGCCAGAAGACAAGGTGCTAGAATTCAAGGCAGAAGGTAGGCTTACTGGGGAAATTTGAATCTATAGAGGTCTTGGCAGAGAAACTGAGTGCCCCGTTTCCCACCCTCAGCCCCTTGGGAAAAAATTACGTATTTCACATCAGGCATAAATAGTCGATTTACAGCGACAACCAAAGATCCAAACTTCTTGGGGTGCCTGAGGGCAAGCACTCTGAGAAAATGTGTGTTTTGAGGAAAAGAAATGGTGCAATGAGGCTTACAGATGAAAGAGCAAATAGCTTCCCTTCCCCACCAAATGATAACTTTAATGATAGCACTGAATTCTGAAATTAAGCAAAGCAAGTAGGGAATCCCTGCATGGGATACTGTTCGTCTTGCTGCCAAAGCACAGTTTTAAAGCTAGATGATTTCCCCTTTGAAAAATACAAAACTCACCAGTAGATTATACAGTCCATGTTACTCAGTTGGATCTAAATCATTGATATGTTGATTTAAACTCTTTGTTGTGAAAATCAGAGTCAGAATTCTATTCCCAAGACCAGGGCAAGCACTTCAGGACCTCTGGTCATTTTCAAAGACACATAGACTCAGATTACAACAAGTATTTCAAAATGTTTCTAGATATAATAAACTTTCATTACAGCCAATTTAATAAATAGGGTTCTGATGTCCACATCAGCCCCCAAGTCATATCCTTCTCAGCAGCAATAGGAATTACTACATTGAAATGATTTATGTTTCAATAGAGGTATTACATTAAAGAGCATATTTCAGTATTCTGGATGCACATCAGAAAAGAAACAAGGTTACAAGAAAACTGAGGGCTCTGGTATAATTCTTAGCATTTGAGATGCGGAGCTGACATAGCTCAAAGAGTGGGTGGCCCTAAGAGACATTACCCTTACAGAGATGTGGAGCCTCAAAGGACCTACAACCATGGTACTTTCTGATAATTCTTGTCATACATGTATATTAGATTGTGCCTACACTCCTTCCCTTAATGAAGCCTCACAGCTAGCCAATGCTTGTCCTTAATGCTTATTTCCAGTTCACCCACACAGCTGAAATATATTTAGGATTTTTTTATGGATCACTTGATGATTACCTGTTCTATTCAATTCCTCTGAAGCACCTGGTATTGGCCATTGTTGGCAGACATAATACTGAGTCAGATGGACCATTGATCTGACCCAGTATGGCCATTTTTATAGACTATGCTGATGTATTTTAGGGACCAAGCAACTTATGAAGCCTATATTTCAATTCTGCCTAGGATCCACTTCACGCCCCCTTTGTGCTTCGCTATATTCTGTGATCAGCTGCTCATGTTTGTTGAAAGACCCTTACGGTTGCTATAATTTACAATGAGCTTCCATGGTCCCAAGAGCCACTCTGTCTGGCAGCTGAGAATAACTGGAAAGGAGCCACACATACTATGAGTCCATATGCCAATGGTAAGAAACAGAGCTGTCCTTGGGGGGGGGGGCCACAAACGGGACAATCGCCCCAACCCCTGAAGTTACGAGGGCCCCGCGCTGTCCCGCTCCCAGCAGGGCAGGGCAGTGCGGGGCCCATGCCGTGGCCCCCCTCATGGCTGCGCTTTGCCCTGAAGGCAGCGGCAGGGCGGGAGCGCTTCTCCCAGCCTCTGGGCTGGCCCTCCCCACCCCCAGGGTGGAGGAGCCAGCCCAGAGGCAGGGCCGGTGCAGGGAGCCAGCTGGCGCCCAGTTTGGCTTCTGTGTGGGCCAGCCACATATGACGGTCCCCTGCCACAGCCCCTGCTGGCAGCATGGCCTCAGGCAGGGCTGGCACCTGGAGTCACTAGTGGTGGGCACACGGGGCACGTGACCCAAGTCCCAGCGCCAGCGCCCCGGGTCTAGCAGGGACCAGCGGCCCAGCCGCCACTGGTGGCCCAGCTCTTGCTGGAGCCGGGGATCTCTCCATGCTGCCACCAGCCGGCTCCGGCTCCCCAGCGCAACCAGGAATCCGGGGCCAGATGCGGAACCACTCCCGGTGTGGTCAGGGTCCCAGGGCCTGCCGTATTGCCACTGGCAGAGGATCCGGAGCCCAGCGGCCTCCGCTGGCAGCCCACTGTGATGCCTGCCAGTGCCGGCGATCTGGGGCCCTGCCATCCAGGGCGTGGCCCGCAGCAGCGGCTTGTGGCGACCCCTGCCGGGGGGGACGGACATGCAGATCCAGCCCCCAAGTTGCCTGATTGGGGCCCCCAGTGGCCAGATTGGGCCTGTGCCCCAAGTTTCTTTTTGGGGCAGTAACACCCCAGCAGTGGCCTCAGATTGCTGGGGTCCCGGCCCAGCCCACCCTTCCCCCCCTCCAGTTGGCCCTGGGCCCCGCTCCCCACTAGGAACAGCCCTGGTATGAAGAGGCTTGGTGTAGAGCTAAAGCGGAAGATTTTGTGACAGACAGGTAGTGGCGCCCACATCCCTCCCATGAGCGACCTGACCGTGAACTGATGCTGGGCTTCCTGCCCAAAGCACCAGCTGGAGCCAGTCTCCTGTGTGAACCAGCTGGGGCCTGATACAAGGTATTTTTTGCTGTTTGCAAGGCTTGGCTATGATGTACTCCTTTTATCTGTTCCTTCAAGTTACCTTGGCTTGTGCCTGAGCATGTGAAGGGAAAGAAGGCTTGATCACCCCGCCTTCTCATGAGATGCTATATATTAGCATAGCCCCTGGGAATCTGTGGACTTCGCCGCAGGGCCAAGGCAGCATGCTGCAGAGACTTTAGAACTGCTAAAAGCAGTTTACGCAACAAAGACTCTTGGAGTGTTAGCACAGACATACCAAACCCCCATGCAGAGACTGATGAGCCCTAGTCCAAGGCACAGCGTGATCAATTTTGCTTGTGTTTATCTAGGAATAAGGTACTATCATCATCTTCTTCTGAATCACCCGAGAGCAGCTGAGGGATACCTTTCTTCTGAAATACAAGTATAAAAGTGTCTACTTTCCTACAGACTATAAGGAAGGCAGGGAGCCACTAATATGTGAGACAGGAGAACTGATATGTCAAATAGTTCTGGCATTGTGTTAGGACATGCTCAAAAGATTCCTCTAGATGAGAAAGCTTTCTGAATTACCTGTGTTCCTTAAATGGGAAGGATGCAATCAGTGCATTCCACAGCTACTAAAAAAAAATTTACTTAAGCTTTAAAAATATGGAGCCACCATTTCTGAAAGCCATACAGGCTACATAGTTTCTACTCGGTCTGCTAGCTATATGCAGCTGCCATTATCCATTTCGTGAGCTGTGTTGAGATCAATTGTTGACACTGGTTTAAAAAACAAGAGTTTTGGCAGGAGAATGTGTTATGGAACATGAGGGTTCTGTTTTTTTTAAAAAGACAGCAGTGTCAATTTCAGCTCTGTTTGAAACTCTCAGTGTTCTCTAGTGGAAAAGGACAGGCTTATTAATGGAAGGTGGTATTTCCAAACACTAGAGACTGTAAGTAACCAATAAAAACAATAAAATAAAATCCATATACAATTACCTGACACAGTCCCTTTTTCCAGGACTCATAAGAAAAAATACTCAGTTCTTTTTACTGGCTCTTAAAGATCGATTATTGAATCAGTACCATTCCTAGAAGTGCACTGGGCTCAAAAAATGCTCTTTTACATGCACAAGGAAGTACCAAGCTAATGACACAGTGCCATTGGCATGCATGGTGCTTTACTGGCCAATCAAAAATAGCAGACCTTCAGTTCAAGAACCTTACGATAGCATACGGTAACTAATCATTTTTCACCTTGTAACACAAGGCCATGTGTTCTCATAGCCTGAGATGGCCTCTTATTGAAAACCAGGGGTGGGGGTGGGAGGCTGCAGATCTGCTATGATACTTCGAAAAGTACAAAATTTGTCATGAGGCATCAAAGTTCTTGCTTGATTCCTCTTATAACATCAGTTGACTGCGTCAAGAAGAGAACAGATAGGCCATGCTTGACTTTGAGACCCAGCATGGGAAAGAGCTAGAGAACAAAGTGTCGAGTCTTGGGCTATGGCTACACTTGCTAAACTTAATTGGAATTAGTTAGTTCAAACTAACTAATTCAAACTAATTTTAGTTAGTTCGAATTAGCTTAATTCGAACTAGCATGGCCACACTGGAACGTTAGTTCGAACTAAGCAAGTACTTGCTTAGTTTGAATTAGCGATCCCCATTCATTTCAATGGCTGGTTAATTCAAACTAAGAAATTAGTTCGAATTAACATGGCCACATTGGTGAATTCGAACTAGTTAGTTTGAATTAACCCCTTAGTTCGCATACCCTATTCAAACTTATTAGTTCGAATTAAGGAAGCCCTTAATTCGAACTAACTAAAGCCTAGTGTATCCATGGCTTTAGTTAGTTCAAATTAAGCCTCCTTAATTTGAACTAATTTGCCGGTGTAGACATAGCCTTGGTGACTGTAAAGATGGTTTTCCTCAAATTAGCCACTCTTCAAAATAAAAACTATTATAGAAACTTCCACTCCCTAAATGAGCAACTATCACAGACAGCCATTTTGTGAATGCCCAGAGGAGAGGGGATGGGCTAAAAGGGAGAAAGCCTCTGAATCCATAATGTATGCATGCCTCCATGAAACAAATACTTCCTGTGAGCTGGATAGACAGACACCTGGACGTAAGTGCCTTGCAAGTCAAGAGTTATGAACTAAGTGTTGGACCCAAGGAAGGGATTATAGATGTGAGAGTCACCATCTGGAACTTGATGTGATGAATCAACTTGCTCAAATGTTTGAGATGCAGGGTAGGCTGAAACCTCCTTATTTGGAGAATAGAAAACTTTGCTGAAAGAGTCAGGGGGCACTCTCGCTACCGCATCCAAGAGAAAGAGATGGATAGAGTTGGGTGACAAATAATTGCTAAGGCAACATTATAGGCAGTGCTGTATACTGCTAACCTAACTACAAGATAAATGCCAGGATGCAGAGAGCCTCTGGATTTGTTGTTTCTGGTATTCCAAAAGAAGTCCAGACAACAATAGAGGATTTATGATTTGGTTAGCTCAAAAACAGTGGTATTAATCCCTGAAGGATAGACAATCAACCCACTATGGTTTAGGGCTCTTTGCCCATCACAAAGGAGGAAACAATTCAAATTTCAGATAACTTTGAGGTAAAGGCCAGTTTCTTAATAGCTTCATTGCCAGAAATAGAGTCAGCAAATCTTATGATGTGGTTGGGAGTCCTGGACTAATTTGCCCTTCTCCCTTCCTTTTGATGCTTGGACTGGAATAATATTGGACCAGGTTGGTGTCAAGGACATTCAGGAAGGCAATATGACCTAGTTTTTGTCTTTTTTGCCTCCTCACTGTCACTCAACCCTACCCATCTTCAGACACTATTTTCATGAGCCTCCACTCCAAAAGATGGCTGAGTCTCTTGAAAACTATATTCAACCATAGGCTATATTAAAAATGTTTAAAATGGCTTGCTTACATGGTGATCCACACAAGCTTTCAATGACAATGTACTGGCCCATATAAGGAAAATGATGGGAATCGCTGCACTAAGAACTAGAATTTGCAGAAGAAATTTAGCTGTTGTTTTTTATGCTGGACTTAAAGGAGTTCTGGTCACTTATCATGGCTGTTCTCATCCCACAGGAAGAGAAAATTGTGTTTATCTAACAATACAATGCACTTTTGTCCTTTTAACAGTGGATCTAGTGGGGGAAGAGGGCACACACTTTGTAGCTTCTGTAGACTGAGCTCATTGCACATACCAGGGTTTCCTTGCATTACTTTATTCCTATTGCAAGCTCCCTGTGTACCATCTTCCTCTCCCCTTCTATTTAAAGCACTCCTACAATTCCGCTCATTCCTGCTGCCACATTGCAGGGCTCTATTTCTCTTTCTTATGTGCCCCTCCTCCCACTGTCCCCATTTTCCCTCAACCCCATGGCAGGGGTGTGCCCTCATGCCTCCCCATCCCCTATGCCTTTGCCAGTTTCTTCTTCTTTCCATGACAGAAGGCTCTCTGCCCCCAGACCCCCCTCATACTAGGGTTCTGCACTGTCTCCCCCACCTACTTGGAGGTGTGGGTCCCCCTCTAACCTAGGGCAGGTTCATTCTTTTCCCCAGCCCTGTTCCCACCTCAAATCTCCACTCCCTCCTCCACAGATCCCCATTTCCTCCTTCCAATGGCCCCAGCCATATGGATCCCTGACACAGCCCCCTTCACCTCCAATTCCCTACTTTCATACCCACCCACATAGTTCCCCTCCACTGCTTGTCCCCAGTTTCCTTCATCACCACCTCTCCTCACCCTTCCCAGTCCCCTGTGGGTCCCTGTTTTCTCCCCCAGAGCCCCAGCACAACTTCCCCTGTCACATTCCTCCAGTTCCTGCTGCTTTCCCCCAACCCTGCCTACATTCACTCCTTTGTCTGCTCTTTCCTCATAACCCACTTCCCATTTCCCTCCCCCAAATCCTCCCTGGAAGGCTTCCTTATTTTTGTTGGATTCCAGGCTACAGCGAGACAGTCTTCCTCCATGGCAAATTAAGCTGCTGCCTCTGAGATTCCATTACCTGTAGCATCAAGCATCACAGAATCCCTGATTTTCCGGTGAACTAGGCTGGTCCAACATTCTCATTTATTGTGCTCACTGATGCGCATAATATAATCTTATTTTTAGGAGTTTATTAGATGATGAATTCCAAATTTATCATATTACAGATCAATAACATCAAGATGACAGGGAAACTTATGGGACCTGTTAGGCTCATGAGGTTGTGCCAATGTCCAGCTTTTTGCTTCTGGAAATGCTGAAATGACAATGAACGGCGTCCTTATGTGTAGAATGTCACTCAAACTTGTCACCTGTCACCCAATTGTCTGCCCAATTCTGGACTACCATGGACAGACGATAGTGTGCTAATGTTTTGCCCAATTCCCCTTAACCAGGAGATTCAGATTCAGCCCTGAAGGACTAAAGGGCAAGGGGAAACCTTAGGTGTTTCCACAAAGGATAAACCTAGTTGACAACTGACAGCCTCATTTTAGCATGTTTTTAAAAAGTGTTATTAAAATAAGGAGATACAGCATGATCATTAGACAAGCTAGAAGTGCTCTCATGGCCATAAGAGTATCTCTTTGCAGACTGGATTCAGCAGGACCATCCATGAGTCTGTCCCAAACCCTTGGGAGGGGACTGAGCGCATCCAGAAGAGTGTCCTCCTCTAGCTTCTCAGAGGAAAGCTCACCACTGAGGTTATGTTCAGAGTACTTGTCACTTTCTGGCTAATGCTTCTGGGAAGGTCTGAGACAAGAGCCACTCTTTGCATATTGTTAGTGTGTCTGTCAGAAGGGCTAAACATTATGTTATAGTCTTAAGAACATGTGAGAGAGTCTCACAACCATAAGCATGCTTTCTGCTGTATGCAAAAATATCTATATTTGTCTGTATACAAAATAACCAGTTAGAAGTTCCTTACATCTGTAGCTTTTTTTCCCTCAAGTGTTACTTGTTTTAAAAAAATACCAATATACAAAATACTAATTAGAATAAATTTTTAAAGGAGAAATTTGTATAGTTTTTATAAAAGTAATTTGTAAATATTTTTATTACTTACAAAAAGTGACAGAGCGGGATTATTTCTGTGACGAAATATGGAATAAAATGCCATCAATACAGGACATTTTAGCATAACTGTCAGGGCAAGCACAGAAAGAAAACTGCAGCTGAATAAACACAGCGTCTGCTTTACCCACCCACAATTAAATAAAGTGTTCTCTTTCAGTTCAAGGATGCAGTGCATTTTGCACCTTATGGAAAATCCCATCCTGAACCAGCCTTCACTAAATAAAGCAGTGGATAGACAGGCTTTATGGGCAGTTTTGTTAATACAGCCTTTTCACAAGATCCAAATGTGTTAAACCCCTGTAGTAAGTAGCATAAGGCTCCTTGAAATGTAGCTATGATAAGTAATTTACTTTAAGAAAAAAGCCAAATCAAGATATACATTCATTTAATTCTCTCCTCTGGGATCTAGTCTCTCTGCAGTGCACGTGCACAACTTGTACTGTGAGGATAGGGTGAATGTTCATCCTTCAGAGGAGAAATCTCAGAGGAGAACTCTCTAGTGCCTTGAGAGGTGGGCAGCAGTTTCATACACTCCAGCTCCCGTGTAAATGACAGCAAATGCATGGCTACAAATAAGGTAACGTTGAGAAGAGTAGCGGTAGTGAGCACGCCAGGGAGATTCACTCTCAAGTTCTCAAGGTTACTTTAAAAAAGGTGGTGGGGGTGAAGGGTGGAGAGGGGGCAAGGAGTATCCCCAAAACAAAATGTCAGAAACAAAATCTTAAGCCAAAAAGGCTCTTAGCTGCATGCTCCTTCTATAAGGCTTATTACCAGACAAAGGAAGAATAAATTGGCAGTGCTGAAGCACCGCTGTCATTAATGCAGGATCAGAGTCTCCTGTACTCCCAGGTTCTCCTCTACTCTGCTTATCACTTTGTTTTCCTAGCGATCATATTCCGTACCTACGCATTCGGCTCAAACACAGAATTTATTTGACCTTAAGGCAAAGGAGCAATGGTTTCACATCGCAAACCAAGCGCTACCATTCATGTTTGCTCATCTTATTTCTTCTCTTAAGAAATGTATGTTGTATTTTCCATTTGTGTTTGGTCAGTTTTGTCAAGACAAATAAGAAACAAGGTATAATTTGACATTTTGTCTGGGAAGTTTGGCAATTTGTTCCATCATCACTCATGATATTTCTCATAAGATAGACATTAAGCACAGCTCAACTATCAGACTCAGTCATCTCCACGTAAGAAAGAAACCAAAAAAAAGAGGTATACAGTTGTAATCCATTCTGTTCACCATACAAGGTGAGTCATTCATGTAAGCTTTTCCCACAAAAGGGGGAAAGAAAATCAAAGTAAAATAAAAAAGGTATCTTAGCATACAGTCGTTTTAGGAAGTCTCATATTTTAAAAATTCAAAGCGAATTATCCTTGAGTAGCAGGGTATTACTAACCCAACTCCGAAACATTTCTGCATAATAATAAAAAGCAAAAGGAGTTTAAAACATCAACTCTTCAAGACATTCATTCCATTTAAATATATGGGTCAGAAACCCAAGCATCCTTTGCACCAGCCACTTTTGGCTTCCAGTCACAAGAGTGCATTTCAGATATGAATTCACTGTACTGCAAATATAGCACTATCAGTGGATCAGTCACAGTGGATATAAAGATGCCTTTTGTTTGAAATGAAAATAAGAAACAAAAATTCTATGAACTGTCAGAACATTCAGATTAGCCCTTAATATGTTTTTTTTCTCTGGGTAGGTAAAAATCAATTAAGTTAAAGACCAATTCTGTAACTGGTACCTGAAACAGGTGTGTATCATGGGGCATTATATTGCATTAGCCAACTCTTGCCACATTTGCTGTTTTTTGCAGCCCCAGGTCCTGCAGTCATGTACAATATCAGAATCTTGCTTTTCATTTTTCAAAATGACGTTTCTAGCACTAATGGTTGCAGAGAAAAGCTTGGAAATGTTAACCCTAAAGTTTCAAAGCCCAAAAGACTAATAAAAAGATCTATAGTATATTATTTTAAGTCAATCTCATGATTTGGGGCCTGACTACAATTTCTGAACATATGGAGGTGGCATTATAGACTTACAATATAATCTGCTATGAAATATTCACATATCCAGTAAGATTTGTAAAATACACACCCACAATCTTTTTTCTGTGTAGCCCCATAATGTAGCTGGCCAAGTTTAATTCTGATGTTATTTTATTTGTCTTAATGGATTTACAAAAGGAAGCAGCAGGGTATTCAGACAGATCATTTGCTGGTTTCATATAACAGAGTAACCAAGAAACGGGCACTAAATACCCTCTTATTGCTTTAGCAGAGGGGACCTTAGACTGGATAGAAGAGAAATAAGGGAAGTCTGAACAGGTGCATGAGACATGACATCTGCTTTGTCATTGGCTGGGTAAATAGGGATGCTCTCTTTACATACTTAAGCTAAGCCTGGCTTTGCGAATGCCTTTTATGCTGGTTTGCTGCTCTGCCCTTAAACTGTAGATTAGGAGGTTTTCCCCTTGTGATGCTGCAGGTTTAAATAATCACCTGTGTTTAGGGGTCAAAAATCAATTTTTCGCACTAGGCCAAATCTCCATGTAGCCTCTTGGGTTTTTTCCACCTTCCTCACAGTCTCTTGTTAGCACAGTTTTCTTAGAAACCAACAATAGGATTTGAGGTTCATATAATGCTTTTATTACTGATGAATCACAACTTGTGGCTGATGTCCAGTGAGGGTAAAGGCTAAAAAGGACAACTTCCACAGAGGAGACCCAGGATTGCACAGTTGAGAAGGAACTTATTGGATTGAGATTCCCCCAATGAGCCACATGGCCTCTCTTATTCCACTACCATTACATGGGAAGACAGATGAGGTTTCAAAATGAATTGAATCCATGGGGTTGACCAGGCTAGGTGAATGCCAAATTATTCTGTGGTTCATGGTAAAAGCTTCAGAACTAGTTAAAGCGATAGCTAGTACAAAAACAGTTGGGACAGGCAATGTAGCACCTTTCCCTAGGATTCGATTAGATGGCAGTCTGTAATTTATATCCATCCCACATGTCTGTCAGTCATTTCCCTACTTTCCCCGTCAAGACTATACTATTCATAACCAGCAGTTCTGAACAACGCTTCGTCTTCTTGACTTATACTCCGATGCTGTCACATACAATGGTCGGTCCATAAAAATACATATACACACATATATTTCTGCCTTATTTTTCTGTTCTGAGGCACACCCATACTAGAGAGAAGTACAACAAGAATCTGGTGAAATCTGGGATAGTCTCAATTTTCAAACTGTTCCATGCTTTTAAAAACATATACAGAACTAAACTGAAAGAGCACATTGGTGACATTTAGTTTTATGTAACAAACCATGATCAGTACAAGGGGGTATAAAACATGAAGATCCGATCCAAGCCTAAATAAAGATTTCTCCAGTGTAATATGAGTTCTGATCCTTAATTTTGATTTCAGTCAATAAGGACAATGAGTGTCACCAACAATTTGGCAGGTCAGAATAATAAATAATATCATTTGAAAGGTAATACTTGACTCCAGGGCAGGCAATAAAGCCAAAGCTTCTCCAAGTTCACTTGAAATCTTTCTGGGTTTCAGATCCAATTTAACTGCATCATATTTAGGAAACTCAAGACCATTCAACAGTAACAACTACCAGCGTGTGCATAGATGAAGACAAAGTAATCATGGTTACTGCAGGAGCTGTGGTTGAAATGAAAGCGTCTGTCAATTCTGGACTAGCATATCTACCAACCTTATCACAGACATATTGCTTAAGGAATTTAAGTAGGTACCTATGGTAATTATGTTCACATCCATCAGCACAGCCTGGGTGCAGCAGGATTTTCCAGTAAGATCTCTTAAGGAAGTGTCAGGTACCAATATCCATTTCCTTATTGGATAGGCACTAAATCACCTTCGTTTAACAGAGCAACAGTAGTCATACATTGCAACAATAAATCAATTCCTAATTTCACTTCTGATAGTTTTGTTTGCAGCAGAATTGCTGCTTAGGTGTGATGCTGTAGGTGGTAACAAGGCTCAGAATCAATTGCCCATTAACAAAGTTGGCCTGACGATTAGAATCAGTAAGCAGGTGAATTACAATGTTCAGAGAGAGGCTTTTGTTTAATACATTGAGATTTAGACAGTTTTTCTAGCTTGTTAATTTTCATGTGAGTAATGTGTATCTCTTGGACAGTGCTTTTTTGGTAAGAAAAAAGGTGCTGGTATTTGGCTAGGAACCTGGGGCAGCCAGCAGCAGCAGCAGGAGCCGGGACAGCATCGCTATGAAAAAAAAGTGCCAGTACTCAGTACCCCTGAGAACCATCACAAAAAAAGTCCTGCTCTTGGATAAAGAGGATCTGTCCCCCGCCGCCCATCCCCCAGTTTCCAAATTATCTCTTCATAACTTTATTAATATGATTAAAACATTTAATCTAACTGTTCTCATTTTGGCATTATGTTTAAATAAAACAGTTTAGTCAAACATATTCAACTTCACCCAGTGGAAATGAATGATCCATGAAATGACTGTTTATACTTAAAAAGATAATCCTGTGATTGAAGTATGGAACAAGATAGAAATATTTATCTATGAAATTTAATTTGGTTATCAAAGTATAAGAAAATGTTACTGTATTTTGCTGTGCATTCAAGTGTGTTTGATCCAACAGAATACCTTATTCATATTCATTCAAATTATGCTGCAGATAGTCAAGTCCGGTGGCATTGTACAGAAAAGCCAGCCTTTTGTTGGAGAGATGCTAGAACCAGAATAGTTTTAGCATTTTCAGACCAATGTGATCCTGGCCCATTTATTCTCAGAAGTCTATAAATTACTCCTATGACTTTAGCAATTCTAGGAAGTTGATTGAGGTGTAATCTTCTGAGACCAAAACATTCATTCTGATCAAATTGGGGGGGAAAACCCAACAACAAAAAAACCACAAACCACCATAAGTCTAACTACAGACTGGAAAGTTGAATTTGCAGAATTGGTAATGATAGAAGAGAAATTCAAAATCAGAAAATGAATTTTGTAGATGCCTTCTTCTACAATTGTGTGTGAAATCCTGCTTCCTTTAATTACTTGAGCAGTCCTGTTTAAAGTCTTCCAGGGGCTTTTACCTACCCTAGCTGGCCACTCCCCTATTATCTCCCGCACTATGGCAGAAGAAAACTGGTTACAATCAACAGTCTCATTGTAATCCGTGTAGATTTGGAGAAAGGGGAGTGGTAATGCCAAGACAGCATTCTATCTATCTGTTCTCCCTCCACCAAACTCTTCACCCCACAGCTATGGAGCTGGGTAGTATGAAAATACAAATACAAAGAAACAATTACATTAATATTAGCCTGATTTTCCATATAGTGACCCTTTTTAGTGCCTGCAGCTATTTTAGGCACAATTAATACCACTTGCAATACCTCTGCATATTCTCTGGTAGGTCCAGTTTCTCATGTACACTGTGGTAAGAACAGACCCAGAGGAAAATTAAATCCAAAGAAAACTATAAAATGCCCTTGGTCACCATCCATGACCATTTAAGAGAGGAGTTAATTGACCACAGGGGGGAAATTAACTTCTCATAACGTTTAACAGAAGGTAATGTCAGTCCAGGATATGTGTGCCAGAGCTAAATAACAAGGTATTTCCTAAAAGAATTCACACAGTATGAATCCTTGTAAACCGCAACACGTGCAAGTTTCATGTGAAAATCCCTAAAGATGTTCTGCTTAGAATTTTCTCAATATACTCACTTTAGTTTGGTTGTTTCAGTAATTTCAATTTCATAAAATCCACCAGCAAGATAAGACTAAGCACAACTTTAATATCCAGAGCCAGTGGAATTTTCTACTGTTTCTTTAGCTTTCGCTTGTGATTACGTCTTGTCTATGCTAGTTATAGTCACTAGTATTAGCTAATTTTTTTCCCCTATCTGACTCTGTACACCAGAAGAAATGTTTGGTCCTCCTGGAAGCACTGCAGATGAAAATGACACAAACTATGCAAGGAGAATCATCAAGGTGGAAACTGGGAAAATAAAAGGCAACTAAATGCTATAATTGCTTCAACATTTGGAAATTTTTCTGTATTGTACTACAAAGCGTTACAGTTGCATGGAAAAAAGGGGTTATTTTTTCTAAAGCTTCATCTCTCCTAATAAGCAGCAGCTAGAATTATTATACTTCACTGCTTTTATGTACTTCATTCTGTGAGGTCATTGTTGTACTTTTCGGAAGTTTTGAACACAAATCAAATGTGGTACCTTTCAGTGAAAATAACAGATTAGGTCCTCAAATGAGCCAAGGTTTCACTTGGTACAGTTCAGAGATATACAAGAGGAGAAAGAAGGTGGCTTTAAGATACCCTTTTAGTCCACCAAATCTAAGGGCACTGGCAGCTGGTGGCTTTAAATTATGTCAGTTGGAGCAGTGCTGTGTACATGCTCTGATGGCCAAAGATCAGTCTGACCAATGTGTACTCCAGTCTTGTTCTCTCCTGCCATTTACCCCCTTTGCCTGAGGGGCAAGGAGGCTGCAAAAACATCTGCTTCCAGCATTTTTGTGAATGTATCTCTCTTTGTGTGCATAGATATGCAGCCATGTTATATGCTCGGTATAAATGTATGGATTTAAAACATTGACTCCTAATCCCCATTTTCTGAACAGTCACGTGTCTTTTTTTAGTTTAAGACAAACATATTACCAACTCTCATATTTTGTGCATAACACCCTTTAGTGTAAATTGAAGAATGGCTAGAGCTCAAGGTGTTGAACAAATATTATACCTTTTAATAAAATAGCAGTCAACCATTAACAGCTCAGAAACCGTTAAACAGCTTCATCAACAGCAATAGTTAAAATGTATTATTTAGGATTAAACGAATGAATTGATCTGTTCTATCAAAGTCAATGTTCCTCACATGCATCTGTGTGTGCCTGTACTTGGATTTTAAATCATTTTTTCCCCTGGGGCAACTGCTGCAGCAACAGAACATGAGATGCTTTCCTCAAATGCCTGAGCTTGGGAAAGGAAACTGGGCTATGAACAGGCAATAGATCATTTTAAATGAACCCTTTAAGTTTTTTCTAGCCATATAATCTACAACAACTGTCCAATTTCAGATAGAGAGACAATTTTACCTCCCATAGAGGTAAGCATTTAAGGCTTCCAAAGCAGCAGAGCGACCCAAGAGCAGCCACACAGAGTGCAGGCTTAAAAGAATAAAGATTACAAAATTTGGTGAAAAGTGTTTACATTCTTCACCCTATAACAGGTTCAGAGAAGTAATGCATGGTGCACCCTGCTAAACACTGCTCTCTGCAGGAGCTCTGTCCATGAGAATGCTGAGAGGACCAGAAAAGAAGCAGTGTACGATTAAAAGCAAGCAACGAATTATCAAGGCCTAAAAGTGAGACATGCATCAAAATGAACTCTCATAAAAATTTCTAATTACGTTTTTTGTCATGATTCACAAACAAAACTGGACTTTGAATGAAACACCTATGTTTAAAGAAGATGCAAACTGTTCACATTAAAAAAGCAATCATAGCATGCTCCATAAAATCTCCTCCCCTAATAGTTTAAGGGAATAACTTAACTTGTAATGACACATAATACTGAAATACAAAAGTGAAGGATTCCTAAATGATAAAATTTAAAGCTTTGTTAGTTATATGTAAGGATCTGTAATTAGGAGTAGTGATAGGATGACCAGATGTCCTGCACTTATAGGAACAGTCCTGATATTCAGGGCTTTGTCTTAGGCCACGTACACACTACAGAATTTTCACACAAGAAGCCCATTGTGCTGTAAAAGTCACGTGGCTTTTATTGCGCTGGAGCGCGTACACACAGCACTCCTTGTAATGAAACGGAGTGTCCACACACTTCTTAGCAATTTCACAAGATAGTGCATTGAACTGTGGGCACCTATCCCACAGTTCCACTCGTCCTGATTCAGCGCTCGGAATCCTGGGTAGAAGGAGAGGAGCGCTGAGCACCGTGGGTAAATTCTCAGTTTCCCATGGTGCATTGTGTTCTCCTACCGCCTTCCTCGTTGCTAATAGCAACTCACACCCATTTTCAAACACTGCCGCATTCCTTCCCAGCACTCCCAATTGCAACAACATGGATCCAACTCTGATCTCCACTGTCGCCTTCAGCATAATGAATACATCTCGGCTGGTCGCACAATATGCACAGAGCTCCAAATCAGACCAGGAAGTGGAGGACCCAGGGCTGCTGAATGCCATGCAGAACAACTGCACTGCATTGCTGAGCTCCTTCACAGAGCATTGCACATAGCGCACCGCCAGTTCTGGTCACGAGAGACAAGCACTGAGTGGTGGGACCACATTGTTATGCAGGTGTGGGATGACGAGCAGTGACTACAGAACTTTTGAATGCATAAAGCCACCTTCATGGAACTGTGTGAAAAGCTTGCCCCTGCCCTACAACGCAAGGACACAAAAATGAGACCTGCCCTTACCATGGAGAAGCCCATTGCAATTGCGTGTGGAAGATGGCAACTCCTGACTGCTACCAGTTGGTCGCAAATCAGTTTGGAGTCGGCAGGTCCACCGTTGGGTTAGCGCTGTCACAAGTGTGCTGAGCCATCAGTCGCATTCTCCTACAGAGGACAGTGACATTGGGCAATGTGCAAGAGACTGTGGATGGATTTGCAGCCATGGGCTTCCCGAACTGTGGAGGGGCAATAGATGGCACACATATCCCTATTTTGGCTCTGGACCATCTTGTGACTGAGTACATAAATAGGAAGGGCTACTTCTCCATGGTGCTGCAGGCACTTGTGAATCACAGGGGGCATTTCAAAAATATCAATGCTGGGTGGTCAGGAAAGGTGTATGATGCTTGTATGGAACACGGGGCTGTACTGGAAGTTGCAAGCAGGGACCTTCTTCCTGCATAAGAAAATTACTGTTGGGGGTGTGGAGATGCCCATTGTGATCCTAAGAGACCCAGTCTACCCACTCATGCCATGGCTCATGAAGCCCTACACTGGCAACTTGTATCCCAGCAAGGAGCGGTTGAGTTATAGGTTGAGCAGGTGCAGAATGACTGTGGAGTGTGCCTATATCAGACACACCACTTTCAGCCACCAGGTCAACCTCCATCTCCACCTCCTCATCTATCACCTCCTTGTCAAGGTCTGCTCTGGGATCCATTGGCTGAGGGGGTGCTGACATGTCCACAGGAGTCTTGAGAGTGGTTGTGGGATCCCCACTGAGGATGGCTTCCAGCGCCTTGTAAAATCTGCATGTAACCGGCGCCAACCCAGCGTACCCGTTTGCCTCCCTGGCTCTATGGTAGCTTATCTTGAGCTCCTTCACCTTCAATCTGCACTGCAGAGTGTCCCTTTCATATCCTCTCTCTGCCATGGCCCAAGAAATCTGGCCATAGGTGTCAAAATTCCACCTGCTGCTATGTAGCTGTACCTGTACAGTGGACTCTCCCCAGATGCTGATCAGGTGCAGCACCTCAGCTGTGGTCCAGATGGGAGCGCGTTTGCTGCGTTGAGCCGCCATTGCTTTTGGAGAAAACAGATGCACTCCACACTGAACAAAGAGGAAGTGACCGCAGGGGAACAATTAAAAAATTCCCGGGACTCACAAGAGGGCGGGGCCAGTCACGTCAAAACCACAGCGTGCAGGAGGAAGACCAGAGAGGACAGGATTGGAATGCTGGGACATTTCCGGAGGCTGACTATTGCGTGATGAGCGTACACACACACTGTAATGTGGAACAGCCGTTCCACTATAGCCGCAATCAACCTTTGTTCAGGAGGTTTACATGTTGGGCAGCAAGAGGGCTGTTGCCGTGCAACAAGTAGCATTTGTATGTGTACGCTCTCAGAGTTATAGTGGGTACAAGGCCTCTGATGGATGTCTATTACCCTCCTTCCCCTCTCCCGATTTTTCACACTTGCTACCTGGTCACCCGAGTTGATGTGTATAGGTGAGGTAATACGCAGGCCAAGGTGTTTTGCATCTTAACACAGAATTGCTGCCAAGTTCCAAAGGGATAGCCATGTTAGTCTGTATACAGCAAAAACAATGAGAGTCCTGTGGCACCTTGAAGACTAACAAATGCCCGCAGAAATTTGTTAGTCTTTAAAGGTGCCATAGGACTCTTGTTATTTTTGCTATAGAATTGCTCTGTTGCTTAAAATGATGTTATCGCTGACAGAACAAAAGTAACACTATGCTGGAGGTTTTCAGGAAAAGAGCTAGACAAACTTGTAACAACAACAAAGACCTTTTTTGAGAAAAAAGCAGGGTGACAAAAAAAATGACATGACCCAGAAACTGCAAAGTCACCAGGAAAAATGTAGATGTTGGGTAATTGAAGCTTGCACATGGATAATGTATAGCTTGCCGAAAACCTAAGGATTAATGTATAAAAGTCAATTTGATAAAAGTTACATAATCTGTAATGTAGATAAAAGACATATGTGAAAATGGGCCAAACTGAAAGAACACCAGACCAGAAACTGAAGAATCAGACCAACGGATCAGAGAAGGCGATGACCATCAAAGAAGGTGGAAGAACTTCCCAGTATAATGCTGGAGTAACCTGGACCTATTTACCAATTTCATCTTATCTATTATTTGTCTGGACTAAACATATTTCCAGACATTGTAAGTGACAATAATATGTCCAAAATCATACAAAAAGGCAAAAAATGATTATAAATGAGCCTAAATTAGGAGGACTTGTGACTCAGTTTCCCACTTTTACTTTGCAACAACAGCCAGAGGGTCAATACAACACAAAGATCCTGGAACAAAAATACTCACAGGGTGCGGGGAGGATAGATAGCTTGCTGATGCCACAATTGCAGTCCAAAGACTACGTGTTCACAACAGCACAGCTGCTCCAAATCCTGGACATGGTTGGTGTAGAACAGGTATAGAGGATTCCCATAGGCCGCACAGAGCCCCTTTAGCTCAGGCTTTGCATGCAGAATAAACATTTGGCCCTTAAACTAGTAAAATGCTTACTCTCTCTTAGAAGTGTCTATTTAATAACCATCACCATTAATAAATGAAATGGAGGTTAGAGGAACAATGGAAAACCTCTCACTTGTTCACATACTAAGGTCCAAAACCTGCAATTTTCAGTTCAAAGACTGAATAGGAATTATGAAGCTGTGTACCAAATGTTTACATCCTTAAT